>ONZH01010061.1:0-424125 GCA_900303285.1 Rhinella marina | reverse complement strand
TGGGGGATTCTTAATTTCCTTTTATTTAAAATTTTTATTCAAACAGTATGTCAGACATAGTGGTGACAGGCCCTTCACAGGGGAGGGGCAGTGGCACAAATGTTTCTGAATAGGCACAGGTCTCAGCAGAGGAAGGGGTGTGGCATTAGGGTCACTCGCGTGAGGTCACAGCTACCGGTGTATCTAGTGGTCGTGTGTTGACCAGCAACCCAGATGTTCTTGAATGGTTGACTCGGTCATCCACTTCCTCCCAGATGACATCTGAAACCCCCAGCCAAGAGTCGGTGGGTTCGTCAGACACAACACTTAGTTGGCATGGGCCTGGAGCAGCTCCAGTGCCCTCACCTGTCCTCAACCTGCCTCTGTCCTTTTCGGTTCCCTCAGCCAGAGAAGTACTATATGCTATGGGCTCTGCGCCACTATACAGCGAGGACAGACTACTTGAGGACAGTCAGCAGCTACTTAGAAGCCAAGAGGTGGGGCAGAAATCCCCTCCTTCCAGTAGGCGGTCAAGTACTAATGAGGAGAGTGTAATGGGAGGTGATGTTGAGAGCGGTCAGGCTTTGTACACCGAGACAGTTGAGGAGGACATTAGTGACGTGCAAACTGTAGTTGATGATGATGTAGCCGATCGCACTTGGGAGCCGGGTGAAGCAAGGGCTTCATCATCATTATCATCATCTGCAGACGAGACTGACAGCTTGCGCGTCAGGCAGCGGTACAGGCAGCAAGTCGGTAGTGTGGCCGTTAGTCAGTGGAGTGGCAGCAGTGCGAGGTCGGGAGACAAACAGGCACGGGGTAGACCACACTCTTCTCAGGTGCTTTCCGGCCTTGAAAAGAGCGGCGCAGGGGCTCAGCCAGGCAGCGGAGGTACCAGTGAGTGCGGAGTGTTGGTGGTAAAATCGCCTACTCGGCGGTGTGGAATTTTTTTGTTAAGACGTCTGAGGAGGTGAACATGGCTATATGTAGAATCTGTGGTCAGAAAGTGAAGCGTGGCCAGGGTGCTAATGTTGGCACCACGGCCCTGCGCCAACATATGCAGCGTCACCACAAAGTGGCCTGGGAGAACCATGGCTCAGATGTGGCGGTCCAGTCGGCAGCAGCAACAGCAGCATCACCCTGTGGCATGCATCCCATTTCAGGCAGTCAAGGCTCCAGCACCTCTGCCGAAGGGAGCTGTCTGTCATTATCTACCGCTCCAGATGCTCCTGCTCCTCCTCTTATTCCTCGACACTGATTACGGCAGCAATCGTTCACCGAGGCGATTGCAAAGAGAAAGCAGTACGCGTCCTGCCATCCTACAGCGCAGAAGCTGATCGTGCTCCTGTCCAAGTTGCTCGTGCTGCAGTCCCTCCCTTTTCAACTTGTGGACTCTGCACCGTTCAGAGAACTGATGGCTTTTGCCAAGCCGAGGTGGAGAGTCCCAAGCTGTCATTTCTTTGCCAAAAAGTCAGTTCCAGCCCTGCACAAATATGTAGAAGAGAAGGTGGCCCAGTCCTTGAGCCTGTCGGTATCTGCCAAAGTGCACGACAGCGGCGAGGTGTGGAGTTGTAACTACGGTCAAAGCCAGTACATGTCCTTTATGGCCCACTGGGTCAATGTGCTTCCTGCCCAGCCACACGAGCAACTTGAACAGGCGACGCCACTTTCTCCTCCTCGTTGTCAAACTGCTGATCCTGCGCTAATGTCCGGCTCCTTCACCACCTCAGCCTCCACTGCAGGGCCAAGTCATAGCGCTCCTCCAGCGTACCACATGTGCAGGGCACGGCAGTGTCACGCAGTTCTACGCCTGGTTTGCCTGGGCGAACGAAGTCACACAGGGGAGGAACTGCTCCGCGTCATGAAAGAAGAAATCGATTGCTGGCTTTCTCTGCGACAACTAAAAATCGGAACCATGGTGATAGATAACGGAAAGAACATGGTGTCCGCGCTGCGCCAAGGAGGGCTGAGCCATGCACCCTGCATGGTGCTCGTATTTAATCTGGTTGTCAAACGGTTCCTCAAGTCTTATACCAAACTGCAAAACATTCTAAAAATGGCCAGGAAACTTTGCATGCACTTCAACCATTCATACACCGCCAAGCACATCCTCCTTGAGCTGCAGCGGCAGAATGGCGTCCCCCAACATAGGCTGATATGTGACATTTCCACCCGTTGGAATTCTACCCTCCATATGTTGGACAGACTGTACAAACAGAGAAAGGCCATAAATGATTTCTTAATGATCCAAGCGGACAGGAGTACTCCCCTGTGTAATTTTGATGTCAGCCAGTGGCAGCTCATGCATGACACCAGCCACTTACTCAGGCCCTTTGAGGAGGCCACGTTATTTGTCAGTCGCCAGGACTACGGTATGAACAACGTCATTTCACTGCTTCATGTCCTGGAACAGATGCTGCAAAATCTTTCTGGTCAGGGGACTGGAGACGTGGAGACTGCATCTCACGGCCACATGAGTCCGGTGGGGGCTGAAGTGGAGGAGGAGGATGACATTGGAGCACAAGCATTTAGTGGTTTTTCTACCCAGGTGACAGAAGAGGAGGAGCAGGAGCAGCCAGAGATGGGAGATGAAGATGAGGCAGATGACCCAGAGACACCATGGCAGTATACAGTGGAGTTGGAGGCAGGGAGTCCCTCCGAGTCACTTGCGCAAATGGCCCGATGCATGCTCACTTGCTTACGTAGTGACAGCCGAATATTCACCATATGGCTTGCGGAGGGATGACTTCTGGCTCTCCACCCTCTTGGACCCTCGCTACAGGTCTACAATGGGGGCCTTTTTTCACCTGCTGAGAGGGAGTCCATCCCCTCGCAGGTCTGACCGGGGGTTCCTCAGCGCTCATGTACCACTGCCACGGCTGCTGTTGGGGGGTGGGGGGTTAGGAGCAGTACCAGCTCCATCAGCAGCAACTTGAGTCTGGAGTCGCCAAGTGCAGAAAGTACTCACCAGCAGCAGCAGGTAGACCAGGAGCAGACCCTGAACCAGCAGGTGGGGGTCTACTTGGACAGCACCCTGCCACCCCACATCGAAGATCCGCTGGAATACTGGGCAGCCAAACTGGATTTGTGGCCGCAACTGGCCAAGTTTGCACTGGAGAAGCTGTCCTGCCCGGCTACTAGTGTGGCATCAGAGCGGGTGTTCAGTGCGGCGGGGGCCATAGTTACCCCAAGGAGAACTCGCCTGTCCTTCCAAAATGTGGAAAGACTCACCTTTGTCAAGATGAATCAGGCATGGATCAGCCAGGATTTCCACCCAACGCCTGATGCATCAGATTAGATCAGCCATGATGCGTCACCCAAACATTGACAAATGAGACTGTATTCTTCAGGCTACCTGCCTCAGCCACTCTTATGATGCTGCCATCCGCCTGATGCCACACATCTACCAGCTGCTCCTTCTACCACCCAGCATCTTTACCAGTGACTGGTATTGCCACCCACCTCTCCACTCTGTCACTGACCCAATATGTAGCCTTCTGATGCTGCTGCCACCTCAACAATCAGGTCTCTTCATGCTGCTGTCGCCGCTTCTACACACTATGTCCTAGCTGCCGCTACCTCCAAATTATGTAATTGTGCCACTCTATGGTATGCTACTGCTGCTGCCGCCGCCTCCACACGCTGTGTCCTAGCTGCCGCTACGTCCAAATTATGTAATTGTGCCACTCTATGGTATCCTACTGCTGCTGCTGCCTCCACACGCTGTTTCTTAGCTGCCGCTACGTCCAAATTATGTAATTGTGCCACTCTGTGGCCTACTCATGCTGCTGCCGCAGCCTATGCACACTGTGTCCTAGCTGCCGCTACGTCCAAATTATGTAATTGTGCCACTCTGTGGCCTACTCATGCTGCTGCCGCCCCCTCCGCACATTGTGTCCTAGCTGCCGCTACGTACAAATTATGTTACGGTGCCACTCTGTGCCCTTGAAATTTCTTCGACTGCTGCTGCCTCTTGCAGCTGCTGTTACGGTGCCACTCTGTGGCCTTGAAATTTGTTTGAATGCTGCCTCTTGCAGCTGCTGTTACGATGCCACTCTGTGGCCTTGAACGTTGTTTGGCTGCTGCCGCCGCCTACGCACGCTGTGTCCTAGCTGCCGGTACGTCCAAATTATGTAATTGTGCCACTCTGTGGCCTACTCATGCTGTTACCGCCCCCTCCGCACATTGTGTCCTAGCTGCCGCTACGTACAAATTATGTAATTGTGCCACTCTGTGGCCTGCTAATGCTGCCGCCGCCTCCGCACTTTGTGTCCTAGCTGCCGCTACCTCCAAATTATGTAATTGTGCCACTCTGTGGCCTACTCATGCTGCTGCCGCCGCCTCCATACGCTGTGTCCTAGCTGCCGCTACCTCTGAATTATGTAATTGTGCCACTCTACGGTATGTTGCATTTAAATTTTTATGACTGTTGCTGCCTCTCTCAGGGTATGTCACTGTGCCATTCTGTCTCATTAAAATTAGTACGACTCCTGCTGCCTCCCCCACTCTGTGGCCTTGAAATGTATTTGACTGCTGCCTCTTGCAGCTGCTGTTACGGTGCCACTCGGTGGCCTAGCAAATGTATTCGACTGCTGCTGCCTCTTGCGGCTGCTGTTACGGTGCCACTCTGAGGCCTTGAAATTTGTTTGACTACTGCCTCTTGCAGCTGCTGTTATGGTGCCACTCTGTGGCCTTGAAATTTCTTCAACTGCTGCTGCCTCTTGCAGCTGCTGTTACGGTGCCACTCTGTGGCATAGCAAATGTATTCGACTGCTGCCTCTTGCAGCTGCTGTTACGGTGCCACTCTGTGTCCTTGAAATTTGTTCGACTGCTGTTGCCTCTTGCAGCTGCTGTTACGGTGCCACTCTGTGGCCTTGACATTTGTTCGACTGCTGCCTCTTGCAGCTGCTGTTACGGTGTCACTCTATGGCCTTGAAATTTCTTCGACTGCTGCTGCCTCTTGCAGCTGCTGTTACGGTGCCACTCTGTGGCCTAGCAAATGTATTCGACTGCTGCCTCTTGCAGCTGCTGTTACGGTGCCACTCTGTGGCCTTGAAATTTGTTCGACTGCTGCCTCTTGCAGCTGCTGTTACGGTGTCACTCTGTGGCCTTGAAATTTCTTCGACTGCTGCTGCCTCTTGCAGCTGCTGTTATGGTGCCACTCTGTGGCCTAGCAAATGTATTCGACTGCTGCCTCTTTCAGCTGCTGTTACGGTGCCACTCTGTGGCCTTGAAATTTGTTTGACTGCTGCTGCCTCTTGCAGCTACTGTTACGGTGCCACTCTGTGGCCTTGAAATTTCTTCGACTGCTGCTGCCTCTTGCAGCTGCTGTTACGGTGCCACTCTGTGGCCTTGAAATTTGTTCGACTGCTGCCTCTTGCAGCTGCTGTTACGGTGCCACTCTGTGGCCTTGAAATTTGCTCGACTGCTGCTGCCTCTTGCAGCTGCTGTAACGGTGCTACTCTGTGGCCTTGAAATTTCTTCGACTGCTGCCTCTTGCAGCTGCTGTTACGGTGCAACTCTGTGGCCTTGAAATTTGTTTGAATGCTGCCTCTTGCAGCTGCTGTTACGATGCCACTCTGTGACCTTGAAATTTGTTTGGCTGCTGCTGCCTCTTGCAGCTGCTGTTACGGTGCTACTCCGTGGCCTTGAAATTTCTTCGACTGCTGCCTCTTGCAGCTGCTGTTACGGAGACACTCTGTGGCCTTGAAATTTGTTCGACTGCTGCTGCCTCTTGCAGCTGCTGTTCTGGTGCCACTCGTTGGCCTAGTAAATTGATTAGAATTTTTTGGACCTTCTGCTCGGCAGCAGCATGTCAGTCGTAAATTTTTGGTACGTTCTGTAGTCCTATTCCATTATTCAAAGCTCAAGTACACAGGAAACCCTGTTTGTTTTGAACACTCGAATTTTTTAAAGTAAACGATTCCGGCCCCCGGGACACTCAGCGATGAGCATGGGGTAGGCAAGAGGCAGGGGCTCCCACAGGTGGTAGCTCAGCTCCCTGCAGACCGCCAGCTCGATCTCAAGATGGAACTCCGAACTTTCTTGGCATCTTGGGTCAATACTGACATTTTGTCACAATCGAGGAACAACTGTAGCCTTCACTGCACCTCCTCTGTCTTACGTTCCCGTCCGCTGGCATAACCAGCCCCGATACTGATATGAACATATGCGACAGTTGATCTTAACCAAAAGAACGAGAATTTTTTATTATGGTCTGCTCTTCAAGGTATGTCATCATGCCACTCTCCGGCCTGATGCTGCTGTCGCCGCCGACTCCACATGCCATCTCCTAGCTGCTGCTACGTCAAAATTAGGTAATTGTGCCACTCTGTGGCCTCCAAATTGTACTACTACTTCCACTGCTGCTGCCACTTCCAGGGTCTGTCATTCTGCCACTCTGTGGCCTACTCATGCTGCTGCCACCTGGCCACACGGTCGTCGTGCCACTCTATAGTCTGCTGATGCTGCTGCCACTGCTATCTCCAACCTGTCTGGGGGGGCTCTGCTTGTATAAACGTGTAATAGAACAGGTTCTGTCGAAATGTATGTGGAATCAGTGAATTGGTGTAAAAGGCGTGCGCTTTTGGCGCTCTAGTAGGATCTTGGGCCTCTGCACGATTCTTTATAGCTGGCGCTAACATTGACCTGTAAGGCTGAGTTCAGACTTAAGTTGTTTGGTGAGTTTTGGCCCCTTAACTGCCCAAATACATAAAAGTGTGCAGCGATTCTAAGAGCGAAGCCTGTTATGTGCGTGTCACACTGGCTCACAGTATTCTTTCACTACCACAGTAGACTCCCTATTAGTGTTGAGCGAGCATGCTTGGCTGAACTCGCTGTTTGGCTCCGCTTGGTGTTCAGCCGAACACCGAGTGTACTCGAGTGCAATGCTGGCATTCACTGTTATGTTGATTTGTACGCTAATGCTACGCATTGTATGCTAATGCATATGAATTTGTATGCTAATGCGTACGCATTTGGAGGCTAATGTGTACGCATTGTGCACTAATGCGTATAAATTCAGTTAATTAGCATACTTTTAGGAACGAAAAGAGGAATAGAGGAGAAGTTGTGATTCTGACCTTTTCATATGAACCAGACACCCTCCCTGAGCCGTGCCTGGTTTAGTCCCATTGACTAACATTATGCTCGGCCAGAGCACCCGAGCATACGAGCACAGAGGTGCTCGCTCAACATTACTCCCTATGTGTTTTACTGCAAGGCACAGTGTTCTACACCACTATCCAGGCTCTCTGCAGCACGGAAGTAGCCGTTTTTTAACGCGATTCGCCACAAAATTATTCGAATCGAATCTTTTCGGAAAATTCGTTGAACCAGCTGAATCGAATTTTTGACAAATTCGCTCATCTCTAGCTGTTAGCTATATAGGTGAAAATGAGGTGACAGACTCCCTTTAAAAAACTACTATTAAAAAGAAAGGCTTATTGATCTACACATTGGATATAACAGTGATGATATACTTCTGCGCTACATTGTTAATTCTTTTGATTAAGGGCCCGTTCACACGACTGTCTTGTAGAATAGATGTGGCCCCATTCATTTCAATGAGCGTGGGCAGCCGCGGCTCCACAAAAAAAAAAAAATAGAACACGTCCTATTATTGTATGCTATTGCGGACAAGAATAGGCATTTTGTATGGGGTGCTGAGCCGTGTGTTCCGCAAATTGCAGAACACACACTGGCTGACATCCGTGTTTTCACGAATCCGCGGCAACATGGCCGTCTGAACGGCCCCTAATATGTATCCTTTACTTATGTTTCATTTATTTTCACTTTTGTTTTTTTAGTCACTGCATGTTCTTGTCATTGGCAGCCAAAGCTCCAGCAGCTGATGTCACTTTGATGTTACCATGTAGATGTATATATAACCTGTGTCCTAATCTATGATTATCAGTTGACAAAGGTTTGGATGGGCTGAAATGCTTTCTGAAGATTGTGTCATGCTATATTTGAAATAAAGCAAGACTATATAGAAGCTGGGGAATTCTTTGCTTGACATTAGTGTACTGCAGCTCAGTTCACACATGAAGCAGCTCCTGCCACAGTCCATTGAGTAAAGGGCAATGGTCATGGCCAGCTCACCCTAATCCAATATATATATATATATATATATATATATATATATATAGTGGAAGAGCTCATTAGTACAGTAAGACCGGGAAGTGGTGACGGTAGCTGGTATTACTCACTATTCACTGCAGGAAGAGTGCACTGGATCTCCCGAGTGGCGGCACCATCTGAAGCAGGAGAGGTAAATTGTTTTATTTTTCATCTGATCTGAGGTCTGATGAAGATTGGCGTCTGATTTGGGGGTCTGATGCAGGGGCGTACATAGAAATCATTGGGCCCCATAGCAAGAATCTGAATGGGGCCCCTAACCCCACCCACTACCCCGGCTCATCCAACATGCTACCCTGGCTCCTCCCATGCCACACCCCCATTTGCCAATAAAGAAATGTATACATGAGCTACTGATTTATTTATTTATTTTTTTAAATTAAAGAGACGTTATACTGAATGGGGGCAGCCACAAGGATGGATTATACTGTATATCATACAGCATGGTGTATGGATTATACTGTATATCATACAGCATGGTGTATGGATTATACTGTATATTATACAGCATGGAGTACGGATTATACTGTATATTATACAGCATGGAGTACGGATTATACTGTATATTATACTGCATGGTGTATGGATTATACTGTATATTATACTGCATGGTGTATGGATTATACTGTATACTATACAGCATGGTGTATGGATTATACTGTATACTATACAGCATGGTGTACGGATTATACTGTATACTATACAGCATGGTGTACGGATTATACTGTATACTATACAGCATGGTGTACAGATTATACTGTATACTATACAGCATGGTGTACGGATTATACTGTATACTATACAGCATGGTGTATGGATTATACTGTATATTATACAGCATGGTGTACGGATTATACTGTATACTATACAGCATGGTGTACGGATTATACTGTGTATTATACAGCATGGTGTATGAATTATACTGTGTATTATACAGTATGATGTACAGATTATACTGTATATTATACAGCATGGAGTACGGATTATACTGTATACTATACAGCATGGTGTGCGGATTATACTGTGTATTATACAGCATGGAGTACGGATTATACTGTATATTATACAGCATGGAGTACGGATTATACTGTATATTATACAGCATGGAGTACGGATTATACTGTATACTATACAGCATGGTGTACAGATTATACTGTACATTGTATAGCATGGTACAGGGATTATAATATATAGTGTACAACAAATGCATGGCGGTTACACCATGCCGGACAACATAACCCCTGCACCACACTGTACAATATATAGTACGTACAGTGTATGCATATCCTGCCCTCAGGAGCACGGTAGGGTTTTCACGGACAGCCCCGGACCATACTCCACGGACATTTGAATTAAGCCTTATGGGGGAGGGGGGAGTGCAGTAGCGGTATCAGCACTGTGGGTGCAGTGCCCAGGGAGTGAGGCAAGTAAGGTGCCTGGCAGGGGCACCTGGGCATTTGGGGGGGGGGGCATTAACTTCTTCCCAGCTGCTTAGTGGGCAATTTGAAATTTATACAATGTCCTGACTCCTGAGTCTTATGAGCCTACAGTGCCTGCCTGTGCCCCCAAAAAACTCCTGCTACTGTGGCTGCCCTCCCCAAGAATACCCAAGTAATTCCAACCTTCTGTGTGGTTCCAGGTGTCCTCCTCTCCTCTCAGTGTGTGCACTGGCCGGGTCTGCTGGGCAACAGGGGCTTGACACAGGGTGGCTGAGTCTGAGGCAGCAGGTGACTGACGCGCCGGCCATCCACTGGTATATCTTGTTCTGGCTGGGTGCGTGCCTGCTGCTTGCCAGCCAATCAGCAGCAGTGTCTTTACACACTGCTAAACGCTGATAGGACAGCGCAGCAGCCGCAGAGCCTGCCAGCCTGGGTGGATGAGTTCAGCGCCGGTCAGGTCAGGTGGGGGAGGTGTCGGGTGATCACTGGTGATGGGCCCGGGGCCCGCGGGATGGGCCCGCGGGATTCTGACCACGCGGCTGCGGGTCAGTCAGCGGTCAGGGCAAATTCAGCGGCGCCCGCCGCCACATGTTGCCGTGCGCGGGGTTTTCTGAAACTTAGGGGCCCGCGCTGGCTTTAGAGCAGAGCAGCAGTCAATGTAAGGGGGCGTGGCCTTGCGCTCCGGCCGGGCCCCCTGGTGCTGCGGGCCCCATAGCAGTGGCGTGGTCTGCCTACATTGGCGGTACGCAACTGGTCTGATGAAGACTTGGGGTCTGAATAGAGGTCTGATGAAGATTGGAGGTCGAATCTGAGCACTGATGAAGGTTAGGAGTCTGGTGAAGACTGGGGGTCCGTTGAAGATTGGGGGTTTAATCTGGGGTCAGATGAAGATTGGTGGTCTGTTCTGAAGTCTGTTGAAGATTAGGGGTCTGATCTGAGGTCTATATAGTAAAATATATATGTAGTTCTTAATCATATTTCACAATTGAAGGTCTCTGGAACTGGAAGGAAGTAACTCACAAAATATTAAATAAAACTTTCTCTCTTCTTGAAGTGACAGACCCTAAGATTGAGACAGATGTTTCATATCCCTCCAGAATTTAAATTGCTAAAAGAATTTATAAGTATATCACAAAGTAGGGACAATGCCACATCACCCGAAATCTCCAAAGAACACAAGTCTAAAGAAATGGATTTTTCTTTTATTGTACTGTATTATCCAATTCATTGCTCGTCAACAAAATGGCACGGAACACATTAAACTGACAAAATCCTCTTCCTTTCCTGCCACAAGTAATTTATAATCATTTTTCATGTAGCAGTGAATATGTAATCTACAACGTCTTTGTCAAGGCAGAAACTACTGTACGAATAAGAGAACATTAACTTGAGTCTGGAGATGGTCTACATCAGCAAAGCTCGATCATTTTATGGATGGAAAAACATTTTCAGTATGTAATTTATCTGGATCCTCAAACATGAAAGTCCCACTGTTCTGAGATCTCAAAGTTAGATGCTAGAATGCTATTAGCTAAACAGTACTAAGGATTATATGGACAGAATATCTGATCATTACATGCTGGGGTGTCTGGGAATTCGTAAATTGCAGACAATTTAAAGGTCAGGTTGAAACAAGCAGGACAAGCTGGGTGTTGCAGTTTCCATGGGCGGACTGGCCATAGGCCATACAGGAAAATTTCCTGGTGGGCTGATGCCCAGAGGGCCACCAAAGCACTTCTCATGGCTGCCAGCAAGGCATATAAAGATCTGATGCTGTCAGCATTAATTAATGTAAGAGCACAAGGCACTTACAGCTGGATTGCTGTCCTCAGAACAATCAAACAGTTTCATACTTTGGCGCTAGTGGCAGTAGGTTTTGCTGTACTGTGGTATTTGGTTCTCCTGGGGCGGTCTTTTGTTCTGCACTATGTTATTGTTGCCCCTTTCCTTTGTTGTCCCAACTTCCACCTTTAGGTTTTTTTCCAGGGCCACTTTAACTTCCCAGTCCGCCCCTGTCAGTTTCTCAACAGCTAGGGAGCCACTGTTTGGAGACCACTGTACTAAGTGGTCTTAAAATACTATCTAGGATCATATGTGGGGTTCTGACTTACAGGTTCCTCATATCTAGTTTACACTACACTAGTAACTATTCTCTATCTTATGGGATGCAATCAAAACTCTACAGGCCCATTCTGGTCATGAACCTGTTTTGATCAAAAGATCAGCCTTGTCTAGAAGCATCCCATTTGCTCTCTTGTCATTTTTGACAACTCATCCCATTTCCTTCATGTAAATGACTTACAAGCATCAATCTGTCATATTTTCATTCTGGATTACTTTTTCACTGTAGTACATCATACATTTACATACTGAGCTGATTGAGTGTGGCTCATATTGTTAATAGTATTTGACAAATGTATCCCTTCTCCATGATCTCTATATTTGGGGACCAGAGTCCGGTACAGACAACTAAGCAACCCTGTACAAAAACAGCATGTAGGTCCCCTTCCACCAGCATACCTGCAACATGAAGCTTCAAATTTAAAATATATGAAAGAAAAAAAACTGCAGTTAAAATTGCTGTGAAGGAATGATGGTTACATCCCTTTTGGTCTATGGATTAATTTAGGGTTTTCCGATAATCAACCTATCCAACCACTGGGACCCCACCAATCATGAGAATGTGGTAGGGTGTATTCCTGTTCCTCTTCACTGCACCGAGGAACAGTTTGAATAAAGTGGTGATTAAGCATGCATGGAGCCACTTTTTTCAATGTCTATGGCACTGACAGAAATAAGAGAGTATGGTGCTTGGCTACCTTTAGCAGTTTCATAACAACCTCCAGAAATGTCTCCGTACTTGAATCAATGATAACAGCATGTCTTATAAGCTACATCTGTAGAAACCGCCAGCTTCTGGGTTTATTGCTTCTTTAACACTAGACTGATAAATGTCTATGGGGCCATGATACATGAATATTAATATGGTAACTGTTCTGTGAACCACGTTGCTTCCTTAGCCCAAACTACATTTCATAAAGATGACTTCTAGTCTTTGTCCATTTATGATCCAACCGCTTACTTCTGAGAATTCGATACAGCAGACCAAATTTACATATCAATTTTTCTCTCCAGATGAAGAAACGTACAACACACCCATATATCAACCCGACAATGTTTTTGAACTGAGTGAAACTACTGCTGTACTGCATCCATCGAGATGCCTCCTTTTATATCTTCTCCACAGTGAAATCTGCAGCCGCTTCGCGGGAGATTATACACAGCCTGACAGGGTCAGGGGAATGAAGAAAAATGCAGCTTATAATGGAAGTCCCCAGCCTGACATTAATTACTGAAGACCACAGGAACATGGGATAGAAAAGGATGGTTCTGTAGAAGAGGAATAAGTAGGAGCAAGTGAATCCATTAGAGACTTCTGATAAGCCTATCACTATCTTACAGCATGCTGCTATCGTCTGAATGCACCGTTCTCTACAAGGTAGAACAATACGGATGCTGTGGAATCTCGTCCAGGAGAGCTTAAGCTCTAATTTCTGTATGTAAAGCTCAAAACTGAAGAAAAACAAACTTTCGTAAACTCATTTTTTTGTGCCAGAAACACATTTTAAGGCAAGACAAAAGACAATATTATCACTGGGCATCTATAAGACTAGACTTAGCTGAACAAATATGGCTCAAATGGTCACAAAAAGATTACTACATTGTGGTGGAATAGATCTGACGGGTCTTGTCTGTCTGCTACTTGTTCCAGCACCATGCCAAGTGTGATATAGGTACCCATGAAATGAAAGCCTCTAAGTCTTGGTGATGGAGTTTATACTATTATTCTGATATTTCTAAAAAAAAAAAAAAAAAGTTAAAACTTACAACTTATTGAATGTAAGAAGCTGTCATATGGATTTAAATATATTTTTACAACATTTTTAAAAGATTGCCTACATTTTTGTGCTTCTAATTGCTTAGTTGTTAGGGTAGATGTTTGAGCTCCAGAGCAGTTCTTCTTAAAGGGGTTGTTCGAGTTATGAATATATATAGTACTGTAAATCTGATGGGCAGTAATATATAAGTTAAGCAAGTTTTAGGCAAAAAATAAATAAATCAATATTTCCTCATTTCCTCAAATCTCTGCCCCCCCCCCCCCCCCCGCTCTGCAAAGGAAGTGAATAAGTCTGCCCTGAGTGAAATGTCTGCCTGCTAGGATACTCAGCAGCATGTATGTGTAGAACTACAAGTCCCAGCTGTACAATGACATACTGATGCACACAGGAACTTCTCCCTACCTTTCTTGTGCAATACACTGCAGATCTCCTCCAGTGTCAGCTCTGTGTCTATAGGATGAGGAGGGGAGATCCTGTGTCTCTTCATTGCCTGTAGCTACTGTTGTAAAGCCTTGAGCCCTGTGTGTGTTCTGGCTGAAGGGGTTAATGTTTTATCTGAAAGAATCCAGGGAGAGAGCAGGAGCTGGCAGAGCAGGGGGTGTGTGGCTAGCACAGTGACGTCTCGTGTACAGACTCTTATCTGCTTCTGCACAAATATCAGAAGAGCAGGCAGAAAAGCTGACAACACAGGTCATGTGACCCTGAGTGAAATCTGAGAAACCAGCAAGTTTAGAAGCACAAAGTTCTGGAAAAGCTGTTGTATTTGATTAGTTAGAAACATACAAATGACAAAAAAATAACTCGGACAACCCCTTTAAGTTTGTAACTGGGGACAGGAAGTTGAAACTATAACCAGCCATACTGGATGCCAAGAAGAACCATCTTCGGTCACCTGGTCGCTCAGCATGCATACAACTATACCTTCTTCTCCTCCTCTTTGTAGCTCTTTTTTACACTCTTTTTGAACATTACACTGTTGATTGGATTACTATAGTATCTTACTGAGACAGGAACACCTGCTTGATAGCCCACATGGAACCTGGGAGCTGGAGATACAAACTTCTGTTCTTAAGGTTTCTACTCATTTTATTCAAATGAGTAGGCAGACTGAGGGTAGCTATAAAGCATGATAAGACTTGCAATTTTTACATAAAAATTATAATCTGTTAACACCATTCCCAAGGCACTACAACAGATGGAATTACATTTTAACCTAAATTGTCCCTCTTTGTAGAAAAATACTGTGCAATGTACTAAATTATATAGTACCGATGTACTGATACTTTTTTCTAGTATATGAATCACATAAACCATTAGGTTAGCATCATATTGTGATGTTATGGGTCACAGCATTGTGGGGCAGCCATATGGTGAAGAAACTGGAAATGTCCTACCATTTTTAAGTCATTTTAACTGCAAAGTAAAGAAAGAAAGCCTGCTGTAAATAAAGGCTTTTAAGGTAAATCTGATTGAAAAATAACTCTCGTTAGTTGATTTATGCCAAGGACATCTTTTTGTATGTAATTGCCAGCTTATGCAGCCATTCTTATAGCATGCATATCTCCCCAGGGTATGCATTTGGCAATGCTTGCAGATGTTATATATACACCCCTCGTACCTCAGAGCTGGTAGTGCGCCCGCTGCTTTGGCCACTTGAGAGCAAAAAGGTAGCGATTAATTATAAATGGCAACCAGATGTTGACTGGACAAGGGACAAGCCAGAAAAACATAGGGATTAGAAGAATGGACTTCATTTAGGTTTCATTCATTTGAATGCTTTTTAGTCATAATTCTGAGCAGCAAAATGAATGAGAAGATCATTTCTTAACATCATGTCTTGAACATGTCCTCCCCCAAGCAAAAATAAGGACTCACTTCAATATGGTCCATCTTTCTTGGAGCTGATTTACTTCATCACACCCCAAATCTTGATAAAAGGAGGACATGGCTGTCATGTGCTTCCTCTTTCTAATCAGAAAAAGACAATGTAACCTATAGCCAAACTATTCCGGGGTACTAACGGGATAAATTCTATTTTGGTAGAAGACTGCTGCACCACTGAAGTCCATCAGTATACAGATATCTGTGCATATTACTTTGTGGTGAAAGGGCACCAAACTAAAGCCTAGCTTCATCCCTCGGATAGGCCATCTGCATAGTTTAACTTGCTTTGCTTTATCTTGAACTGATTTTGAGTTACACAATGTTTTATTCTCCATTCACATTCAAAACTAAATTTAGATATCTGCAGATTTCCTGTTAAGGCAATGTGGGAGTTGAAACTGCAGTTCCACCGAGCTAAACTATTAGGTCCTACTGTATACAGAGATCTAACTTGGGGAAAAGTATACTTTCTGGTTTGCATTTTTATGGAAACCTCCTAATCTGGTTAAACACCCTGAAGAACCTTTATTGACTGTAAATGCACAAACATTTCCTTGTAATGTATACATCAGACTACAGACTACAAATAGACCACCGATGAATTGGCAACTTGCATTATTTAATTTTGCTTTACATATCACTAGAGAACATGTTTGCAAAGTTACTCAACTATGTTGTAATAAGTTCAGAAATGTTATTCAGATTTATTCTTGTTTCTTAGCTGAGGATCACTGGTCCAGCTTTTCACACCCCTGGCAAACATCTGATTTTGAGTTGGCACTCCTAAAGGGAAAATGTAGTACATGTATGAATGGCCATCCCTGTAAAGCCTGATTCACATGTTAGTGTTTTGGTCAGTGATTTCCATCAGTGATTGTGCGCCAAAATCAGTATTGGAGCCTCCACAGGTAAAAGGTATAAGCAGGGGCGGACTGGGAACTTAAAGTGGCCCTGGGAAAAAAACCTAAAAGTGGCCCCAATGCAGAACAAAATAATACCTCAGCAGAACCAGATACCACAGTGCAGCACAAAATACGCCTAAATTAATTACTGCTGAAAGCATCAGATCTTTACATATCTGGCTTTTGGCCAAGACGGGGACTTAGATGGCTCTTTGGGAATTGGCCCACCGGGAAATTTCCTTGCAGGGTCTATGGCCAATCTGCTCCTGGGTATAAAGTATTTAGCTCCTGCTCTGTGTTCAGACCCACTCCTGTTTTTGACTCACATTCACTGATGAAAATCACTGACCAAACAATGACTGTGTGAATGAGGCATAATACATGGACAGCTCTGTTTTCCACACTGACTCATAGATGTGGGTGCTAGCTGGGCTGGGTTGTTTCAGAAAGCCATAGCAAGCTTGGTTACTCCAGACTATGCTTGGGTTTCTTAGGGTACGGCCACACAATCAGGTTTCGGAATGCAGTTTTGGAAGCCAAAAGAAGGAGTGAATTAAAAAAAAAAGAAGTGTGGCCACAGCCTCAATAATGAAGTAGTTAATTGCCTCCCGCTGTCTCTTCAGACTACATCGAGTGACGCAGTTAGACACAGACAGCGAAGCCAGCTCTGTGTAGTCGCTGTCTCTTGTGGTTACTCACTCGCTGTTACAGATAGTGCTGAGGGAGAGTGGCCCACAGTCTGACATCATGTCGCAATCAGCATGCAAGATGCGCTGTCAAAGAAGAGGACGTAGCAGAATGAGCTGTGTCCCTGGCTGACTCCAGTATGTCTACCTGCTGTCACTAACGTACAAGGCCAATCTCTGCCTTTTCGTAGTCAGTGTTTTGGAAGCATTACATATATTTAATGTGACAAAGACTGCACTAACAAGTGTAGTCTGTTCCGCTACAATCAAAATACTAACTCACAGTGAAACGGCAGGTCTGATATGCCCTGTGCTTTGTGTACGTCTGTCAGGTTACGGAACATGTTCTATTTTTTGTACTTTTTTTAAAAGGAAGCTAAGTGAATCAAAAACGTATATAAGTTCACAAAAGGAGGCACTACACAATACAATTTAAAGATGTCATATTTTCCAACAAAATCCAATTATAGACGCAGGGGAACTTGAGAAAACACGTACCTCAGTTTATGAATTATTACTACATTACAAACAGGAACAAAGTTACACATCCCAAAGTTATAGGAGTCATTACAACAACCTCTTTTCAATTGAAGATGGCCTGGCGATCAGTTGATTGCAGTGGGTCCAGCTTCAGAAACCCTAAGTTGGGCTGGGTCTATCAGAACATGAGCTCATTTTTTCTGCTTTCTGATTACACTAATAGAGAGGGGGAACCCTACCTCTTTGATGCCCCAAAAGGGTCTATGAAACAGAGATGTTGGGATGACACAACTAAAAATCAAAACAAACTTGGCTTCAATTCCAGTAAAGCAAAAGGTAGGAAGATTTATTCTCTGACTTGTTAGAAAGGCACTTGATATAAACTGTAGTGAAGGTAATTTTCTTACCAGTTACCAGTATTTGTGAGTTATAATCTCCTTTCTGATCCTCAACTGTGTCATGTAATCAACACTCTGCCTCTTCAACTGACACAAGACAGGAAGTCAGTTATTTATCTATTCATTTCTATGAGACTGACATTGAGGCTCCCATAGAAATACATAGAGAAACTGGCCTCCTGTCCACACATAAGATGCTGTGTTATTTGGAGAGTCAGAGTGGTCACATGACACAGCTGAGGATCAGAAGGGATGGGATAACTCACAAATACAGTCACCGGTAACAAGATTACCTTTACTACAGTTTACATCATGACGTAGTCTCCATGGGCTCCTGTCCCATATATGCCATCATCAAACCCTAAAGCCTCGGTCACCTCCTCAAGCTCCAGGAGATGCATGCAAGCAAGAACTAAAGGTGGAGGATTTGCAATGCCTCAGCAAGAGAGAGAGAGAGAGACAGCAAGGTAACCCAGATCCAGAAACTTCTGCTGTAGAGGGATAACAAGTCAACATACCCCATGCACCCCACAATTGTGGACACTACAGCCACGGTTGCCAAGCACAACTATTAGCCAGAGATTCCTATATCAGATATCTTAGCCAGAGTAATCTGAGGGCCAATACCATATTCATCTCCTTAGCTCATGCTCACTTCCAAATATATCTGAGCAAATGCTCTCCTTCACTTTCAAGGGCCTTTTCTGGAGATATGTGTGGGTCCCAAAGGTGTAACCCACACCTATCAGACATTGGTCAGATAGCCATCAATGTCTCAGATGAAAGAACCCCTTTAAATAATAAATTCCACAAAAGTAATTAATCTGACTGGTTTATTAAAAACAAGTTTTGGATTGACCTAATCAGAATCCAGTAATAGGACCAGCATTTCATGCCAGAAAGTGCCTGAATAGACAGTAGTTCTTCCTAGAAGTGTGCTAAAGTAGTTAAACTTTTATATGAATGATATCAATTTTAGTCATTCATGTGCTTAAAATAAATGCAAATATAGTTCAATTTAGTACTGATGTATTTATATGTTATTTAGAGCTGCCAGTAGGCTCTGTTCACACTTGATGTTTCTGTATATAACAGATATCATGATGTACCATCAAATCCATGACAGATACGACCATGCCCAACAGACCCTACAAACTTACAGTTAAAGGGGTATTCCCATCTCACAAATGTAGTTTGTATAGTTAGATATAGCCATACCAGTATTATTACTAATAGAATGTATTTATATAAAATGTACCGTTTGGAAGATTTTCCTATTTGTATATCCATTGTCCCACACACATCAGTCAGGCCGTTTCCGCTAGTTACGACCACTGTGGCCATGTAGTAGTGGTGGCCGGCTTGCTCTTGTTCAAACCCGCTCTGAGGTAACTGCTGTATTGTGAACACACATTGCACGAGCATGCGCAGACACATCTTAGGGTACGTTCACATCAGCATTTTGGACGCTACCACTCTAAAACGTAATGGTCAGGATCCGTCCAAAACTCAGACTTTATAAACGGATCCTGCTCCATAGAGATGAATTGATCTTGGAACAGGGTCCGTTTCTCTGCGTTTTGGAAGCGCAGACAAAAATGCTACAGCCTTAAGATGTGTCTGCGCATGCTCATGCAATGTGCGTTCACAATACAGCAGTTACCCCAGAGCGGGTTTGAACAAGAGCAAGCCGGCCACCTGTACTACATGGCCGCAGTGGCAGTAACTCGGGGCAACAGCCTGACTGATGTGTGTGGGACAATGGATATACAAATAGGCAAATCTTTTAAACAGTACATTTTATATAAATACATTCTAATAGTAATAATATTGGTATGGCTATATCTAACTATACAAACTACATTTGTGAGATGGGAATACCCCTTTAAGTCTGTTGGATTCCGTTGTGATTTTTGTTGTTTTTACAGAGAGAATATAGTGATATTCATTCTGGTAAATCTTTTGGGACTGGCTTACAAATCTCCACTGTTAGATTGTATATATTAAAAAAGTTTTTAGACCTGAGAGCTTTCATGATGTGAAAAGAAAGAAATGTTGTGTATCACGGGTTCTTTGGACTATGGACATTTTCCCTTATTGCTACTATGCAAATCCACCAACTCCATACTTTATTGCACTTAGAAAGATTAACTTGCATTGTGATTTACACTGTGTGTACTTATACTATTCCATATTCTTGAACCGTATTTATATGTTTGTTGTAATATATCCTGTTCATTTGTAATGTTATTATACTATAACTGCATTGCACTGTGGAACGGGGGTTAATGCACCAGCTAATACTAAGACACATTGACCTTCTGTCTGTTTTAGCTTTGTTGTTTATGTTTTAAGACTTGTCTATGCCTGGAAAAAATGCTTATTAAATTCCATAGACTTGCACTGAAGTTCTATACAAGTCTATGATGAGAGAAATCGTAACAATGTTTCTGTTTAGGCTGTGATTCTCCTCTCCACCCATTCTACTAGAAGGTCCTAGTTCGGCTAGAAACTATTTATAAGGAAAACAGTCAGAGCTCCTAGTTTTCTGCAGATAGGGACCAGTGCTTAGTATGAGATACTCTGCCAGACTGCATGAGTGACCAGAAGAAGATGTTGAGATGGGGATACTCTGCCACAAATCCAGCCTTTCGAAAGAAAGGGAGAACTAGCTCAGGCCTTTCCTTAACCCCTTCAGCCCCGGGCCTGTTTTCACCTTCATGCCCAGGCCATTTTTTGCAAATCTGACATGTGTCACTTTATGTGGTAATAACTTTGGAACGCTTTTACTTATCCAGGCCATTCTGAGATTGTTTTCTCGTCACATATTGTGCTTCACGACAGTAGTAAATTTTTGGCAAAATATTTCATTTTTATTTATAAAAAAATACCAAATTTACCAAAAATTTTGAAAAATTTCCAAATTTCCAAATTTCAATTTCTCTACTTTCAAAAGACATAGTAATACCTCCAAAAATAGTTATTATTTTACATTCCCCATATGTCTACTTTATGTTGGCATCATTTTATAAATGTCATTTTACTTTTTTAGGACGTTAGAGGGCTTAGAAGTTTAGAAGCCATTTTTCACATTTTCACCAAATTTTCCAAAACCATTTTTTTAAGCACCAATTCAGATATAAAGTGATTTTGAGGGGCTTACATAATGAAACCCCCCATAAATGACCCCATTTTAGAAACTACACCCCTCAAATTATAAAAAACTGCTGTTACAAACTTTGTTAACCCTTGAGGTGTTCCACAAGAATTAGTGGAATATGGAGGTGAATTTTCAAAATTTCACTTTTTTGGTAGATTATTCATGTTAATAATTTTTTTCTTCCAACACAGCAAGGATTAACAGCAAACTAAACCTCAATATACATTGCTCTGATCCTGCAGTTTACAGAAATACCCCATATGTGGTGGTAAACGTCTCTATGGGTTTGTGGCAGTGGTCAGAAGGAAAGGAGCGCCATACGGATTTTGGAGGCAGATTTTGCTAGAATAGTTATTAGGCACCATTTTGTAATTGAGAGACCCTGACGTACCCCTACAGTGGAAACCCTCAAAAAGTGACCCCATTTTGGAAACTACACCCTTCAACGAATATATTAAGGGGGTACTGGCCACTTTGACCCCCTAAGTGTTTTACGGAATTTGGAAACACTTGGCTGTGAAAATGAAAAATTTAATTTCTTCCAATAAAATGTTGCTTTAGCCCCAAATTTTTTGTATTTTCATAAGGGGTAACAGGAGAAAAGCACCCCATAATTAGTTACCCATTTTCTCCTGAATGCGGCAACACCCCATATGTGGTGGTAAACTGCTGTGGGGGCACATGGCAGGACTCAAAACAGAAGGAGCGCCATATGGATTTTACAACACAGATTTTGATGGAATGGTTTGCAGGAGCCACGTTTTTTTTTTATTTTGAGTTATTGTCTTATGTGGGGGCTCATTTTTTGCGGGATGAGCTGATGTTTTCATTGGTACCATTTTGGGGTACATAACACTTTTTGATCGCTTGGTATTACACTTTTTGTGAGTCAAGGTGAAAAAAAATAGCTGTTTTGGCATGGTTTTTAAAATTTTTTTTTTACAGCATTCACCAAGGGGGGTAAATCATGTGATATTTTTATAGAGCAGGTTGTTACGGACGCGGCGATACCCAATATGTCTAACATTTTTATTTTTGGAAAGTTTTACACATTAGATTTACTTTTGTACAGAATAAAATCTTTTTTTTGTGTTGCCATTTTCAGAGAGCCATATTTTTTTCAGTTTTCAGGCGATTGTCTCAGGTAGGGTATCGTTTTTGCAGGACAAGATGACGGTTTGATTGGTACCATTTTGGGGTAAATACGCCTTTTTGATCGCCTGCTATTACACTTTTTGTGAGGCAAGAGGGAAAAAAATGGTTGTTTTGGCATAGGTTTTTTTTTTTTTTTTTTGCAGCATTCACCTGGGGGGCCATCTCATGTGATATTTTTATAGAGCAGGTTGTTACGGACGTGGGGATACCAAATATGTCTAACTTTTTTATTTTTGGATAGTTTTACACATTAGATTTACTTTTGAACAGAATAAAATCTTTTTTTTGTGTTGCCATTTTCAGAGAGCCATATTTTTTTATTTTTCGGGCGATTGTCTCAGGTAGGGTATCGTTTTTGCGGGACAAGATGACGGTTTGATTGGTACCATTTTGGGGTAAATACGCCTTTTTGATCGCCTGCTATTACACTTTTTATGGGGGAATGTGACCAAAAAATGGCTGTTTTGGCACTGTTTTTATTTTTTATTTTTTACTGTGTTCACCTGGCGGGATGGATTATGAGATATTTTTATAGAGCCGGTCGATACGGACGCGGCGATACCTAATATGTCTACTTTTTCTTTTTTTTTCTTTTTTTAAGAATTTTTTTTACTTTATTGGGGGGAAAATGGCGTTTTTCTTTTTTTTACTTGAAACTTTTATTCTTATTTTTTTTACTTTATTTTTTAACATTTTTTTCACCTTTTTTACACTTCTTTTTTAACTTTTGGGGGTTCTGATCCCCTTCACAATGCATTACAATACTTTGTATTGTAATGCATTGGCTGTAAGTGTATTACTCACAGTAATACACTTACAGCCTGCTTCCTGTGCGATCCAGGGGGCTGGATCGCACAGGCTCGCAGGGATGGCAGCCACGATGCCTAAGGAAGGCATCGGGCTGCCATCCAAGCCATCGGGTCCCCGTCACAGCAGCGCGGGGACCCGATGGCCCCCCGCTCGGCATCCTGAACTTGCGGCACACCTCATGTGCCGCGGTCAGCGCTGACCGCGGCACATGAAGGGTTAATGCGCCGGCATCGGTGTTTTCACCGATGCTGGCGCATTCCCCAGGGGTCCGGCACCTGGGCACTGTCGGACCCCCGCCGCTGATCGGGCGGGCGCAGCTCCTGCACCCGCCCGATCAGCGCGCCGTACATGTACGGCGCTGGGCGTTAAGTCACGTGAAGGGGTTAACACAGAAGCATCTTCTGCCAGGGAGGAGACTGGAGAAGCCAGCTCAATGCCTTGCCTGCATTGCTTTGCTTTGCTTTACAGTAAAGAAACACACAGATTTACTGCAAACACTGGTTCTCTGGACTTAATTCCCATGGTGCCTTACCAACCCTTACCAAAACACGGTGACACCTCAACAGTCTCTGGAGCAACCAGTGTATTGTTGGGGCCACCCCAAACCCAACCACTGCACAGGTAAAGATTGTAGACAAAATAAAATAACAAGAGTCTAAAAGGGCAAATTATACACATATACAAATACTGGATGAGAACATAGAATATATAATTGATGCACAAAATGAATAGAAACTATGAAGTATAATATATTATAAAGAACTTTTTAGCATTGACTGCTGTTCCTTATTCCAGTAGAAGGCACCTTGTCTCGGCATTTAGATTAATGTATGCTATATCTCATTCAATGTCACTTAGAGGACACTGGAAATGATGTTCCAGAGAGAAACATGTCCAAATTGTTCCTGCTGCTGTTTTTTTTACATCCATAGTTCACAATTAACCTTGCAATTTATTTTAAACAGCAAAAAACAAAAGTACAGTAGGGCAGTATTTATGGCCGAGCTCCATCACGCAGGCCCCCCTAGGCCATGTAGCTCTACTGTTTATTGCCAGCACTAATAAAGGAGCTTTTAGAGAACAAGTCACAAAGACAGGTGTCTATGAAATTTTAAATGTCCTCAAAGAGTACAGCTGCATACACAAAGTACAACTAAACAACCTTTTAAATTGTCTAACGGGAGTGGGGTGCCTCTACTTGATGCCCCAAGTTAGTTAATATGTATAAATGCGCTGCACTGTGGTCCTTGAACTTGACTTAGTTATTAGGTATGATATCTGAGATATGTTTCACATAATTCTCCAACAATGGGAATGTAAGTACCATAGAATGTAAATGCCAGCAGCTGTGTCCCTATAAAATAAAGATAAGGAACCTAAAATAATGTGGTTTGTTAGGTTTGATTATGGATACTGAACATATGTCTTCTCAAGTTTGAGTATTACACTTCAAGGGTTGACATACACAAGAGCTAAACAAGAAACAACATATAGATGCACTACAGGATGGGCACCAAGATCACCTACCAACTAAGGATTTTAAACCTGCCAACTACGGTAAGTATTTTAAACTGACTAAATCTGGTTATTTAAGCTCCTTACAAGGATCCACATAATTGTTTAGCATTTTTAATTGAATGGATTTTATCTTGTTGGTGAATAACAATCAATTACAACCGTTGGGGTCCTTCTTCCACACCATCATTTTTCTCTTAATAGCCCTAATGCTGTATTTATAGATGCTTATTGCATGCATCTATAAAAGTTCTCTGGGCAGAATTACTATTTCTAATTAGGAATGCTAGAAAATATGACTGCAATGTACTATATTTGGGGTAGAGACAAATGAGATAAGGCAGCTGTCTCCTTGCCGTGAAGAAGTCAAAACCACTTCCTATCACTGAGCAACCCAGAGACGTCTGCAGTATTCTCCTGATCTCTGCTGACCTTGTCAATCATACACAGGTATAGACATGGGACAGGTTGAGCTTTGACCTGCCAACAAGATTTACGCTTGTAGAGGACATTGACAATCCTCGATAACAACTGCTAATGCTTGTCTCAAGCAGGGCATCTCAATAGATGTTAATACTAAAGTCTGTACCATAAAACCGTCAGGGTGGAAGACCCACCCAAGAAGTCCAACTATGATTGTCAGCTTTTGTTCCCGGGAGATATGACTGTGAGCATGAAACTTACTGTACAGGCTTCTGTGATGGACAAGAAGCCTCCTGAGATAGCACCTCTTATTTTCCCAGCTCAGGGAAGATCATTCCCCAAAGACCTATCTATTGTTTTTGTAAATCTCAAGCCTTACAAGATTTAAAACTTATCACATACAGCACGAAAATAGATTTCCTACTACTGAGGATAAGAACAAGAGAGAGCTGCCCCAATTTACATAGATGCTTAGAGTTTTACCTAGAAGCTCCAGGGCCCAAAAATCATTAAATCTGAAACAGGGGCCCACCTGTCATTTGCCATCTATGCCACAATTATCTCTTTAAAACTATTGTCAAGAATGAGGAAATGGGGGAACACATACGTGGCTCTCACAGGATCTGGTAATATTGTATTTATCCTAGGTTTCCCATTATTTTATGAACGGTATATGACTATTGATTTAGTGGTAATGGAATGGCATTGTTGGTGTCCATCTTGCATGCTACAATGTTCAGATTGGTGTTCTGTGTGCTTGTTGGTGACATGAAAGGCTTCTCGGTTGTTTTTAGTATAGGACAATGTCTTTTTTTCTGCTAGAGCCAAAGACTCTGTAGCCAGACCCTCCAAGTTTATGTTCTACATTTTGACTACAAGCGAAACCTTTGGGTGTCCTTATTTCCCGTATGTTACTACTTATGGAATCAATCTGGCCAGCACTTAAAGGAACAGTGACTGACACTTATCCAGGCTCTGGTTGGCACATGGGTCACAGGCTATCTCTTACTCTGCACTTCACTTATAGGGCAGAGTAGGGCACTTTTGCATGGGAACTGTCTGGTGGGTCATCTATGTGAGAAGGCAGGTGGGGGTTTGACATATTAATAGAGGGGATGGATATCTAGACTTATTATGTCATGCCATTTTCAAAGCTAGGTTCACACAGTTTTTTAAAGACAAGGGGGCACATTTATTAAGACTGGCGTTTTAGACGCCAGTCTTAATAAACCCCGTAGCTAGTGGTGGATCTGTCGGAGTTATTAAGAGGTGCAGGCCTTTCCATAAATTTGGTGGATCCTCCTCCAGTTCTAAATGTAAGACAGCTTCCTAACTGTCTTACATTTAGACCTTTTTCTACGCCTAAAACAGCCGGCCCTCCCCTTCCCATGACATGCCCACAGTTTTAGACCTGGGTTGAGTGGGGAAAAGCCATCTGTACAGAGATCACCTGGACGATTTGGTGGACGGGCCCAGATAATTTTGTACAAAATATATTTGCCAAGAATCTCTAATTTACCAAACAAGCATAGCATTAGCTCCAGAATATTTCATATCTCTATGGTATTTTGTGCTTTATCTGGTTAGCAGTGTGCCGTTGCATTGTATGAAAAGCCATCTGTGCCTGAAATATGCCTAATTTAGGAATATTTCAGATTGATAAATGACTTATATGTATCGTCTTACCATCTGTAATGGTGCTCAAAAACAGTACGAAAACTGCACAGTGTAAACAAAGCCTAAACTACTACTGAGACAAGTTACTGAATATCATTGTCAGGCATTACACAGCAGGCATTACACAAAATTCAGCTCAGGACAAGAAGATATCACTTGTTTTATTAACACCAAATCCTTTCACTTAGACAAATTAAAGATCATTGATTAGATTACATCTCTAATTTTGTGAGGCCTGAGATGAGAATTATTCAGTACTGAGGGCACACTAAACTATAATTACTAGGTGATTTATAATGCATAGTCCAGAACTATATTAAATTCACATAACGACTATACTTTTGGTAACTGTCCACATCACATTATTTCTTCTTGAATCAGACAATTTATACATCTTAAATAGATTATTGTTGGAAAACAAACCCTGTCCATATGCCCTATTGGGACATATGGACATCCTAGATGGGGTCCCAGCGTGGAAAGAAACTCAGTTAGTGGAAAGAATGGGCTCCTGCTCTGGCAAACTTGGCCCGGTCATGTATAACATAGATGCCACTGAGAATTGAAACCATATAACACAAAAATTTGCATCCAGATATTTTGCACCTTACTGATCGTAATTTAGTACTGCTCACTTCAGAGCTGTTTACGTTGCCGTGAAAAAGTATTCATACCCCTGAACTTTTCCACATTTTTTCATGTTACACCCACAAGCTTTTTATTATATATTTTATTGGGTTTTTATGTGATAGACCAACACAAAATAGTAAGTATGCGTGAAGTGAAAAGAACATGATACATGGTTTTCAAAAATTTTAATAAGTAAAAATCTGTAAAGTGTGATGTGTCAGTCTGAAAATTGTGATGTGTGATTTTAATAAGTAAAAATCTGGAAAGTGTGATGTGTTTAATAAGTAAAAATTTGAAAAGTGTGATGTGTCACCTAATTAGTAAATAGAGTCCACCTGTGTGTAATTTATTCTCAGTATGACAACAGCTGTTCTGTGAAGGCCTTCGAGGTTTGTTAGTGAACATTAGTGATCATACAGCATCTTGAAAACCAAGGAAAACACCAGACAGGTCAGGGATAAAGTTGTGAAGTGTAAAGCAGGATTAGGTTGTTAAAAAAATCCCAAGCTCTGAACATCTCCCAGAGCACTTGGATCCATCATCCTAAAATGGAAGGTGTATGGCAAAACTGAAAGCCTACCAAGACATGGCCGTCCACCTAAACTGACAGCCCAGGCAAGAACAGCATAATTAGGGAAGCTGCCAAGAGGCCCATGGTCACTCTGGACATGCTGTAAAGATCCTCAGCTCAGATGGGAGAATCTGTTCACAGGACGACTGTTAGTCGTGTATTCCACAAATCTGGCTGTTATGGAAGAGTGGCAAGAAGCAAGCCATTTTTGAAAGCAAGCCATAAGAAGTCACATTTGCCACAAGCCCTGTAGGGGACACAGCAAACATGTGGAAGAAGGTGCTGTGTTCAGATCAGACCAAAGTTGAACTTTTTTTGCATAAATGCAAAACGCTATGTGTGGCAGAAAACTAACACTACAGATGAACACACTATCCCCAACGTGAAACATGGTGGTGGCAGCATCATACTGTGGGGATGCTTTTCTTCAGCAGGAACAGGGAAGCTGGTCAGAGTTGATGGGAAGATGGATGGAACTAAATACAGGGCAATCCTGGAGGAAAACCTGGGGGAGGCTGCAAAAGACTTGAGACTCGGGTGGAGGTTCACCTTCCAGCAGAACAATGACCCTAAACATATAGCCAGAGCTACAATGGAATGGTTTAGATCAAAGCATATTCATGTGTTAGAATGTCCCAGTCAAGGTCCAGACCTAAATCCCATTGAGAATCTGTGGCAAAAATTGCTGTTCACAGACGCCCCATATCCAATCTGACTGAGCTTGAGCTATTTTGCAAAGAAGAATGGGCAAAAATGTCAGCCTCTAGATGTGCAAAACTGGTAGAAACATACCCCCAAAGATTTGTACCTGTAATTACAGCTAAAGGTGGTCCTACAAAGTATTGTCTCAAGGGGCTGAATACAAATGCATGCCACACTTTCCATCCTTTTATTTATTAAAATTTTTGAAAACCATGTATCATTTTCTTTTCACTTCATACATATTTGTTACTTTGTGTTGGTCTATCACATAAAATCCCATAAAATAAATTTAAGTTTGTGGGTATAACATGAAAAGGCACTGAAATGAATGGAAATGCAGATGACGACAAATATTTCTCAGGCACTGGCTCAGCATGTTATTGCAGATAATACTAGCCAGTGGGGGAATTCATGAAATTTCAAGTCTATATACTATTTCATGTTCCTACGAATATGCAATAAATATAATAATGTGCAATAATGCTTGGTGGCAAGTTGGCAACCAATATCACTAAAAGTTAAAGGGGTTCTCCAAGTTAAATATATTGATGACCTATCCTCAGGATAGGTCATCAATATCAGATCGTCGGGGGTCCGACACCCGACACCCCCGCCGATCAGCTGTTTGAAGAGGAGGCGCGCGCCGTACCAGCGCTGCCTCCTCTTCACTATTTACATGCTGGCCATAACAGGGGTAGTGGTGAGTAGGTGTAATTACACCTAACCGCCCCATTCATTTCAATGGGAAGGATCGCTCCCATACAAGTCTATGGGAGCGATTCTTCCCATTGAAATGAATGGGGCGGTTAGGTGTAATTACACCTACTCACCACTACCCCCGGTATGGCCAGCATGTACCAGCGCTGCCTCCTCTTCAAACAGCTGATCGGCGGGGGTGTCGGAGATCAAGAAATTTAACTTGGAGAACCCCTTTAATATTCAACTTTCCCAGATTCGTCAATGTTAAATGTGTCTAGCTATGGAGGAGTACACCTCAAATTGGACATTCCAGTCTGGGAAAGGTGGGTGATAACCTACTGTATATGAGAGTTGTAAAGGCAGCCATATTAGTTATCTCCCAACCTTCCCAAATAATACAAATCACTAAGAAATCAGAAGGGGATAATTCATGTGCTCAGTATTTTTTGTAATATCTTACCAAGACCATGTAAAAAACCCAAGATAAAATTCTGTTCAACATTTCAGTTTTCCTCATGGGTATGAAATCACTGGTTTGACTGCTCCAAGCTGTTACTTGAATGCGATTACTTAGCGTTTTCGCAATGCACTATACATTTGTGTTATATTCTTTTGTAAGTTATGTCAGCGTGATGCTGTCGAAAAGCCTGTGCGCCATTTAATCAGAATTAAACTGTGTATGAAAATGATGCCTATGACTTGATGCTGCTCTTGAGGATGAATTCAGAATACTCAGTGGACTGTGGTGGGAAGTACGGCTGCAAACACAGTAGGCAGATTGAGGATAGTGTTTAACAGCTTTGCAGGGACTGCCGAGCGATAAGATCTAAGATACAAGGAGGGGCAGAACCGAAGTGGGATTTGGAGAATCTGAGATGAGGCTTGGAAAAATGAATACATTTCATTATATACTTGTCACTTACTCTGAATATTTTCTAAACAGGGAATTTTAACCAAAGAGTTATGTGCGCTCATATATAGACGGGGCGTTCACAGCTTTTACAATGAGTACTCGCTGTTTCTCCGTATAAGCAAATGACCTGCAATATAAAAGCTTTCATCTTACTAAAAGACATTCTTAAAATTTCATTATCCTTGATAAAACACCAAAACACTTTTATAGGCATTGGGGTAGTGCTGACAAAAACACTTTCACTTCTTATACTAAATGCTGTCTAGTTTAAAGATGGCAACGTCAGGCATGGCCTACATGAAATGCTGCAGCGTCCATTTGATTTTTAAGCTAAAAGCCTCTTTTCTGTCTTTTCCTTTCATGTGGCTTCTCTTTGATGCCATTTCCTCCATTTTTGCGGATTATTTAACCCTGGTTGTCAGTGCACTAATTGTAGAACGTTATGAAAGTGCTATCCAATCTACCAGCAGCATGTTACAGAGCAAGAGCCGCGGAGTAGACTGATATATTATTTTGTTTGAAAAGATCCAGGATAATGCAACATTTATTGATTACGGTTCATGCTCTTTCTAGGTTTAGGAGTCCAGTGGGTGGCCTTATTGGTGACTGACAGTGATAGCGGTCAGGACCACCCAATGGACACCTAAGCAAAGAGACAGTAGTCATTCCAGTTGTTAAAATTGATGTTTTCCCATAAATCTATATACTGTATGTCTACTCAGCTATGTTCAGATAGGACTGCATATTCAACAAGACAGGTTCACTTTAATGTGGCCTTAGCTAGCTGTCATCTGCACCTACCTTCTGCAACCTCCCCCGTTTGTTCAGTGAGTAAAGTGTTTTAGCTTTCCTAGCATATTGGATAAGAGTGCTGTTTTTTGCTTGTTCGTTCCTGAGGACCGTAACCAGGCACTGTGTGTACTGCTGGATTATGGTATGAGAAATATTCCTCCTTGTTTTGATTGTTGTGCTGTAGATTTATGTTGTGTCTGTGGTTCCTATATAGATCCATCAATTTCCGTGGTTACAGACTACAAACCAACCCCATGTAGTCTGATCCAGCAGTCATTATTTATTTATTATACTACTATATTCCGCAGAGCACTACAGACATTAGCATCAAGCTGTCCCTAACAGAACTCACAATCTAAGTTCCCTATCAGTATGTCTTTGGAGTGTGAGAGGAAACGGGAGTACCCGGAGGAAACCCACCCAAACACGGGGAGAACATATAAACTCCATGCAGATATTGTCCTTGGTCAGATTCTAACCTACTGTAGGACCTCAGTGCTGCAAGGCAACAGTGCTAACCACTGAGCCACCGTGCTGCTCCATAATATACTGTATTTTCTGGGCCCCATACAGTTAATAACAATATGTATAAGACAAAGGTATGATTCATTGCAGAATCAGACTACAGTCTGTTTAGAAAGGATCGCAAAAACCGGAGAGGGGGAGGGGTTTGCCTTTATGTAAAGTCCTGTCTAAAGCCCACACCCTGGGAAGATATAAGTGAGGGACATGAAGATGTGGAGTCACTGTGGGTAGAAATAAACGGAGCCAAAAACAATAATAAAATACTAATAGGACTTTATTATAAACCTCCTAATATACCAGAGCCCATAGAAAATCTACTTCTAAACGAAATAGACTAGGTGGCAAATCATAATGAGGTCGTTATTATGGGGGATTTCAACTACCCAGATATAGACTGGAAAACTGAAACCTGTACATCTCATAAAGGAAACAGGTTCTTGGAAATAACCAAAGACAATTACCTTTCCCAACTGGTTCAGGACCCGACTAGAGGGACGGCCATACTGGACTTAGTATTAACCAATAGACCTGACAGAACAACAGATGTGCAGGTCAGGGGACACCTGGGAAATAGTGACCATAATATAATAACCTTCCAACTGTCATTCAAAAGAGCGTTTCTTCAGGGAGGAACAAAAATACCAAACTTCAAAAAAGCAAAATTTAGCCAACTAAGAGAGGCCATAGGCCTAACTAACTGGGACAAAGTCCTCAAAAATAAAAATACAGCCACAAAATGGGATATTTTTAAAAACATCCTAATATCTAATTGTGAGAGGTACATACCTTATGGGAATAAAAGGTTAAGGAACAAGAAAAAACCAATGTGGATAAATAGAGCTGTAAAGAAAGCAATAAATGACAAACAGAAAGCATTTAAATCACTAAAACAGGAGGGGAGCGAGGAAGTATTGAAAAACTACAAGGAAAAAAATAGAATATGTAAAAGACAAATAAAAACAGCCAAACTAGAGACCGAGAGATTAATCGCCAAAGAGAGTAAAACTAACCCTAAAATGTTCTTTAATTATATAAATGGTAAAAAGTATAAACCTGAAGGTGTCGGCCCCTTACAGAGTAATGAGGGGGGAGTTGCAGAGAGCGATGAGGAGAAAGCAAAGCTACTAAATATCTTTTTCTCCATTGTATTCACTGAGGAAAATAAACTGTCAGATGAAATGCAGAATATAAAAGTAAATTCCCCATTGAAAGTGCCCTGTCTGACCCAGGAAGAAGTAGAGCTGCGTCTTAAAAAGATTAAAATAGACAAATCGCCAGGACCGGATGGCATACACCCACGTATCCTAAGAGAATTAAGTAATGTCATCGCTAGACCCTTATTTCTGATATTTAAGGACTCTATACTGACAGGGAGTGTTCCACAGGATTGGCGCATAGCAAATGTAGTGCCAATATTCAAAAAGGGTCCAAAAACAGAGCCCGGGAACTATAGGCCGGTAAGTTTAACATCTGTCGTGGGTAAACTGTTTGAGGGTTTTCTAAGAGATGCTATCTTGGAGTACCTCAATGAAAATAAGCAAATTACTCCATATCAGCATGGCTTCATGAGGGATCGGTCATGTCAAACCAATTTAATCAGTTTCTATGAGGAGGTAAGTTCTAGACTGGACCGCAGCGAATCAATGGATGTCGTATATCTGGACTTCTCCAAAGCATTTGACACTGTACCACATAAAAGGTTAGTATATAAAATGAGAATGCTTGGCCTGGGAGAAAATGTCTGTATGTGGGTAAGTAACTGGCTCAGTGATAGAAAACAGAGGGTGGTTATTAATGGTACATACTCAGATTGGGTCACTGTCACTAGTGGGGTACCACAGGGGTCAGTATTGGGCCCTATTCTCTTCAATATATTTATTAATGATCTTGTAGAAGGCTTGCACAGTAAAATATCAATTTTTGCAGATGACACTAAACTGTGTAAAGTAATTAACACAGAAGAGGACAGTACACCACTCCAGATGGATCTGGATAGACTGGAGGCTTGGGCAGAGAAGTGGCAGATGAGGTTTAACACTGACAAATGTAAGGTTATGCATATGGGGAGGAATAATGCAAGTCACCAGTACATACTAAATGGTAAAATATTGGGTAACGCTGACATGGAAAAGGACCTAGGAATTTTAGTGAACAGCAAACTAAGCTGCAGAAACCAGTGTCAGACAGCTGCTGCCAAGGCCAATAAGATAATGGGTTGCATCAAAAGAGGCATAGATGCCCGTGATGAGAACATAGTCCTGCCACTTTACAAATCACTAGTCAGACCACACATGGAGTACTGTGTACAGTTCTGGGCTCCTGTGAACAAGGCAGACATAGCAGAGCTGGAGAGGGTTCAGAGGAGGGCAACTAAAGTAATAACTGGAATGAGTGGACTACAGTACCCAGAAAGATTATCAAAATTAGGGTTATTCACTTTAGAAAAAAGACGACTGAGGGGAGATCTAATAACTATGTATAAATATATTAGAGGTCAGTACAGAGATCTCTCCCATGATCTATTTATCCCCAGGACTGTGACTGTGACGAGGGGACATCCTCTGCATCTGGAGGACAGAAGGTTTGTACACAAACATAGAAGAGGATTCTTTACGGTAAGAGCAGTGAGACTATGGAACTCTCTGCCTGAGGAGGTGGTGATGGTAAGTTCACTAAAAGAGTTCAAGAGAGGCCTGGATATATTTTTGGAGGGTAATAATATTACAGGTTATAGTTACTAGAGAGGGGTCGTTGATCCAGGGAGTAATTCTGATTGCCTGATTGGAGTCGGGAAGGAATTTTTTTTCCCCTAAAGTGGGGAAAATTGGCTTCTACCTCACAGGGGTTTTTTGCCTTCCTCTGGATCAACTTATAGGAAAACAGGCCGAACTGGATGGACAGATGTCTTTTTTCGGCCTTATAAACTATGTTACTATGTTACACAGAGTTTGTTAGTTTGAGTTTGGAGACACACAGTATACAATAGGAGTTGTATACTGTAACTGAAATTTGCTTTATTTTTAGATGCATTGGAGCAATATTTTAAAGGGAACCTGTCATCTCCGAAACACCCCCTGAACTAGAGTAAGCGTTGTATAGTGTAAGTGATGCTGAATCCGAATATGTAATTTTTATCTTAATACTCACTTCAATTCCGACGCTGTGCTCCCACAAACCTGCAGTAAAATGCACTCAGTGGACTCCAGTGCTCACTCACATAATGGAGAGGACTCAAAGAAGAGTCCTGTCAATGCATTTTACTGCTGGTTTGGGGGAGCACAGCGTCAGAATGGAAGGGAGTATGAAGATAAAACTTACATATTCGGATTCAGCATCACTTACACTATACACCGCTTACTCTAGTTCAGGGGGTGTTTCGGAGATGACAGGTTCCCTTTGGTTTGGTTGTGGACGTATACATATTTTTAAAGGAGTTTTCCAAGACTTTTTAACTGATTACCTATGTATCCTCTGGATAGGTCATTGGTATCTGATCAATGAGGGGCCTACACCTAGGACCACCGCTGATCAGCTGTTTGAGAAGGCACCATCACTCCTGTAGGCACCGTGGTCTTGTTGCAATTTACCAAGCACCAAGTATATTGTATAGCAGCTGTACTTGGTATCACAGCTCTGCGCCCAGGACACGTGACCGATGAATGTGACGTAAGGAAAGTTGGGAGTGCTGATGCCTTCTCAAAACGGGCATCCTGAGTGTCAGACCGCCACCGATCAGATACTGGTGATCTATTCAGAGTATATGTCATCAGTCAAAAAGTCTTGGAAAACCCCTTTGATACTGTCACGAGGGGAGACAAGGGTGGTGAGCCCTATACTGAACCCCTCCTTCTTTCCCTGCCTACTTGCCTCAGTCGGCCCTAGGCAGCCGCGGACAACCACGAAGACGGTCCCTACACTGGGTAAGTGCGCAGGAGGGAAAGGGAACACAGGGTAGGACAAAACACAGACAGAACAAACACAATGGCAGAGTAGTCAGCAAACCGGGTCAAACACAGGAGGTCACGTAAATACCAGGGGTGAGGCAAGAGAGAAGTCAAAGTCCGAAGTCCAAGTATCCAAATCCAAGTATCCAAACTAAAGGTCGCACAAGCACTGATCAAAGAGTAACTAATCACAGGCATTTGAGTGAGGCAGTTGCCATCTTTAAATAGCCCGCCCAGGATCATGTGATGTGGCCAGCATCACATGACCTGAGGCGGAGCAAGCTGTCAAAACAATATGTAAAGTAGCCATGTGGTGTGATCAGCACCACATGGCTAAACCCAAACAGAGAATTAACTCATGAAGTGCTGGCTGACAAGACCAGCACTTCAATTCCCTATTGCTCGTCTCTAGGGGGGCGGAGAGGTCTGGTGACGTCGTGCAGAGGGAGCGCGACGCCGACCTCGCGTGACAGTACCCCCCCTTCACGAGGGGCCACCGGACCCTTACCAGCGGGAGCAGGCTTATCGGGATGCTGCAGATGGAACTTTCGGATGAGCGAGTCTGCATGCATCCTGGTCAACGGTACCCAAGATCTGTCCTCTGGCCCGAATCCCTTCCAGTGTACGAGGTACTGAAAGGAATTCCGGACCTTCCTCACATCAATGACTCTAGCAACCTCGTGCTCCACTTGTCCCTCCACCTCTACCGGAGGTGAGGGCTGTTCCTCTGGACCAATAGGAGCAACATAACGCTTCAGCAAAGACATGTGAAAAACATTATGAACGCGAAGGGAGTCGGGTAAACATAATTCAAAAGATACCGGATTGATCACCTTGGTGATCCTGTATGGACCAATGAAGCGAGGCGCAAACTTATACGATGGTACTTTCATGCGAAGATTTTTTGTCGACAACCATACCCTGTCCCCCACCTTGAAATCCACACCCTTAGAACGTTTCTTATCAGCTTTAGACTTTTGGACTCCTTGGGCCTTTTCCAGGTTCAGCTGAACCCGTGCCCAAACTGTGCACAGTTCTTGAGAAACAACATTGACCTCTGGGACAACCGAAGAGGATGAGGAAAAGGAACCAAAGCGCGGATGAAAGCCCATATTACAGAAGAAAGGTGAAACCCCAGAAGAAGAATTCACTCGGTTATTAATAGCGAATTCGGCCAGAGACAGGTATCTGGCCCACACAAGCTGGTTATCTGTCACATAACATCTGAGATACTGTTCAACAGATTGATTAAGACGCTCAGTCTGACCGTTGGTCAGACAGCCCCACCCGGAATTGACTTCTTAGAGCTGGGTCATTCCATCCTGAAGAGACACACCACTTCCTAAACTCCGCGCAATAGTCCTCTACTGGACGGTTACCCTGCCGAATGTCCCTGAGCTGAGACTCGGCAACCGCAGTCAAGTCGGGCTCCTCATATAATAAGCCTAAGGCCAGAAAAAACGCGTCCACAGTCTGCAGGCTAGGGGAGTCAGGGGGTAACGAAAAAGCCCACTCCTGCGGGTCACCCTGCAGCAAGGAAATAATTATTCCCACCCGCTGCTGCTCGGAACCCGAGGAGTGGGGGCGTAAGCGGAAATATAATTTTACACTATCCTTAAAGGAACGGAAGGCCTTCCGATTCCCCGAAAATCGATCCGGCAGCTTAACATGGGGTTCCACGATGGGATTGGAGGTGGAGGGAACCACTCCTGGTGCGGATTGAATCCGCTCCTGGTGTTGGAGCCTCTCGGCCAGATCCTGGATAGCTTGAGCCATTCCTTGAACCTGGTCCGTGAGAGCCCGCAACTGCTCCATGAAATAAGGCCTGTGATTCTGTCACGAGGGGAGACAAGGGTGGTGAGCCCTATACTGAACCCCTCCTTCTTTCCCTGCCTACTTGCCTCAGTCGGCCCTAGGCAGCCGCGGACAACCACGAAGACGGTCCCTACACTGGGTAAGTGCGCAGGAGGGAAAGGGAACACAGGGTAGGACAAAACACAGACAGAACAAACACAATGGCAGAGTAGTCAGCAAACCGGGTCAAACACAGGAGGTCACGTAAATACCAGGGGTGAGGCAAGAGAGAAGTCAAAGTCCGAAGTCCAAGTATCCAAATCCAAGTATCCAAACTAAAGGTCGCACAAGCACTGATCAAAGAGTAACTAATCACAGGCATTTGAGTGAGGCAGTTGCCATCTTTAAATAGCCCGCCCAGGATCATGTGATGTGGCCAGCATCACATGACCTGAGGCGGAGCAAGCTGTCAAAACAATATGTAAAGTAGCCATGTGGTGTGATCAGCACCACATGGCTAAACCCAAACAGAGAATTAACTCATGAAGTGCTGGCTGACAAGACCAGCACTTCAATTCCCTATTGCTCGTCTCTAGGGGGGCGGAGAGGTCTGGTGACGTCGTGCAGAGGGAGCGCGACGCCGACCTCGCGTGACAGATACTTTCATCACTGAAATAGCAAATGAAAAACATTTATGTCCCAGTAAATTTCCATTACACATTTGAATATTATTTTAATGAGACATGTTCATTTTGAATATTAATAAGGCAGAATACCAAGAAAGAGGTTATTGTCAATTATTCAATAAGCTCACTATGTATTGTCAGAACCATCTCAGGCATGAAGCAACAGAAATGCCAAGTGTCAGGACAATTAGAGCGAAACAATTCTGCCTGCTCTGTACAACATCACAACTGAGCAATATATACAATTTCCGTCTACTCCTATGTGACGTCTTAACTCAGCTGAATGGATAAATCAGAAGACTGATAACCAGATTGTAGTTAAGGCCTAATTCACACAACCGTATTGCGGATCGCATGCGGACCCAACGTACACAGTACACCGATGTCATCCACAAATTATAGTACGTGTTGTATTCTTGTCCATTTTGTGGACAACAATAGGCATTTTAAATATGGGGTCGATGAAACGTGAGGGATGCACACGGCCGGTATCCGCAAAACGGATATGGCCATGTGAATGCAGCCTAATACAAACACCCCTTACATTTTTCTTTAGTGTTTTTGAAGAGAACCTGTCATCAACTTTATGCTGCCCATACTAATGACAGAATAAAGTAGAGACAGGTGAGTGGATTTCAGCGCTCTGTCATTTATAAGTTAAAAGTAAGTGGTTGCCGAGAACCAACATCACAGTTATTGTAGACTAGGCCTGGAAAAGAGTCACGGCCACCTGAGAAGAGTCATGGTTATTCATGAATTCCTGCTCTCCCTGCCCATCTGCTGATGACTGACAGTCTTCTACCTAGTTTTCTCTTTTTCTCTCTAGGAGAGAACTGCCAGTCATCAGCAGATGGGCGGAGAGAGCAGGAGATTAGGAATAACCATGACTCTTCTCAGGTAGATTTGACTCTTTTCAAGGCCTCGGCTGCAATGATTATGATGCTGGTTCTTGGCAACCACTTACTTTTAGCTGATATGTGACACACCGCTGAAATCAGCATCTCTGTCATTACTTTATACTGCCCTCAGTACGGTCAGCATAAAGTTGATGACAGGTTCCCTTTAATGAAATAATGCTGCTTCCTTTTTGTGGCAGATTTTCTCTTTTGTTAATTATTATAGGAATATTTGCAATGTGTGAGGGACTCATCTTATGAATAAGGGTCATGCACATAAGCAAAGAGAGAGAAAGCAGCTTCTTTCTACAGTAGATAATCCAATATAAATTTGGTCCTGCGCTCCATTTATCTATAAAGTTGGGGTGCAAGATGAAGACTTTTCATAGTCACTTTGATTATAAAGACTTCAAGATCAATAGTTGCAAGTAATCCAAAGACTTTATGAAATCACATCCAAGCTTAGACAATAAAGGAACAGCAAAAAAACAATAGTTACACCAACAGCTCATCTGACCAATTTCTGCGAAATCAGACCAATAGTTGGTATGTGTAACAAAAGATCTGTGTGTTTAAACGGCCATCTGACCAATGATTGGTCAGAAAATCTGTTGGATAATCTGTTGGTGTAATACATGGCAGTGTACTCAATCCCCTTCATAAGACACTGAACAGCACAGGCCATATGGCACTCTCAGTGGCACAATAAGAAAAAGAGGGTCCTGTTGGATTGGATATGATTGGTTTTTGTGACTAAACTGAAGTGTTTTTCAAGCAGTGAAATAATGCAACTGTGTTGTTTTACAAATAAAGCATCCATGAAGGTACTCGAATGTTGGTATAACAGACTGTGTGTTCAGCAATAGCCTTGCTCCATACTTACTGCACATGGTTACTTTGGGAACAAGTTAATGCATTTGATTGTGCATGATGTCATGAGTTGTTGCTTTCTATTCCATCAGGAACCTGGTCCTGGCTTTGATAAAGTGCCATTTCCATCAACATTTTATCATATATTAACAACTTATATGGTTTTCTAGATATACTTTATAAGACACACTTTTTTCCCCCCAAATGTAGGGGGAAAATGGCTGTGCGTCTTATAAAGCGAATGCTAGTGAGCGCTTCCATTATGGAAGCACTCACTAGTATGCATTAAGTGCCGGGAAGCGCTTCAGATACTCACCCAGCGCTCCCTTGTATTCTCCTGCCTGCGCTGAACTGTCCTGAACCCGTACAGTGTCAGGACGTAGTGCGCGCACTATGACCTGACGCTGCACGCAGTCAGGTGGCAGTTCAGCGCTGGACACGGAACGGAGCATCGGTGCAGGAGAGGTTTTTTATTTTAGTCTTATGGGGATGAGTGGGTTGATCTGAGGTCTGATGGGGGCTGAGTGGGCTGATCTGAGGTCTGATGGGCGTCTGAAAGGGCTGATCTGAGGTCTGTTGGGGGTCTAACATGGAGGGCTGATATGGGGGTCTGATGTGATGTCCTAATAATTATGGGGGGTCTGATATGAGGATCTGGTATGAGGCCTGATGAAAAATATTTTTTTCTTATTTTCCTACTGTAAAATCTGGGGTGTGTCTTATCATCGGGTGCGTCTTATAAAGCAAAAAATACGGTAACTTTTTAAAATCACTACATATACTTTCTGTTCATACTTTTTAAAGGGTTATCCTCTTACCAATTTTTATAATAGTTTTAGAGGGAAATAATCCAAATGTTCTCCTCTCTTTTACATGAACCTCTTCAATTATGACTCATTATCCAAAAGGGCCTGAAAACTGAACAAGCAGTAAAGTGACTCTTGATCTAAATGGCTGCATCAGTAATCCAGGGAGAACACAATAAAGTAGGTAACATGAGTCTACCTTCAATGACACGGGCAAATGTTAAACAAGAACATACAAGAGATGTTCACAATGGACCAAAGGACTCTGAGTACATCCATTATAAAATCTCCTAAACGGTAGAGCTTATGTCATAGTACTAGCTGGAAGTAATATATAATAGTGTCAATTATAGTGCATATTGAATAATACCAGCTTATAAAATGATGTCATGGTATTCATATAATACAAGTTAAAGGGGGTTATTTATCAAACCGTGTAAAATAGAGCTGGCTTAGTTGCCCATAGCAGTCAATCAGATCCCAACTTTCATTTTGGACAGCTACTTTGGAAAATGAAAGGAGGAATCTGATTGGTTGCTATGTGCAACTAGGCCAGTTCTACGTTACACCAGTTTGATAAATGGCCCCCAGCCATGGTGGGTGCATCATAACTACAAGTAGCTCACTATGCCACACTCAACACTTTCATAAAAAAGGAGTGCTGCCCAGGTGGGAGGGGAAGGACCTAGATGGCCAGATACATTTATTACAAATGAAAAAATGAAAGTAAAGTTTGTCAGTAGTGATGATCAAGCACCCCGATGTTTGGGTCCTCGGGTGCTCTGGCCGAACACTAGGTGGTGCTCGAGTGCTCGGCCGAGCACCCGAGTATAATGGAAGTCAATGGGAGAAGACCAGGCACCCCCTGCTCGGATGAGGGGAGGGTGTCTGGTCCATAGGGAAACGTAAGAAAATGGTGGAAACACCACAGAAATGGTTAGGGAACAGCATGGGGAGGATGTCTGGATGCATCTTGGACACCGAAGTCGCTGCTATTAACGATGATGGACGACTATTACGCCACTTTTACAGAATGACAAAAATACCCCCCAAAACCCAAGATAACATCAATTTTACAGGAAATATTGTTAGGAAACATAGATTTACTTGTATGTTAAGCGCAAGTGCTGCCAAAAATTACACGGATGAGGCACTCCCATACAACCGGTATACCATATAAAGGAGGGCCTCATTCACATTGTAGTATAATTGTGAGACTCTGACACTCATAGAGCCTATGCACTAAGGGAAAGGGCTGCCAAAAATTACAAGGAACAGGCACTCCAATACCCCCTTTATTACACATAAAGGAGTGCATCAGACACACCCTTGAAAAACTATGATTGATGGCCTGCTGCTGACACGCAAAAACAAAAGTGGTGATTTGCTGCTGCTGAGCTGACCGTGTAAAAAATTATGGGTGACATGCTGCTGCTGAGTTGACCGTCTAAAAAATTAAAGGTGATATGCTGATGCCAATCAAACTGTCCCAAATTTAAGGTTGACATGCTGCTGCCGAGCAGAACGTCAAAAAAATGTACGTGTGACACGCTGCTGCTGAGCAGAACGTCAAAAAAATTAAAGGTGACACGTTGCTGCCGATCAAACTGTCTCAAATTTAAGGGTGACACGCTGCTGCTCTTCAAACTGTCCCAAATTTAAGGGTGACACGCTGCTGCTCATCAAACTGTCCCAAATTTAAGGTTGACATGCTGCTGCCGAGCTGACCGTAAAAAAAAATGTAAGGGTGACATGCCACTTAGCTGAACTTCTGAAACATTATAAGTGACATGTAGCATGTAAAACATTATGGTTGAGGGCCTGCTGGTGAGCTGACAGGCAAAATAATTAGGGTGCAGGCCCAGCTGGTGAGCTGACCGGCTAAAAAATTAGGGTGCAGGCCCAGCTGTTGAGCTGACCGGCTAAAAAATTAGGGTGCAGGCCCAGCTGGTGGACTTCGAGGGCAGCCTAATAAGCAGTTTCATATGATGGAGGAAGAGGACGAGAAGAGGAAGGGGTACATGATAATACAGTGTATTTAATACACCCTAAAAGCCAGATTGAAGGTTCCTTCATGTTAAGCCGCTGGAGTAGAGAAGTCAGGGGCAATCCAGGCCTTGTTCATTTTGATAATGAACCTGTCAGCATTGTCAGTTGACAGGCGGATGCCCCCAGCGGCACTAGATACCCGCTCAGACAAAATGCTGGCGGCAGGGCAGGCCAGCACCTCCAATAACACCCAATAATTATATGGCACAGAGGGATCGCTGAGGACTTTGACACGGTCAGCTACGTACTCCTTTACCATCTTCCAAAACTTTTCCCTCCTTGTCACATTAGGCCGCTCATCAGGGTAAGGGTGCTGGCGGGGTGTCATAAAACTGTCCCAGACCTAATATGCATATAACGCGAGGGTCACGGGAAAGGCAGCATAGCATGAAGTCAGCCATGTGCCAGAGTCCCAACAGACAAGGCTTCGCTCTCCTCACCAGGAGCATGACTCTCAATATCCTCCTCGTCCTCCTCTTCAGCCCATCCACTCCGAAGAGATGGTGTAAACGTGGCATGGCTACCCTGTGTAGCGGTGGCAACCGTCTCCTGCTCCTCCTCCTCCTCCAATTGGCGCTGAGAAGACGAATCGAGGGTGGTCTGGCTATCACCCTGTGTAGGGTCTTCCCCCATTTCCACCTCTTCCACACGCAGAGCATCGGCCTTTATTGTGAGCAGCAAGCTTTTTAGTAGACACAGAAGTGGGATGGTTACGCTGATAATTGCATTATCGACGCTCACCATCTGTGTAGATTCATCAAAGTTGTGTAACACCTCACAGAGGTCAGACATCAATGCCCACTCGTCGCTTGTGAAGAGTGGAAGCTGACTAGAAAGGCGCCGACCGTGTTGCATCTGGTATTCTACTACTGCTCTCTGCTGCTCACAAAGCCTGCTCAATATGTGGAAGGTGGAGTTCCATCGCGTGCTCAGGTCGCACAGCAGTCGGTTAGCCGGCAACCACAACCGCTGCTGCGTTGCCAGGCCGGCTGAAGCTGTTGGTGACTTGAGGAAATGGGCACACAGGCGACGCACCTTCACCAGTAGCTGAGGAAAATTGGGGTAGGTTTTCAGAACCACTAAGTTGAATACCTGGGCCAGGCATGATATGTGTGGGAGGTTGACCAGCTCCAAAGCCGCTACCAAGTTGCGGACGTTATCGGATACAACCATGCCTAGCTATAGGTTGACTGGCGAGAGCCACAGCTCAGCCTGTTCCCTTATGCCATGCCACAGCTCTGTGGCGGTGTGCTGTTTGTCACCCAGGCAAATAAGCTTCAGCACGGCCTGTTGCTGCTTACCGACTGCTGTGCTACACTGCTTCCAGCTACTGACAGAAGTCTGAGTGGTGCTGCAAGATGGCAATTCTGCATGGGAAGAAGTGGAGGAGGAGGTGGAGGAAGAGAAGGAGGGGTTGCAGCCGCTACTGTAGGTGGCAGCGGAAATCTGGATGGAAGTAGGGCCCGAATCCTCGGCGTGGGTAGCACCTGTGCCATCCCAGGGTACGACTCGCTCACAGCCTCCACAACGTTGACCCAGTGTGCCGTCAGGGAAATGTAGCGACCCTGGCCACAAGCGCTTGTCCATGTGTCAGTTGTTAAGTGGACCTTGCCAGTAACTGCGTTGGTCAGGGCACGGGTTATATTTCTGGACAGTAAGGCAGGGACAGCACACCGGGAAAAATAGTGGCGGCTGGGGAATGCGAAACGAGGGACAGCCGCCGCCATCAGGCTGCGAAAGGCCTCGGTGTCCACCAGCCTAAACGGCAACATTTCCAGGGCCAGCAACTTGAGAGTTTAGAGCTATGGCCTGTGGGTGGGTGGCAGGGTATTTACGCTTGCGTTCAAATGCCTGGGGTAAGGACATTTGAACGCTGCGCTGGGACATTGAAGTGGACGTGCTGGCTGATGGTTCCGGCGAAGGTCCAGGTGCAGGGCAGGAGGCATCTGGGCCTGCATCTTGGACAGCAGGTAACAGAGGGGAAGAGGAGGCAGTGGTGTGACCTGCAGACACAGATCATGGACCCAGGCGTTCAGCCCACCTTTTAGGGTGCTTTGCTGACATGTGGCGGATCATGCTGGTTGTGGTCAGGTTGCTGGTGTTTACGCCCCAGTTCATCTTGGTACGGCACAGGTTACAAATTACAATACGTTTATCGTCAGCACTTTCCTCAAAAAAAGCCAGACTGCGGAACACCTAACCCTTGGCAAGGGAGATTGCCGCAAGGGGCTGCTTCGGGGAACAGTTGCAGGCCTGGTTGGCGTGACCTGCCTTCTCCCTTTTGCCACCCCACTGCCTCTTCCAGCCTGTTGCGCTGCTGCGGATCCCTCCCCCTCTGTACTGCTGTCCTCGCTCGGCTTACCACCTTCCCAGGTTGGGTCAGCTATTTCATCGTCCACCACCTCCTCTTCCACATCCTCACTCTGTTCCTCGTCCTGACATGGTGAACTAACAAGAACCTGACTTAACTGCGTCTCATCCTCATCCACAACCTCTTGAGACACTAATTGCCCTTGACTTATTGGCAACTGTGTCTCATCATCATCATCCACCTCGGGAGATAATACTTGTCGTTCCCCACCGTCATCGTCTTCAAACTGTGTTTGCTCAATAGGTTGGGAATCAGGGCACAATATCTCCTCATGTCCCACTTCAAGCGGCCTTGGCGAGAGGCCCAAGCCAAGGAACGGTGATGAAAAAAGCTCCTTGGAATATCCTAATGTGTGATTATTTCTTTGTTCAGACTCTGCATGGTGGGAGGAAGGAGGATCAGGGTGAGGATGCGGTTGCCCAGACTCTTGGCTACTGAGACTGGACTTTGTGGAAGAGAGGGTGGTGCTTAACCGACTGGAAGCATTATCAGCTGAAATCCAACCCACTACCTGCTCGCACTGGTGTGGCGACAAGAGTTGTGTCTTGCGCCGCCCTGCAAACTGTGACATGAAGCTAGGAATTGTGGATGACTTTGTCTCTTGGGCTCTGCCAGCAGGCACAGTTTCACCGCGCCCTGAGCCTTCGCCTCTGCGTTCACCATCAGCAGCACGCCCACTTCCCCGTCCCTTTCTGCTCGCCTTGCGTATATTGTATAGTATATATGCAACTTGGTCACAACTACAGTAGTGCAGATTTTTATTAACTGTATGATCAGAAAAATTTAAACGAATGTCCAATATTCTGAATGCACAAACGTTATAGAGCAGCCGCAAATGAGGAACTGCGGCCTAAATTAACGGTATTAAATGTAACGACGGATGTCAGTTTTTTGCCACCAAAAAAAAAAAAAAAAGCAGACGTATTTCACAATGGACTTTGGTCTTTTTGGAACAGAAACAATCTTTCTACCTACCCAAATCCTATCCCTATAGTTTAAGTTCCTACTTGCTTATATTAAACTGCAGACGCAAATGAGGAACTGTGGCCTAAATTAACGGTATTAAATGTAACAATGGATGTCAGCTACATAGACTTTTGAAAGGTTGTAATACGCTGTGCACCTAGCGTTACTGACAGGGCACACTTGGGGGTTTTTTTGCCACCAAAAAAAAAAAAGCAGACGTATTTCACAATGGACTTTGATCTTTTTGGAACAGAAACAATCTTTCTACCTACCCAAATCATATCCCTATAGTTTAATTCCCTCCTTGGGCAAATTAAACTGCAGACGCAAATGAGGAACTGCGGCCTAAATTAACGGTATTAAATGTAACAACGGATGTCAGCTACATAGACTTTTGAATGGTTGCAATACGCTGTGCACCTAGCGTTACTGACAGGGCACACTTGGGGGGTTTTTTGCCACCCCAAAAAAAAATGCAGACGTATTTCACAATGGACTTTGGTCTTTTTGGAACAGAAACAATCTTTCTACCTACCCAAATCCTATCCATATAGTTTAATTCCCTACTTGCTTAAATTAAACTGCAGATGCAAATGAGGAACAGCGGCCTAAATTAACTGTATTAAATGTAACAATGGATGTCAGCTATATAGACTTTTGAACGGTTGTAATACGCTGTGCACCTAGCGTTACTGACAGGGCACACAAAAAAATGCAGAAGGATTTAACAGTGGACTTTTGTGCGTTTTGAACAATGATACTAACCCTGCCTATAGAAATTCTATGCCTACACAAGTCCCTCCTTGCGCAAATGTTATACAGCAAGACGCAAAAGAAGTACTGCGGGCTTAGCAGCAGAAATTATAGCAAAGTATGTCAGGTATATAGTATACAGAGAGTATCCTACAGCATGCAGCAGCACATGTGGCATTAATGGCAGGCCACTTAGTGCTATTTTCACCACCTTTAAACACCATAAAATATTGCTTTGTGCTAGATATAATAGCCCTTAAAAAGGCTTTTGGATCTTTTTTGAGCGATTTCTATCCCTGCCTAGCGTGCTTCTCTCCCTACAGTGTATGTCCCTCCTTGCTGCACCAGAGCATGTGGCGTTAATGACAGTCCACCTAGCGCTTTTTTCACCACCTTTAAAGTCCTCAAAAGTAATAAATATTGGTTTGTGCCAGATATAATAGCCCTTAAAAGGACTTTTGGGTCTTTGTTGGGCAATTTCTATCCCTGCCTAGCGTGCTTCTCTTCCTACACTGTCTGTCCCTGCTTGCAGTAGCTGTCCCTGGCTCGGTATGCGCCAGTCACATGTCACCGGGTGCTTTATAGCACCCGATGACGCGTTCCCGGCCAGCCAATCACTGTAATGCCAGTGATTGGCTGTCCGGGAAGCTAACATGGCTACTGGCATTACAGTGAATGCCAGTACCTCCCCGCATGCTAATTGGCTAATTAGCGTTCCAGGAGGTGACTCGAGCATGGCGCTCGAGCACACACGGTATTCGGCCGAATACCTCGTGGTCCCGAGCGCCGCCATGTTCGGCCAAATAGTGTATTCGGCCGAACATGTTCGCTCAACACTATTTGTCAGCACATCCTATACATTGAAATAAAAGCTTGGGGGGGGGAAATTGTTATGGCTGAAGATGCAAAAACCTACATAAAGCAATAGCATTCTCCAAACACAAAATATATGAACTAATACTATATTCACTATATAAAATTAATATGAGGAAGTGTCATTATAGAGTAGGGTCCCTTCTAAAAGAGGTCACCTTGCCATGGTGGATGGGCTCAAATGATCTTGATTAAAATGTATTTGCTATACATTCATTTATATAGTGACTATAGCATTAGTGAATTGTATAATTCATAAATTAAATATTTGCAGAGGGGTGTTGCATTTTGTGCTTGCTTTTACATTGTGTCGTTTGGTGTGGATGGAGTCTGCAATGACAGATTTTTCTGGATTCAGCTTGTTTAAAAGTTTGATACCATTTATTTTCCAACCAAGTTATAAAGTCACTTGATTGAAACCAATGCACATAAATAGAACATAAAAAAACAAATAAAAAGTACTTCCCTGTCTGGGCACTAACTAAACAGTGGGTTTTTCTGTACTATGCTCCCAGTATAACGCAGGAGATTAGGCTTTACACAGCCAACAGGTCATGCAGCTTCCAGGCTTCTGACCCTGAATGAGCCCTTCAGGCTTGTAGTTATCCTAACAGTAATGAGCCCAGCAGCTATACCTGGGATTACTTCAGGCTAGGGGAACATGTTGTACTGGAATGGTGATGGAATGGAAGGTCCCTCTACCAACCTACCGACCATTCCATAAAAATCCAGGCCCAAAAACTCTTTAAAGAAAAGTGCCTCAACAAACTACACATTACACTCCTTTACAAGTGATGACCTATTTTCAGGATAGGCCATCAATATCTGGGTGGTGGGCGTCTAGCACTCCACACCCTCATCGATCAGCTAATGATTGTGGCGCATCTAACACCGGCAGATTAAGGATTAAAACTGGTATATAAAACACCATTCTTAATAAATGTCAAAGTGCCAAATCGTATAGTGCCAAATCATCGCAGCCAGGGTGACACAGGGCTTGTGTGCAGCTACTAAGTCTGCACTTCCTATAGCTACGCCCCTGACTGTAGGCCTAAAGTAATTTCATTAACTCTAGGTTCTTCCAATACCGTTAATTCTACAAACCATCTTATTATGTCAGCTCTGCCAACTGTACTACACACACCATTCTGCTGGAACCTGCCATCTACTTATCTATGTATTTCAGTCTGTGATACCCATTGTTCCAAATGAAGAAATGTATTTAGCCTTAAACGCTTGCGGCCTAAACCGTGATATCACACATGCCTAGAAAATTGAAAAATACTTTGAAGAATATTGGCTCATGACCTAAAATGAACGCCTCCACTGTGTGGGCCTGACAGGTGTATTTTAGCCAATGAAAAGTATCATTTAAGCTGCAATTTTCCACTTCTGTTCCATCACTTTAACAAAAGATGCTTTTGCTACAATCTTAGATACACTCATTTCGGTTTTACACAAATCAATATTTGCCTGAGCTGGCAATATAAAGATAGTGTAATGATACCAATCACAATTGCTGTAGCTTAAAGAGCTGATGCGTTCCTCACTTGTAAGATGGCACCCAGCTAGCGAGGTCATTACTTTGTTTATTCAACCTAATAATGATCACTGCCTTCCACATGGAGTTATGAAAGCATGCTAATGAATTGAGTTTCTTCACATGGAAAGCACAAATGGCAACCAGCAGTCTGATTACAAGCTATACTCACTGGTTCGGTGTGTGCAGATTGGTGACCCTGGCATGGCTGCACACAGAGTTCTGCTTGCAAGAGCTGCTTCTGATCTGGCTTCTCACCAAGCATATATTTATGCTTATTAGTTAGCTTGTATTGACTCTCAAAGGCAGTCAACTGCCGTTAAATAAGTTGGTCATCAATGCTTCAGTTTTACGCATTTTTTAAAATCATATCTCAGAGTAATGTTAAAGGGGTTTTCTGATTGTTTTATATTGATGATCTATCCTTAGAATAGGTCATCAGTATCTGATTGAAAGGGGTTCTTCACTTGGGACCCCCACCGATCAGCTGTTTGAGGAGACCACAATGCTCCTGCGAGCGTCACGGCCTTCTTACAGCTAGGCTGATGACGTCACATTCATCAGTAATTACTATTACTTTTCACTTGTAACTGGTGTAACTGTTATCGAACTATCTGGAGGCAAACTTATTGAAAGGTGGTCGGGACTACAGAAACAGCCACGTGGACTATGATACAGTTTTTTGTACTGAAACCACAGCTTTCCACTATGCTTTTTTCATAACTCCCATTAACTTGTGTGGAAATGCCAAAAAAAGCGTCGAATAGCTCACTTGGCTGTTTCCACAGTTCCAATCACTTCTGTCCACCACAATCAGGTGGGTTGAGGTTGAGGGGAGAGGTCAGGTCTATGAAGAGGCATTTCAATAGACATGCTTTATTACCTCTATGGTGCAGGGAACTGAACAGCTGCTGGATTTCCCACAGATTACAGCTGACTGCTGTTTACTGAAACGCTGTAATATAGTTCCTGCCTTGATATGATTCCTAACAGCAGCTTAGCAGAGTGCTGGCCCTCCTTAAAGACACCATCTGTATATGGAGACGTTTTCGAAGTGCTCCATGATATAGAAACTTATTGGCAATGCTCCATGGGAAAAAAATATGCAAACATGTATCTTCCAGGGAAAGTGAACCATCTCGCTAGCGCCACCTTCTGGAAGTGGCTCCCTATGAGTCAAAGTGTGACTTTTTAACAAAACTTGGAACACAACAAGGGAAAATAGCCATGGATATTTGGCTTGTCATTTTCCAATGTTTGTTAAAAAGTTGGATGGTGCCGCTAGCGAGATGGTTCTCTTTCCCTGGGAGAAACCTCTTTGCATATTCTCAAGAGCAGATATACAGTGACATGCATATTGAAGATGAAGTTGAAGATGAAATGATCTCCAAATGGCATACCGTTAGTGATGGCACATTCCATTTGTATTTTAAGCAAAAATATTTTTTTATTTTCATATTTTATATTTTCAAAATAACAAAAAAGGAAAAGGGCCTGAAGGAGAGGTTTTCTTCTGATGAGTCTTCCATATTTGTGCTGGTGTTGCTGAATGGTTTAACAATGTACCACAACTCCAGAGTATGTTAAAGGGGTATTCCCATCTCAGACAATGGGGTCATATCGCTAGCATTTCCCCCTTTTGTTTCATAGGTGCACATCCAACTCTGGGACCTGTACCTAGGTCGTAAACTGAGCGGGCAAAGTCAAGGAGGGAGCATGCATGGCCACCCTCAATTCTATTCTAGGTGGCGGCCAAAAATAGCCGAGCGCTGGTTCACCTATTTCTGGCGGCCCCATAGACATGAATGGAAGCGCACCACGCTTGCGCGGCCATCACTTCCATTCACTTCAATTGAGCCGATGGAAGTAGTTGAGAAATAGTCGAGGAAATAAGGACCTGTACTGGTCAGATAATCAGGAAATATACTAGCGATATGCCCCCATTGTCTGAGATGGGAATACCTCTTTAAGCATGTTGAAAGTGAAATGATCTCCAAAAGGCATAAACTTAGAGATGAAACACTCTCTTTAACATTTTAAGCAATGTCAGTGTATTATTTTGGTTTTGTACAATTTTAGAGTGAGAAACTGAAGGGAGTACCTTGCAAAAGTATTGGAACCCAAGAAGATTTGAGGACACAGATAACTTTGACCAAGGTATCAGATCTTAAATAGCCTATTAGGACAAAGGCTTGTTCACAATCATCATTAGGAAAGGTTAGGCAATGAGAATTTTAAAACTTTACAAACACCCAAACTCCTCTAATCTTGACCCAAGAACAACAGCCATGTTTTTTTCTATGCAGCTAACTAACACTCTGAAAATGAAAACGGTTGAGGCCCACAAGGCAGGAGAAGGCTATAATATGATAGTAAAGCTTAACTGCAAAAGACCTACAGAAAGATTAACATTAATTTTGATCAGGGGTGCCCAAACGTTTGAATATCACTCTATATGTGCAGATAGTCTTCCATGGACAAGGCGTTCATACCTACAGTAGCAGTTTGCACTGCTATAAGTTATGTTACAATGCTTATTCAGCTTGGTAAGACTGGGGGCTAATCTTTAAGATTCTTTAAGATTAAGATCATCAATAAAAGATCATTGGGAGTGCAACTTCCAGCATCCCATCAATCAGATGTTTGAAGGGGTCTAGATATTGTGTGAGTATTAGAACCTCTTCATACACTGGTTCCTACTTAGAGTGCTGTACATTTCTTGCAGTCTTGCCTACTCATGTGAATGGGACAGGGCTTCAGTATCAGAATCAATAGAATATATCTATGTCTCTATCCTATCTATACATTGGATCAAGTGGAATAGAAATCAATGGCTTTTCTGAATTTACCACCAAGACTGACATATACACAAAGCTATATTCCTGTGAGCTACGTCACTATAAGATTAGCATAATAGTAATCATTAAACTATATTACTTATATGTATATAATTCAACTAACTTCAATCCCTGAGACCTAGCACTAGAAAGTTCACACAGGTCATGGGAATTTCTTAAAGGTGTTGATAGGAAACACTCTAATGGATTATGGTTATGTTTTTTTTTAATCATAACCTACTTTTTTACTTTTTTCCTACTTTTTTCCATCAGGATCTGAAAATGTATTCAAGGGATGGTTTAGTCTTCCCTTGGGAATTCCTACAGTATCTAATTTGTCGACCTTTCACAACCACAAGATGATGGTAAATATCAGCTTCCTCCTTTCTGTCAAAATCCCTGTGTGTTCTTGCTCTCCTCCTGACACTGTTTCCCATTGCCTACAGCTGACAGGGCTTAAAGGTCATGTGTGCTTCTGTCTACATGAGGGGAGCTAGTGCTAGTGGACTTTGTGTGAACAGACAAGCTCTAAATGTTAAGCAAAATGCAGGCAACTTGCAACACATACTTCATTAGTGTTATGCATGCTAGGATGGAGAGAAAGGAAAAAAGAGAGAATGCAAAAAGGAAGGAAAAAAGAGAGAATTTGAGAGAAATCAAAATGGAAGGAAATATGGAACAAAGTAAGGAAAGAGGACAGGGGATGGAAAAGGACTGGTCTTTGTCTTGACCAGCTCGGAAGGAAGGATGGCTCCTGGACTTGTCAACTTCTAATTCAGTTTACTGAATGGAAAGGAAGGAAGGGAGTCAAAGATAGCGAGGAATTAATAGAAGGTAGAAATGAAGTAAGGGGCCATTCAGACGGCCATGGTATTACGGATCTGCAAAAATGCGGATCCGCAATACCACGGATGCCGACCAGTAATTTGCGGAACATGCACCTCCTTCTAAATGCCTATTCTTGTCCGCTATTGTGGACAAGAATAGGACATGCTATCACTGAAGTGAACGGGGCTGCACCTATTCCGCATTCAGTCGTGTGAATGGGCCCTTAGGGAGCAAAGTTGGGAGGTACTGAAGAACGAATGAATAAATACAAGGGAGGAGTAAAGAAATAGAAGTAAGGAAAGAAGAAAGAAAGGAAGGAATAAACGGGAGGAAAGGTAAAAATTAACTTTGAATGTGGCACCATCCCCGCAAGGAAAAAAAAGCACAATGCAGCAGCACTCTGCCAACACAAATAACGCACAACAGTCATAGAAAACTAAGTGTAGTACTAGCACCAAAATATTTTCTATGACTATGGCAATATTGTAAGTTATTTGTGTTTGCAGAGTGCTGCTGCATTGTGTTTTTTTCCTTAGTGTTTCTAGCCATGGCAGCATGCACCTGCACATTGGTATGTGCTGACTGACCCCCTTATTTTTGCAGTTGTACTGATCTGGAGGTGTGGCTACTCCTGCCAGTCTTGCACTCCTGATAAGCCTGTCTGCCCCATAGGCTGATTTTAATCAGAGTATAAAGCTGTAGCCTGCTATCAATATATGCATTGGAAGCTGTGAGGCACCAGGAGAGGTATAGAGTGGGCTCGGCATGCATGTTGGTACCTGCATCGCTGGATTTAATGGAGGCCTTTAAGGAACCAAAAATGGCAAAGGCAGAGTGGACCCAGCATGCATGTGGAACCAACACTCCCTGAATTTAATGGTGGCCATTGTGGCACATAACAGGTAGGAATTAGTGTTAGGTTCCTGTCTTTAAGAGATCGCCTTGACGTTTGGCAGACGGGCCCAAATAATTTTGTACAAAATGTATTTGTCAAGAATCTCAATTTTGCTAAATAAGTGTAGCATTAGCACCAGAATGTTTTCTATAACTATGGCATTTTTGTACTTTATTTGGTTTGCAGAGTGCTGCTGCATTTTGTGTCTTTAGCCATGGCAGCATGCACTTGCACATTAGGATGTGCTGACTGACCCCCTTTTTTTGCAGTTACCATCCCCGCAAGTGCACTAAAAGTGTGAAGTGCTTCAGGCTCAGCGTATGAGTCCCTTCCTCTGCTGTGAGTGACGGTGAGTGGTATCCTAGGTGCACACTACAGTCATCACTCACAGCAGATGCTTGCTCATAAATGCCATGTGCATCTTCAAAACTACTGCCAGACTACTGGGGGAAGGAAGGAAGGAAGGAAGAACACTTTTTATTTATTTAAGCCACATTCCTATTAGTAAAATAGTAATTGAGCTATAATGAGTGATTATAAGGTCAGAGATAAGGTGCTGTTAGCTAAGCTGCCTGAGGGAACACAGTAAAAACACAGAGCATGCTACTACAGAATCTCAAGACTGTACAGAGAAAGGGGTTTGAAATTGACCAGTGGTTTTGTGCCAGTTGGCACGATGAAGTGACATCATTGTGCCTGCTGCGCCTATCCAATGGACAGTGAGACATCTACTCCGGGAATGTGGGCTAGGTGAGTATACCCTGTGTGGAGGTACAAAAGGTGCATTATATGGTATGAGGGGGAGGCACGTTATGCAGTATAATGACCCCTACATGTGCTGTTCATACAGTATAATTTATACTGTATGACAGGCACAGGCGGGGGCTATATACTGTGTGAGGGCCCCTGAAGGCAATGTTAGGGGGCAACATACTGTATGAAGGCCACATCAAGGGGCATCATATTGTGTGGGATCCACATATTAGTAGTGTGATGGGGCGGAGATTAGCAGTGCTATGTGGATCTTCGCTTTGCTAAAGGGCAGACCTTAGTGGTGTGCAGAGGGTCGTCAGATATAACTTTGTTTTGGACCCCATAAACATCAAATTCCCTACTGGTCTTATCGCATCTCCTCGGCTGCACGGCTAAAATCAATGGATAGGGATATTACCAGATGCAACTAGGTTTTCACTGTTTTATTTCTTTCTGTTCACTTTGCTCAGAAGAAACACATACAAACTTCAACTGTAACATTTAGTTCCATAAAGTTAGGAGAAGAGCAATGTCTTTCTGAACAATCTCCTCCTATTCATATTTCCTTGTACAAATTCAATCAATCCCTGTTTCTCAGACAGGGCACCTTCACCATCATTGAAAATGAAAGACAGCATTAGGAAGGGAGACTGTGGCATTTTAAGTGATTTTATTCAAAAATTGGACACCTCTAGATGCATAAATACTACTTTTTTATGTTGCTTTGTCACAAATGGCTTCTCAGCTGTCAGGTTTTTTAACTGACCTGACATCATGTTATATAATAAAGCTAACAGTACAAGGTTGTCAGAGCTAACATCTGAATCTACATCGCACACAATCCTATATCACATTCTAGGTCATTATGAAATGGGTACATTGGACATATCTATACCTTATAAATTAAAGGGGTTGTCCGAGTTTAAAAAAAATGGAAAAAAGAAGGTGCGAAAACAATAAAAGTATTACTACTCACCAGTTCAAACCACCTCTCCTCCAGTGCCATCACTCTGCTCCACCCTGCTGGACTTTATTTACATGACTGCAGAGGTGACGTGCCCATATACTGCAGATGACTGCTGCAGCCAATCACCGGCCTCAGTGTTCTAGTGCCATATTCCTCTGGCCAGTGACCACTGCAACCAACATGATAATAGCTGTAGCGGCAGGATAGATCAGAGAGGTGGTGCAGAAGAGAAGGTGGTTTGAACAGGTGAGAATGCATTCTTTTATTGGTACAAATATACCTTCCCTGCCTTTTTCCATTTTTTAAACTCAGACAACCCCTTTTACACTACAGATGGACTTTTAATTTGCACCAAATAAATCAAATGTTTTCTCTTTATTTTCTGCCAGAAAGAATGAAACACAACACAAAAGCATTTTGAATGTCAAAGTGGTTGGGGATAACTAATTATCATGATCAACTTCAACAAAAGTGTGTGTGCCATCGCTCTGCACATGCGTGGACTGGCGCCTGCGCTCTCCACACTTCCTCATGCTGCCACAAGCATTTTCACATTATGGCACCCATATTAGAGTAAGCCTTCTTTGATGTATTATTGTTCCTGATAGATATATTAAAAATTGTACATGAATAGAGAGCTGTATGAGCACTAGTGAAAGACTGGCACTTTTATAGCACCTTATTAGATATGCAAAAGAGGACTGACCACACATAAGGTCTGTGAACATTATGTGTTATATGATATTTTTATCTGGTCACTGATATACATAAATTACCTTTATGTATTGGTTTATTGTTCAATCATGTCAATGACTATTTCACTGGCATATTTACCTCACTTTGGCACAAGTCACATTGCTTGAGAAAGGCGACATTGAGTTGGGCTGAAACGTTGCGTTCAGGGGTCATAAAGCGGAGCCATCACCCTTTTACCCAAAGTGGAGCTCTGCCACATATTTTCAAGATAGATATAGATGGATGGATGAATAGATAGACAGATATGCTATTAGAAGGGTACATTTTAGAAAAATCAATACTTCTGTAGGCGTGCCAAGTGACATTCATTTTCTTATCCCACAGGTTTCCCCAAGTAAAGCAAGAGAGTTTTGATACGGTCTGAGGCCTAGGCTGTTACACTTCTATCTGCGAAGGAGACCTGGAAAGCTAAAGTCACACCCCACTCACTAGAACCCAGCAAAAGATTGTGGACGTTTTCCATACAGATTAACCCTAATCATGGATCAAGATTTTAAACTGTGGGATAGGTAGGTTTTACTTATTAAACACTCAAAAGAAGTTTTCACCTGGTCCTTCTTTTCCCACCACTTGGGGAAAAGTTTGTAGAACTCTACCACACATACATATTAGATATTACTGGCCAAATCTGACAAAATGAGTTTGGTAGACTATCCAGTAAGCTTACTGGATTTAGCCTAAAAGCTCCTTTCCGATAATCCACAACCCTCTGACCTTCATAATAAAAATCCCACCAAATTGTACCTATGACCCTTCTGATTCTCAGCAGTCTCATTTATCAATTTGCGTTTCATTCAAACACTGAATTTTCTTCTGTGCACTGCAATTTCTTATGAATTGTTTGCTTGTCTAAGCCTCCATGTTTACTGTCTGTCCCCGTAAAAACCAACTTCGTGAAGAACCAGAAGAAGAATAGATACTGAACTTTCACCAATCTTAATTTAAAGCAATATTCCAAGCTTTGATCTTGTGATATCTAGGCCTTTGAGAAGAGTCAGGAAAAGAGACTGGAAATATAACACTAAATTGACATGGGCACATTAAAAAAAATCTTAATTTCCTGCCAAAAATTTAAGAAGACTATCTCACACAAACTTCTGGAGCATGATACATGGTGTCCCAAGAAACTGTGGACAGGGTAACTGGTCTAATTTTACATACCTGGATAATATAAAATTATATCGATATATATATATATATATATATATATATATATATATATATATATATAATGTACTTTTAGGACATGCCATGAATATCTGATAGGCGGGGTGCCACCTTTGGGCAAAAACATAATGTGCTAGAATGAAGGTTAGAGGACCTCTGTTCTACTGATTGATAAGGTTTCGAGATATGATAACTAGGATATGCCATCTCTTACTGATTAGCTGGGATCCCCATCAGTCCTCACAATTAGGAAGCAGTTGCACTTGCCGTGCAGATAAATACAACACGGTCCTTTTCAATTAAATTGGGTGGCTTAGTAGTTTTCTGCCTGGAGCCTATGACGGAGTAGAGCACGCAATAGGTCGCAATGATGTCATTGTGACTTCCAGCGATGGGTCTCACGTGATCGAACGAGACTTGGTGCAGGAGTGGTGAAGTCATGTGAACCACCTTTGCCGGGATGCGGCAACACAGGTCACAGATCAGAAAAAGTCTGTGGCCTGCAGCACAAATCGTGGCAGGGGAACATGAGTGAGATGAGTGTTTTTTTTTAAAACTAAGCATTGGCCTACTGGGGGTATGAAGGAACATTATATACTGGCACTAAGGGGAAGCATTATATACTGACACTAAAGGGGGGCATTAATACTTGCCCTGGGGGAGCAATATATACTGGCACTAAGGGGGGAGCATTATATACTGGCACTAAGGGGGAAGTATTATATACTGGCACTAAGGGGGTAGCAATATATAATGGCACTAAAGGGGGAGCATTAAATAGTATCACTGGGGTGGAGAAGCATTATATACTGGCACTAAGAGGGGTGCATTAAAAACTGGCATTGGGGGAATTATATACTGGCGCTAAAGGGGGGAGCATTATATACTGGCACTGGGTCGGAAGCATTATATACTAGCACTAAGGGGGCGCATTATATACTGGCACTAAGGGGAGGAGCATTATTTACTGGAACTGAGGGGGACAGCATTATATAATGGCACTAGGGGGGAGCATTATATACTGGTACTAAGAGAGAGTATTATATACTGGCACTAAGGGGGGGAGCATTATACACTGGCACTGGGAGGGAAGCAATATATACTGGCACTAAGGGGGGAGCATTAAATAGTTGCACTGGGGTGGAGAAGCATAATATACTGGCACTACAGGGGGGATGGAGGAGCATTATATACTGGTACTATGGGGGACATTATATATGGGAGGTGTATATATATATACACACACAGTATACTGGCACTATGGGGGATGGAGGAGCATTATACGCTGGCAATACAGGGGTCATATATACTTGTATATTGGCACTACGGGGGCGGAGGAGCATTATATACTGGCACTACAGGGGAGTTATAAATGCAAGGGGGCATTAGTGCTACAGGGGGCACTGCAGGGGGTCATTATAAATATTGGGGGCATTATGGTTATATTAATACTACTAGGGGTACTGTGGGGCATTATTATTATTGGGCACAATATTCAGGCATTGCTACTAATGGGGCACTCTTGGGGAGTATTATCACTACTACTAATGAGGGCAGTCTGGGAGCACTATTAATATGGGGGGACTATCTGTTTGGCACTGTTATTTCTGACAATAAACGCCAAAACAAAAAATTGGCTCCCACAAATAGGGTAATAGTCAAAAATATCTTTATTAATATATCATAAGATGTAACAATAATCATAAAAGTATATAAAAGACATATAGCAGCAAAGAATGTATCATGATGCGATGAAAATAAGAGGATCATGGTGGGAGGCACCAGGACCAAGTGAGTGGTAAAATATAAGAATATGTACCATACAGCGTCAACAACATATATGTCACAAAACCAACAAGGCTTCTAAAAATAGATTATGGCAGCAAGTATGGTAAACAAACAGTAATAAAGTAGATACCTCCAAGGTCACAGGCAGCTCCCACCGCGGCCCCCTACCCAACGCCGTTTTGCCTCGCAGGCTTCTTCTGGGGATAAAGTGCCATGTGAATAGGTTCCTCCCTTTATACCCCCTCACACATACACAATAGAATACAGCTGTGTAATTACCTCAGAAATAAAAGGGGCGTGGGACGCCATAAAACGCTGACAAATAAATAGAGCGCGAGCCTGTACTGGAGCAAGTGCATAACACAGGCAGCCAAGCAGTGTGCGGTGCGCATTTCTGACAGTAAAGTGTTTGTGGGCATGGGAGGCACACTATTGGTAGGAGCAGCAGAATGACAGTGGCCTGTATACATTTGCGAACTGATTTGCATAATCTGTAACAGTCTCCCATGTGCCACATAGTAATGGTGGTTTACTCTTATGTGGCAGAGAAGGCTGCACACAACAGACCAAAGAAATCTGACCATGATGGTCTGGAGAAGAAAAGGAAAGTGAAATCCATGGAGACGTCAACTGTACGTCACTGGATCTGCCCTGAACTACCTTGTCCCAGATCTGCTGTCATTTATTGCCTGAAGACCTTTCTTCCTTTATTGATAGTAGATCACCAGACCAACTGGCTACACTGGAGGAGAACAGCTAACTAATGCGGCTTTTCCCCAGTAGCAATGGCAATACTGGAGTGAAAGACAACCAAATCCCCAACGTCCAGGACAATTACTAGGGCATATAGCAGATGCAGTGTGTTTCAATGGAGGAGACTAGATTATATGTCACATGCTCCTCCATCAACCAGAGTGCTATGCAACACCCCCAATCTAGGGCGAATGGCTTCAGTAATTAGCTATAAAGTGGTCAATTCCTTTAAATATAAAGCTCCATTGTCCATTGAGGATGACCAATGACTTCAAGATCCACACAGATAATTTCAGAAGATGATTGAACCAGTGGGATCAAACCTTCTGCTCCCCGGACTCTCCTTTTTAGATTTACCCTTGTGTACTCTAATATCTCACAAATTTTAGTTCACTGCTTGCAAAATGTCTCACAGTGTTGAACCACAGTGTGGTTCCATGGGCCTATACACAGGAGGTGATTCTGGGCCCCTACCTCCATCCATACCGAACATGTATACCCAGGCATGGGTTTCAGCCAGTTCCCTCAGGTTCTCCAGATCTGGTTGTTAAAATTACAGCGGCAGCTGGAGATGAGTGCTTCTATTCCATAGTTTAGCTCCTTAGGATTTTTAAAAGTTGGGTGGTATGTGTGTGTAGTGTATATGTGGTGTATTTATGTATGTGCACCATGTATATGGTGTATTTCTGTGTGTTGCATATATATGGTGTATGTACATGTAAACATGTGTTTGTCTGCCGTTGAGCAGGGAACCTGTTGTTAAAAATTTGAATCCCAACCCTGTGTATACCAGTCATTTTTCATTTCATCATAATCTTTATTGTTATTACTGTACACACAGGACATTATCAATAAGGTCTAACAAACTATATGTGCTCATCACATAAGAAAGAGACCCTAGTGACAAGTAATTGGCTCCAAAATCATCTCAAATTGGGTTTGTCTTCAGCTTGAAGCCCACCATTGTGTCATAGACTTTGCCCACTGGAGCATCCTCTGTACTCTGGTGAGCTACTATTGAAAATAAAAGCTGGCAGTCTACTGGGCAAGGGTGACTCACTGGTGGGAACAGAGATTCCAGATAATTAATGCACTGTACTACAAAGTATCCAGTCTCTGCACGAAACATAAAAATGTACTGGCACTCAAGTAACCGACAACATAAATCTATAATCCATAAAAAGACCAAATCAGTGCCTGAGACGATCAATCAAATAAAAACTACAATAAAACTTTGAAAACATAAAATTCCACTTCTAAAAAGTATGATCCATATATACATATATTGTGTGCTGTGGGGTCTTCGTGTGCACACTAAACCTCAGTTCACACCTGATGCATTTGTGTCCAATAGAGATGATCGAAGTATTCAACATTTCGATTTGGCTGCTTCGCCGAATCTTATAAAAAAATTCACTTTGTGACAAATTATTTTGTCATGAAGCACATTTCTTTGTTGGTGGGTGCAATGACAGGGAGCGGCGATTGCGCCACCCCCCGTCGTTGTACCCCTCAGATGCCGCGATCAGCTATTTCATGACTTGACACAATAGTAAATTGCATAGATATATATAAATGTACAGTATCCATACAGAGTATAAAGGTAGAGCTACACAGTAAGGCTTCATTCACACGACCATATTTTCTTTCCGTTCCTTTTTTTTGCGGACCATATGCGGAACCATTCATTTCAATGGTCCGCAAAAAAACGGAAGGTACTCAGTGTGCATTCCATTTCCGTATGTCCGTCTTTCCGTTCCGCAAAAAAATAGAACATGTCCTATTAATGTCCGCATTACGGACAAGGATAGGACTGTTCTATTTAGGGGCCAGCTGTTCCGTTCCGCAAAATACGGAATGCATATGGATGTCATTCATATTTTTTGCGGATCCGTTTTTGCGAACCGCAAAATACATACGGTGGTGTGAATGAGCCTGGTAGCGGGACACTGCTGTATTTTTTTGTGATTCACATGTAGGGGTTGCAGCAAACATATGAGTTGTGCTGCGATCCTCTCCATTTCTATGAGATCACTGCTACTTTGTGATGCCCCTGAGATCCTGGCCATTACCATTGTCCCTATGTAGCCCTACCCTACCCTAAATGTCTTGTGCTGTACATTAACCCTCAATTCACACCTGATGAGTTTGAGTCCAACATGAAGTCACTGGGTAGTTACTGCTGTTATAAAGAACAGGTCTCTATTTCATGACTTGAGACACTAGTAAATTGCATAGATGTACATAAATGTATTCAGCTGGTGTGTCCCACTTATAAACACGCAAGAGGTCATTTACTAGAATTGGTTCACCAGCGTTGGGCGCCATAAAAACTTTTTAAACCCCCGTGTGACAACCTGTTTGCCAAAGTAACACATGCAGTTTTTGGTGTGGTTTTGGTGTGGAAATCCACATGGACATTTGTGCGGATCTTCTGTGTGCTTAATCGCCAATACATTTTTATTCTTACTGTTGAAAATAAGTCTCTTTTCACATTGTGTCTTGAGTGTGCATTTACTATATTCTTCGGGCAAGCTGCCGAAGCATCTGTCAAACGAAAACAAAGGCACCTTTTACAGCTATGGATGCCAAAAATGTAAAAAAAAATTTTAGCCTCTGTTTAGCGGCATCTGGTGGGGTTTTCATTTTAGCTACATGGGATAGCATAGCAGACTGTGCTATTCCAGTCACAGGCAACCGGTTTTCTGGACAGGTGTCCATTCTTTCTAATGCAAATGGTAAAAAGACACTCAAGAAGTAAAGTAAAAAGGGCCTTAAATATAATTTTTTTAGCCCTCTTACGTGATACATGAAAAAGCCTTGCATGTATAAATGGGAATAAAGGCTCCTGCCGGCTAATTATATCTGCTTGATACCATCTACTTAAGCATCATTTTGTATTCTGCTTACCATATTATTTCTTCAGTCTTGGACTACATTCATCCTGGAGTATAATTAATCTTTCCGGTTACACTGTATTATAGCCCTCTCAGAAAATCTTGACATTCTTTATTTCTTAAAAAGCCAAGTCATATTCTTCTGGGTTTCTAATTGTCTTCTGTTTACTGTTTTCCAGCAAACTAGTGGTTGTAAGCATCACATCATTTTACATAATACATCATAAACTTGATCATTCCCACTAGGGGCTTTAAAGTCTAGTTCATCCCACACAAAATAGCACAAAATGGCATGACCTGAATGAAGATCAGATCTGAAGAGCAAATCAGAAAATGTTCCCTTGTTTGCACCATGATCAGCTGCAATCTGCAGAGAAACCTGGCAGTAAGTGTTCAATTTCCCTGCAGCGCCACCACATGGGAAATGAAGTATTACACATGTGCCAGTGTAATTCAGGATAAGACAGATCTTCTAAAGATGCCCTATGCAAGCAAGAACATCAAAGAAAGCGTTCAAATCCTAGCCCACTACAAGGAGGGAGAGATTGGCTGCCAATCGCCTCATATAGCTGGGGTAGATTTAATCGAAGCATCAGAATACTCAAGGATGAGAAGATTAGTGGTTGTCACCCTACACCTTCTTGTATTCTTGATATTTTATTATTCAGAAAGCTACAAAAGACAGCAACTGCACCAGGCATCAAGATATCGGTTGAATATATCGGAAGAAACTATGGGGGCAAATTATCAATACTATTGTAAAGGAAAACTGTCCTAGTTGCCCATAGCAACCAAACCTTTGGAAAATGAAAGGTGGAATCTGGTTGGCTAAGCCAGTTTTCCTTTACACCAGTACTGATAAACTTTCAGGGTGCTAAACATACCATTTCTTACAATATACTGGCTGCTTGCCGCCACCACTAGAGGGAGTATATGAGCTTGCTCTCCCAAGCGGTAGCTGCAGGTAGCAAGAATTTTATCCTTAAAATTTACGGCTACACAGGGGATTTGGAGCTCTGTATCAGAAAAACAAAGCTCAGACCACTAAAAAGATGCACTGAGAAATTAATCAGCATAGTACTATGGACCTAAAATGACAAGGTGGAAAAAGACATACACTTTAAGGTGGTTAGATCCCCACTACTAAACCTCTATTATACACACATAGTGTACTCTATGAGCAAATGTTCTTATGTTTTATGCTCCAATGACTTAATCCTTCTGTGGTTTGCAATATGTCAAACCTCTGTTCATCGCAACTCAAAAATAGACTTTGACTTGTTGGGTTTTGTTTTGAGACCCATGTGCCAATAAACATTAGTGCAACGTTTCCATGCATGGGTTATCATGTCCACCAGAGAATGATACTGTAGGAAAACAGAGAATAAACATTAGTACAATACTTCCATGCATGGGTTATCATGTCCACCAGAGAGTGACACAGGATGAAAACAAAGCTATGTACAACATATTCAGCCTCCGAATCCATTTTTCATGGTTTTACATTTTTGCAGAAGGTGGCCTGCAGTCGAACAGTTCACAGGGTCATGATTGACGGATAAAGCCAGAGCAACATTAAACTTGAAGCTTGCGGTGCACTGCTTTATTCAAGAACAGTTCCCCTTGTGATGTCCGCCAGGGTAGCTGGAGAATTTAATAAGGGATCTTTTAAGCTCGGCTTTCATGGCTATTTTAAGCACTGCTTGCCAATTTAAGTGCACTGGTACAGTTACACTCACTGCCTCTCAGTTTCACTAGGAATATTCTCTCTGTTTTTCACGCACAACTCTCTGATCAGCTTCTAGAACACATCTCATGTTTCTAATATGACTTTAATAAATGTATCTTATGCTAAATGCTCCCAACCTGGCCTGGGCTGTTAGCACATCTTATTCATATGGCAAGATAGTTTGGCCGTTCAGAGCTCTCTCTACCTTCTGAGACATATTATTAGTGTTCTTTCTGATGTAGTCATTGTTTGTTTGTTAGGCATCTTGTGGCTTACAAAATTCATTAGTATGCATATAAAAATAAGGTTAAAATGGATTCAAAACGTTACAGAGATTTTCCAGAAGTACAATATTCATGACATTGACGACGTCACAGCTTCAAACAGCTGATTGGCGGGGGTGCTAATAGTCAGACTTAGGCTAGTTTCACACTAGCGGCTCTGGACTCCGGCAGGAACAGCCTGCCGGAGTCCAGTGCCGCAAATGTGAAAGTACCCTTAATCATATACTGATGAACTATCCTCACGACAGGTCATAAATATCTGATTGGTGAGAGTCCAACTCTTGGCACCCTTGTCTATCACTTGTTTGAAGCTGTGATGTTGTCAATTATGTAATATTCATCTGTCACATGGTCTATGTGCATTTCAGCCTCATCCAAATGAATGGGCCTGGGCTGCAATACCATAAAATGTATGGTACTGTGCTTGGAACGCTGTGAAGAGGCCACAGTGCACACTGGAATGCTTCTTCACACAGCTGATCAGTGGTTGTGCCAGACCACCATCAATAAGATATTGATGACCTATCCTAAAGATATGTCTTGTATGTTTTTTCCCATGTTAAAGGAGTTATCCTAACCTGGAAAAACCAACCAACAATGCAGAATACTTACTTGGTCCTCGAAGCCTGTGTCCTTCCTTTGCTGCATCTCCCCGGCGTGCAGATAACAACATCCGGCGACGGGATGCAGATAATAGCAGACCATGATGGTGACCTGCCCCCTTGCATCACGTGGCATCGGGGACCAGGCAAACACTCTCTGTATGAGGGGCCTGGGCATTGTGGGTAGGTTTTCCAGGTTTGGATAACCCCTTTAATGCCACATGTTCCTAAACAGCAGTCTGCCATCCCCTCCATCCACCACCACATTTCCAAGGCAGAAGGGAATAAGGATTGCGGAGCTCAGACCAAAGACCTGCCCACAATAGTAAAAAAAATAGGTATACAGGCAGAATTTTTAGGCCCATTAAAGGGCTGGGTCCAAAAGGCAGTAATCTAATAGTATGGATAGTCATAGAGTTAAAACACAACACTACAGATGCCTAAGCTGCCACCTATGTCAAAGCAGTGGTGTACCATTCATGTCGAGGCCTGTGATTGGCTGCAGCAGTCACGGGACCAAGGCGCTTCCTGGTGGACAGGTGAATGGGTTCTTTTAAGTTCAGGGGAACAGGGGAGGTCCCCAGTGGTCATCTACTCCAAAGTCGGACAAACCCTTTAAGGGAAACTTGTCATATCAGTTTCACCTCCCATATTGTACTGTATTTCATGTACAGTAAAGTAAAGAGAGCTATTCCCCATCAATGGTATTTTAAAAGTATGTCACATTGTAAGCAATCGTAAGCAAAGTTTGTCCAATCATAAGCAAAGTTTTCCATGCCATATTTAAATGTGCAGGAAACTGGGTGTTTCAGACATAGTAGGAGTCAAGAGCATCCATGAGCTTGTGAAGCATCTTAACTTATATCTAGTTGACTGCACAGGTGTGGCTGTCTCTGACCACTGTTGGCTGCTGACCCACTGTGGTCAGAGACATTGATGCGAAACACCGAGGGGTGAGACAAAGTTTGTGGTCAGTGGCAAGCAGAGGTCAGGGCATGCAAAGTTCAGCCATATCCAAAAATCAGTCCAAGGTCAGCGCATGTGGCACAGGGTCAGTGTCACGCTCTGGGGTGGGGGTGGGGGGATATCCCACACCAAGCGCAGGAGGAAGAGGGAGGGGAAAGGAAATGGGATTAGGCCTGGAAGAGTAAAGGCAGATGGTCACCTCCTATACAAACCCTGACTCCAGTCCTGCCCTTCTAACAGTATGAACAGGCATAGAAGGTAGGCGAGTTCATACGCTAGAAACCTGGGACCCTAACTGTCCCCGAAGGACCCTGAAGCCAGTGACAGTAATGAGACAAACCGTTCCTCCACCAACCTGGACGAACAGTAGTCTCCCCTCAGGCCCAAACACCAAAACACTGGAAACATATACACAAATAAACGAAATGGAAGGAAGGCACTTAGCTTTCCTGAAGATTGTGGCAGCAATGGGATCTCCACAGATAAACACACACCAAACGATCACAGACACCACAGAAAATATAAACCGCACAGAATGGTGAGAGAACCAACACTAAATAGACAAAGATAATTACAAAGATACCTACAACTGAAGGGGGAGGGTGTGGTGAATGTCAGCAACAACAAAACAATCAAAGGAGTACCTGTCAGCTTAACCCATGGGTTGCCAATCTGACAGACCTCCTGATACCTGTCATAGGAATGTCCGTGACAGTACCCCCCTTTCTACGGGTGGACTCCAGACACCCAGGACCAACTTTATCTGGATGAGACTAGTGAAAAGCTTTCACCAAACGACTGGCATTCACGTCAGAAGCCGGTACCCATGTCCTCTCCTCTGGTCCATAACCCTTCAAGTGAACAAGATACTGAAGAGATCTACGGAGAACTTGAGAGTCAATAATCTTGGCAATTTGGAATTCCAAACTTCCGTCCACCATGACAGGCGTGGATGGTAAGGGAGATGGCTCCAATGGTTTAACATATCTCTTCAACAAAGATCTGTGAAACACATTATGAATTTTCAGGGCCTGAGGCAGTTCAAGACAAAATGCTACAGGATTAATGATAGCAGTAATCTTATATGGACCAATAAATCTTGGACCCAACTTCCAAGATGGAACTTTCAACTTAATGTTTCTTGTGGACAGCTACACAGAATCATCCACTCTTAGGTACTTGTTGCACATATTTATCGTTATTTTGAATTTTCCGCCATATAGATGACAATGATGACGAGAAACGTTCTTACTCAGGGATACCAGAAGTATCTGAACCAGAAAATATGCCAAACTGCGAGTGAAACCCATATGCCCCAAAAACGTCGATTTGCCAGTGGACTCCTGTCTACGATTGTTTATGGCAAACTCCGCCAGAGAAAAAAACGAGGACCACTCCTCCTGATTCTCAGAGACAAAACATCTCAAGTAAGTCTCCAGACTCTGATTAGTACGCTCCGTCTGTCCCTTCGACTGAGGATGAAAAGCAGAAGAGAAGGACAGTTGTACCCCCAGACGAGTACAGAACGCCCTCCAGAATCTGGATACGAACTGAGTCCCACGATCCGAGACCACGTCAGCGGGAATGCCATGGAGTCTCACAATATTGTCAATAAACACTTGTGCAAGTGTTTTAGCATTAGGTAGGCCAGGTAAAGCAATAAAGTGCGCCATCTTACTAAAGTGATCAACTACCACCAGAATAACTGTCTTTCCAGACTAATTAGGCAGTCAGTGATAAAGTCCATAGACAAGTGAGTCCATGGTCTAGACGGGATAGGCAACGGAAGTAGGGGTCCAGAAGGTCGAGTAAGTGTCACCTTAGCGCGTGCACAGACACTACAGGCCGACACATAGTCCTCAACACACTTACACAGGCCTGGCCACCAAAATCTTCGAGAGATGAGTTCGACAGTGGATTTACTCCCAGGGTGCCCCACAAGTACCGAACAGTGATGCTCCTCAAACACCTTATAACGTAATTCAGATGAAACAAACAATTTCCCAGGTGGGCAAGACTCCAGTGCGTCTCCCTGGGCCTCTAATACCTTAGCCTCAAGATCAGGGTAAAGAGCGGATATCACCACCCCTTCAGACAAAATAGGACTCGGATCTTCAAAATCACCACCTCCGGGAAAACTACGTGACAAGGCATCCGCCTTCACATTCTTAATCCCAGGACAATACGTGACAATGAAATAGAATCTGGTGAAGAACAAAGACCATCTGGCCTGACTCGGGTTAAGTCGTTTAGCCGACTCCAGGTAAGCCACATTTTTGTGATCAGTGAATAACGTGATAGGGTGAATCTCCCCTTCCAACCAATGACGCCATTCCTCAAAAGCCAACTTAATGGCCAGTAACTTTCTGTTACCCACACCGTAATTTCTCTCTGCAGCAGAGAGTTTTTTCGAGAAAAAGGCACATGGGCGCCATTTACTTGGTGACGGACCCTATGACAAAACTGCTCCTACCCCTACCTCGGATGCGTCAACCTCCACAATGAAAGGTTGAGACACATCTGGCAGAAGAAAAGCACTCCTTTACAGCGGAAAAGGCTTTCAATGCTGCATCAGACCACACTGAGTTATCCGTCTCTTTCTTAGTCACGTCAGTTAAGGGTTTAACTGTTGTCGAATAGTTCTTAATAAATTTTCGGTAATAGTTAGTGAACCCCAAAAACCTCATAAGAGCCTTCAAATTTTCAGATCGATCCCAGTCCAAAACAGCACGGACTTTCTCTGGATCCATACGAAAACCTGAAGATAACAGCAGGTATCCTAAGAATTGCACCTCTTATACAGCAAAAACACATTTCTCTAATTTTGCGTACAATTTGTTATCTCTTAAGATCTGCAACACCTGTCTAACGTGATCCTGATGTGTCACCATATCTGGAGAATAGATTAGTATGTCATCCAAATACACGACTACAAACCTCCCGACAAGGTGATGAAAAATGTCATTAACAAAATGCTGGAAGACAGCAGGAGCATTGGTCAACCCAAAAGGCATGACCAGGTTCTCAAAGTGGCCCTCAGGAGTGTTAAAAGCCATCTTCCATTCACCCCCTTCCTTAATCCTGACCAGATTATATGCCCCCCTTAAAGAGGACCTTTCACCACTCCTGACATGCCTGTTTTAATAGCTCCATGCATTCCCCACGTACTAACAATTCTGGAACATCTATTCTTATGTCTGTATGTTGTGCCATTCCTTTATTATTTGCACTAGAAGTTATGAATGAATTACTATTTGCCTTCAGTAAAGGAACAGAGGGGACGTGACCAGTAGGGGGTGTGTACCTGCACAGACTGACTCTAGCCAATCAGTGCTGCCATGTTCAGACTGTGCAGATACACCCCCCCAACTTGTTACCTCCCCTCTGTTCCATTACTGAAGACAAATAGCAATTCATTCATAACTTCTAGTGCAAATAATAAAAGAATGGCACAACATACAAACATAAGAATAGATGTTCCAGACTTGTTATTACATGGGGAATGCATGAAGCTATTAAAACAGGCATGTCAGGATTGGTGAAAGGTCCTCTTTAAGTCCAACTTGGAAAACACCTTGGCATCAACAATCTGGTTAAACAAATCAGGAATCAAAGGAAGGGGGTAAGGATCACGGACAGTAATCCTATTGAGTTCACGGAAATCGAGACATGGCCTAAGAGTTCCGTCCTTTTTCTTTACAAAGAAAAACCCTGCTTCCACTGGAGATTTGGAAGGTCCTATATGTCCCTTAGCCAAACTCTCAGCAATATATTCCTTCATGGCCGTTCTCTCAGGTCCAGAAAGTTTATACAGCCTAGATTTGGGCAATTTAGCTCCTGGAATAAGATTGATAGGACAATCGTATTCCCGATGTGGGGGTAAATCCTGACATCCACCTTCAGAAAATACATCAGCGACATCAGATATAAAAAAGGGTAATGTCTTAGTGGTTAAAGCAGAAAAAGATGTATTAAGGCAATTGTCAAGGCAATAATCACCCCAATCCACAGTCTGTCTAGTATGCCAATCGATGGTTGGATTGTGTTTACTTAACCACGGTAAACCTAGCACCAAAGGAGCAGGAAGACCTTCCAACACAAAACACAAAATAAGTTCCTGATGAAATTCACCCACTCTTAATCTGATATCATGCACCATCTGAGACAAACACTTCTGAGATAGAGGTGCAGAATCAATAGCAAACACAGAAATCTTCTTCTCTAATACACTCGGAGATAATCCATGCATACGGACAAACTGAGTATCGATCAGGTTCACCCCTGCCCCGCTGTCGATAAACACGTCAATTCTCACAACCTTTGACTCTAGCGCCACCTCGGCAGTCAGGAGAAAACGGGTACTACAGGATGAAAACAAATGCACATTTTCTGTCTCGCCACCCACCCCTCCAAGAGTGTGATGAGAATTTAATGCCCCCTTTCCTTTTTCCTCTTTTAGAGACTGAATGCATGGACATGCGTTGATAAAGTGTCCTTTCTGTCCGCAGAAAAAACACACTGCCTTTTTATTCCCAGAATGCTTATATGTGGAAGCAGGAGTAGCTCCCCCTAGCTGCATAGGTTCGTCCTCAGACATCAACACAGGAGTATCTTCACCCAAAGTGTCATAGGAAGACAATACACTAAGTGATAGTACATCCTGAGAGCGGGGGCCCCTAGATCTCTCTCTTAGGCATCTTTCCATGCGTACAGCAAGAGTCATGGCGGCTTCCAAAGACACCGGAGTTTCATGAAAGGCCAAAGCGTCCTTTAGCCTTTCAGATAATCCTTGACAAAAATGACTATGGAGAGCCAGATCATTCCATTCAGTATCCGTAGCCTACCTCCGAAACTCAGAGCAATAGATTTCAACAAAGCGCTCACCCTGATGGAGGTCACGTAGCTTAGTCTCGGCCAGAGAGATGCGATCCGGGTCATCATAGATAAGCCCCAATGCCTTGAAAAATTCATCTACCGACTGGAGAGACTGTGATCCGGTCGGCAGAGAAAAGGCCCATGACTGTGCATCCCCCTTAAGCAACGAGATCACCACACCAACTCTCTGTTCCTCATTACCAGAAGAATGAGGACGCAGCCTAAAGTACAATTTGCCTGTACAAAATGAAGTTATCATGTGCCCCAGAAAATCTATCAGTGAGAGCGACTTTAGGCTCCAGACAGGCCTGGCAACCACCACCCCCGGGACCAACAGCCTGTGGTCTGTGAATCTGGGGGACGGAGGTCAGCTACCTCCAAAGAAAGACCCTGTAGCTGTCCTGCCAGTGCAGTAATTGGGTCCATGTCTGCACAAAAATGTCATCTTACATGTACAACTAATGTCCAAAAAGGCAGAAGCAAATGTATAGCCATATGGTAGAAATGCAACTTTTTAGAACTTTTTAGGCAGAAGTAGGACATTTCCAGCAAGTTATATCTTTTACTCCCTCTTTTAGGGCTCATGTACACAACAGTTTCAGTTTTTGTGGTCTGCAAATTGCAGATCCGCAAAACACGTATACAGGCCGCATGTGTTCCGCATTTTGCAGAATGGAAAGTCCTGCCATCTAAAGAACTGTCCTATCCTTATCTGTAAAACGTACAAGAATAGAACATGTTCTATTTTCTTGCATGGCATTGAAGTGACTGGGTTCCGCATCCGACCCTAAAAAAAATGATGATGACGGATGAGTGCCAAAAATAGGTTTGTGTGCATGAGCCCTTAAGAACACTTTCTAAATATCCTTCCCTCTTCTTATGAATTTCCCCCCTTATACCTTTTGTTCTCTAATGCTCCAGACAGCCATCGTTCTTATTTCTCAGCACCCAGACACTGCCACTAGTTGAAACTTATGACATATCGCTATGCAAAAGCTTTCTGAAATGAAAGGTGCCCTTTAAGATTTCGCAAATCTAGTCTTGAGGAACTCTGCTACATACCTTAATAAACCTAAGAGAAACCTAAACAATGCACTATATATTATTGTACAAAACATTACTCACTTGTCACACTGTATTGTTCTCTTTATGGGAATGTCTGACTTGAACACACCCTTTTTACTTAAAAAGGACACTGATGATAAGCAGTTGGGAATCCAGCAGCATTTACTTTAACCTATAGTGCCCCTGGAGGGCGGAGGGCTAATGTGACATTATACAGTTCACATGGAAATCAGTGGGGATTTCATGTCATATATGGACATGCCGGGTCCTCCAGACTGGATGACACTCTTTAAAGTGGCTCTCCACTCTGGTTAATATATAATGGTCCCCTCTGCTATTTCTGAATACCACTTATTTGAAAGTGGGCTTTCTAAGGTGGACAATCCCTTTAATTAGTATATGACAATTGCATATTACAAGTAACTCCGCCTAAGCATATATGGGCTGCTGCTTTATCAATAGCACTTACAAACAGAATGGAAGGAACAATAATAGCCATGTAAACCCATCATTTTTAGGGGAGTTTCCCTTTTAATTTTAGATTCAGACTCAAAATCAATGAGTGACTGCGCTATTATTGTGCTCTGTAGCTACATGAAGCCATTGAATCATTCTGTTAAATCAATTTGGATAACAAAGTGTTACATTTGCTTGGTGAATGAGAATGGCACCACTGTGAACCTTACCTTGATCAGTCCTAATCAGCTTTGGGCAGAATCTGTATCAAAGCATCTAGACGTAGGATGGTTGAAAGATGTGAGTTATAGTTTCTATACAAGACTCGTCAGTGTCCCAGAGGGGGGTCTATATCTGTGCCACCTGCAAATCAAGGAGAAATATATTGGGATGAACATTATAATGCTTGGGAACTTGAAACTTGGTGTCTGCCCTAAGGGTATTTTTGTTCTGACTTGTGGAAATAAAATACCTCAGCATATGAAATTTGTCTCTTCACTATACGGAAATCTCAACAATAGGAGAGAACTGCAAGAGATTTTTGTGGGTCACCTTCAAAGGCCTAGATATTTTAAAACATATGAGGAATATTTGCAAATCACTTCTATGTATCTTTTGTGTCAGTTTCGAATTTTTTAAATTAACCTTGTAAAGTGACATCAAGACATCATTTACATTACGATTTTATTTGTGATGATAACTGAATGTTAAACATGAAGATATAGATTAAGGTTGTCCCATAGTAAAAATAATGATGGGGCCCCAATCATGCCAACACTCTCCTAATTCCCTGGGTCTGGTTTTGTCCTCCTCACCTTCCTCAGATTTGTGGGCAAGAAGGGTAACTGCAACCTTCAATCTAATTCACCACCCTGCTAATATTACAGCTGGAGAAATTGTCCATGGAAAAGGTGACAGGATCACCAGAAAAATGGTTTCCACAGCAATTGGAGGGCCTGCCTATTGTGTACCTATGGCCTTCAAACATTTTGAGTTCTAAAGAAAAAAAGTTAAATCAATCCTAATTTCGTGGGTGTCTGTAGGCACCTGCCTTTCTCTACATTGTTCAATGAGGTCATCCAATCAGGATAACTTCTGTTTATATGCGCTACTGACCCATTCTCCTAGCTATAGTGGCTTCCACTCAACTTCCTCTGGCCACAACTTTGAGGGTTAAAGCAGATGGACACTCAGGAACCATATATCATGATGTCAGTTGTCATACGACATATACCTTTTAGAGGAAATTGACATCTGTTTTACAATATACATTAATTTGCAGCTCTCGTCTTTGCATTGTATATGGCAGAGCAGTGTGTGCACTTCTGTCAGGCACCCTATGTACTGGTGATATTCTCCTGTAGAAGCAATGCCTCTTGGACCAAATACCTCGATATTGAACAAGTGTGATGGGGCATGACACATTTTTTTCCAGTTGGATTTTTATGAAATCTGAGAAAAAACTGATGGCAATCTGCTATATGCCAGAGGGCTGTTATATTAAAGGGGTCATTTGAGATAAGACAACTCTTGTAGAACAGTCACTTAAAGTACAAACAGTTAATAATAATACATGGGTAGCATGTACCTGAGTCAGTGCCATGGACTTAGATGATTTGTATTCTATACTGTTCCTTCATTTTATATTAGAATCCTATCCTTATATAATAACATTTTAAACCGAAGAACAAAATATCTCAGATGACCTTCTTGATAAGCCTCAAGGACGCAAGAGACTAAAACTATAGAAATGCATTTATTTCTCTTTGGCAAGAAGATGACACTGAGTGTGTGTTCAGTATGAAAAATAAAACTTCCAGGAGGTTCATTTAGGGACAATTGTGGTATCCTACTTGCTGATAATTCATACCACAGAATAATTTCTTTCTCCTTTCTTGCAGTAAATTTGACCGGTGGTGGGGAGGTTTGAGCAACAATTATTATCTTCAGATATGACACAGAAATTTTGTAGGATGCGGAAAACATGCGGTTTAATTGCTTGATTTAGATTTCATCGGCAAAAAAAATTCACAGAAACATTACTTTTAATTATGTTAATTCATATCTAAAAACTGAATTTACAAAAAGTAATAGCATTAATTATTTATGTGCCTATTAAGACTGAGTATATATTATGAGGTTAATTGACTGACAGCATTTCTTTAATATGCTTATAAGTATATTCATGCTGTTGTGATAAGTTCACGTTTTCTCTGCACCCTTCTCAGCTGTCACTTACTTCCAACGTCTGTCACTCAAATCTACAGAGCTGTGGCAAAAAAGCAAAATAATGGAAGCTGAGAACACAGGGAGATATTTAAATTCACACATGACACCACACAAGGAGGTAAGGGAGGAGGCAAGATTCTGCTTTTTGCTTTTGGTGTATTATTGTGATTAAGGATTTTAGAAGTATTTAAGACTAAAGTTATTATATTCATAATTCCAACATAGAATTCTCTGTACTCCATATTATTATATAAATATATTTAAAGTAATGGACCTAAGTCATGGATGGTATTACATATACAGTGCCTTGCGAAAGTATTCGGTCCCCTGGAACTTTTCAACCTTTTGCCACATTTCAGGCTTCAAACAAAAAGATATAACATTTTAATTTTTTGGTGAAGAATCAACAACAAGTGGGTCACAATTGTGAAGTGGAACGAAATTTATTGGATCATTTAAACTTTTTTGTAATAATAAAACTGAAAAGTTGGGCGTGCAAAATTATTCGGCCCATTTACTTTCAGTTCAGAAAACTCACTCCAGAAGTTCATTGAGGATCTCTGAATGATCCAATGTTGTCCTAAATGACTGATGAAGATAAATAGAATCCACCTGTGTGTGATCAAGTCTCCGTATAAATGCACCTGCTCTGTGATAGTCTCAGGGTTCTGCATCATGAAGACCAAGGAACACACCAGGCAGGTCCGTGATACTGTTGTGGAGAAGTTTAAAGCTGGATTTGGATACAAAAAGATTTCCCAAGCTTTAAACATCCCAAGGAGCACTGTGCAAGCGATCATATTGAAATGGAAGGAGTATCAGACCACTGCAAATCTACCAAGACACAGCCGTCTCTCTAAACTTTCATCTCAAACAAGGAGAAGACTGATCAGAGATGCAGCCAAGAGGCCAATGATCACTCTGGATGAACTGCAGAGATCTACAGCTGAGGTGGCAGAGTCTGTCCATAGGACAACAATCAGTCGAACACTTCACAAATCTGGCCTTTATGGAAGAGTAGCAAGAAGAAAGCCATTTCTCAAAGATATCCATAAAAAGTCTTGTTTACAGTTTGCCACAAGCCACCTGGGAGACACACCAAACATGTGGAAGAAGGTGCTCTGGTCAGATGAAACCAAAATCGAACTTTTTGGAAACAATGCAAAACTATATGTTTGGCGTAAAAGCAACACAGCTCATCACCCTGAATACACCATCCCCACTGTCAAACATGGTGGTGGCAGCATCATAGTTTGGGCCTGCTTTTCATCAGCAGGGACAGGGAAGATGGTTAAAATTGATGGGAAGATGGATGGAGCCAAATACAGGACCATTCTGGATGAAAACCTGTTGGAGTCTGCAAAAGACTTGAGACTAGAACGGAGATTTATCTTCCAACAAGACAATGATCCCAAACATAAAGCAAAATCTACAATGGAATGGTTCAAAAATAAACGTATCCAGGTCTTAGAATGGCCAAGTCAAAGGCCAGACCTGAATCCAATTGAGAATATGTGGAAAGAGCTGAAAACTGCTGTTCACAAACGCTCTCCATTCAACCTCAAAGAGCTCGAGCTGTTTTGCAAGGAAGAATGGGCAAGAATTTCAGTCTCTAGATGTGCAAAACTGATAGAGACATACCCCAAGTGGCTTGCAGCTGTAATCGCAGCAAAAGGTGGCGCAACAAAGTATTAATGCAAGGGAGCCGAATAATTTTGCACGCCCCACTTTTCAGTTTTATTATTACAAAAAAAGTTTAAATGATCCAATAAATTTCGTTCCACTTCACAATTGTGACCCACTTGTTGATTCTTCACCAAAAATGTAAACATTTTTTGTTTGAAGCCTGAAATGTGGCAAAAGGTTGAAAAGTTCCAGGGGGCCGAATACTTTCGCAAGGCACTGTACATTAAATGGAATTAAACTTTGGATAACAAGAGGAGGACCTCTGTATTCTGTCTGCATGATCAGCCCTATTAAACCAGGCATACTGCCTGGTAGGGTTGATCATGCTTATTAACACAATATCTTTTTTTTTGTCTATATGTTAAACAGCTGCAGAGATATCCGCATTTTAATTCACATGCAAATTAGCACATTGGAGAACCAGGGATCAGGACTGAATCCTTGAAGCACTGCTTTTGTAACACCCTTGTGATCTGCACACTCCCCCTTCCCCTTGATGGTCAGGGCACCGGTCACCAGTAATAGGTAGTAGCTTTCTAACTAATGAAAACCACTCCTCTCAATATGATGAGGCTGTAGCCTGGAGGTAGATATCCCAGGTTCAAATTCCCAGGACAGAATTGTAGATTTTTTTTCACTAGTTATTTTTTTCTCCCTCATCTAACCCATAATAATACTCAATAGCCTTACCATGTTGAAAATATAAGTTTTCTGTGCTTAAGCTAGTACATATTACTGGTTTATTCAAAGGTACAAAATATGATTATGAAGACACCAGTAATGTATGTATGTATTAGCTTTCTAAGAATAGAAAACCTCCTTTCACAATATAGTTAGGCCTTTTATTATTGGTTAAATGAAGGAGAAAAAAAAATACCTAAAGAAAAAAATCTAGAAGTCTCTCCTGGGATTTGAATCTGGGACATCCACATGCAAGGCGGACCACTTATCTCCAGGCTTCAGCCTTATCATAAAAAGAGATGTGGTTTTCTATACTTAGAAAGCTAATACATATTACTGGTTTCTTTAAAATCTTATATTGCGCCTGTGAATAAATCAGGAATATGTACTAGCTTTCTAAGCATAGAAAACCTCTACTCTCTTATATCCTTAATCTAACCCATAATAATACTCTGGCAAAGCTATTGTAAGTAGGGTATATGATATGTACATGCTATAACACACCTGTAGGACACAGCTCTGCTCTCAGCATACTGATGTCTAGCCCTGTCAATCAAGGTGAGGGAGTAGTGTGCAGATCACAGGGGTGTTACAAAAGCAGTACTCTAGGAAAGGTAGGCTTTTAATAAGAATTATCAACCCTACCAGTCAGTATAACTTGGATTAATAGGGTTGATCATGCTGACAGAGGCTCTTTAAAAGGGTTGTCCGGGTTCACAGCTGAACCCGGACATACCCCTAATTTCACCCAGGCAGCCCGCCTGACTAGGGCATCGGAGCATCTCATGCTCCGATGCCCTCCCTTGCCCTGTGCTGGATCGCGCAGGGCAAGGGTTTTTTGTTTACATTATACACACTGCCAGAAGGAGGCTTCCGCCCCGGCAGTGTGTTCGGTGACATCACCGGCTGTAATGGGCCGGCTTTAGCACTGCCCTAGCCATTTTACTGGCTAGGGCCGTGCTAAAGCCGCCCATCAGCGCCGGTGACGTCACCGGGTTCACTGCTGGGCGGAAGCCTCCGCCCGGCAGAGCCCGGTTCGTCACCGGAACCGGGCTAAATGCCTTTGCCCTGCGCTAATTAGTCAGGCGGGCTGCCTGGGTGAAATTAGGGGTAAAAGCCAGGACAACCTCTTTAGAGGGTATCTAAATCTTCATGCAAAGCATCTCAGAGCAGTTCGCACATTCTCACTCTAAAGATGCAGGCACAGATAGTACTGCTTCCCTATTACTTCTTTGGAGATGGCTTAAGCACAGGTAGAATAGTCTTCTCATCTCCCCCTGTAAATGAGATGAGCAGATACATCTGCCTCTTAACTCTTATGTGTGTTGATTAATGCTGCAGCCACTCTCATTAATTTACTTTACAACACAAGCATGACATTTCTGATTGAGAAGTCATTGAGTAAAAACATGGCTGCTAGACTGAGACGCTGAAGAATTACCACTTCATTTAGAAAGCTCATCAACATGTAACTGTTAAGCAAGTACGACCTATGTTGGAAATGTTGGCTTTTCTAAAGTAGGTAAATCTGCATTTCCCTATTTAAAATCTAGAAAAGGTGAATCTGTGTTTAGATAGGAATATAGGTGGACATTTATAATTTGCGTTTTGTTTTTGTGTCATTTTTAAAGGGGTTGTGCAGTGATTTATATTGACCTATCCTCAACATGGATACATGTAGTCTCCTCTGGAGCGGTGGCATGGTCTAATTACGTGCTCACTCCATTCAAGTGACTGGAGCAATTACTCATCATTACACTGCACTTCCAAGACGAAGTAATGAACATGATTCCATCAAAGCGCTGCTTCCTCTTCAAACACCTGGGACCCCCGGGGATCTGACATTGATGACCTATCCTGAGGATAGGTCATCAATATATATCGCAGCACAACCCCTTTAAGTTTGTGGATCTGCACCAAATTTATCAAATGGTGCACCTGAAAATATATTTGGTGTGAGTGCAATGTGGTTGACACTTATTTATGTAGCGGAGATGCGACTTTTTGGCGACTTTTACAAAAGTCACACATAGCAAATGTGCCTTAATCAAGGTCTTATCTCACTTTTAGCTCTTAAACACAGACCACTTTGAAACGTGGTGAGGAACACGAAATGTTGCAAAAATGAACCAAATGTTGCAGAAAACGATGCAATCGCCATTGACTTGTGACTTTTTTAAAGCCAGAAACTGACATCTGATTTGAAAAATGTCCCCCATAGCTTCTATGCACAAGGTGTAACATAAAATAATATGTATATAATATCCTGTGTGAATTGTCCAATGGGAATAAGTGTAGATAAAGTGCTATGTATACATTATGAAGACACATTTCTAATATCTCCTAAAACTAATACAACAAATACCATACAAAGACTCACAATATAATGTAAAAAAGTGAAGACTTCAGCGCTGCCTCCATTAGCGTGTACAGAGTGGATATGCTGGTATTGTGTCATTCATTTATATGTGATACACTACAGATTTATGTGTAGTCTAATTCAGAGTTAATATTACTCCTTTTGGCACCACAGTCTGGATCAACATGCTGTTCTTTCAGTTATAATGATGATTACCATTATTAGCAGTCATTTATATTGCACTGTGTTATTCCTAGGGAAGCGTCAAATGACATATGGAAACAGAAGAACCAGATGGAATGCTTTTCCTATACGTTACTGCTGCCATAGCTGCCATTCATGACAGTCAGGTGTGACTATATTTCGCAAGTTATTCGAGCATCATATTACCACTAGACTCACACGTACTTATGTACAGTATGTCTTCTACAATGTACCCATTGTGCATTGTATACATTATGCCTATGTGTAGATGGCACATTAGACCCTGTTGACTCATCATGTTGACACCATGGCTTCTGCTGATACTCGAGCTATGACAGTTATACTGCATACATTTTCAAGCAGATCTCGCTGATTCTTGGCAGATCTCATTAAGTTATAACGAAACCAGCCAAGCTTCCGGTATTCTTGACAGCATAGCAGTGTGCTATTCTGAATTACCTAAGGCCATGTTCACACCTCCTGTGTGAATTCCGGCAGGCTGTTCTGGCAGAAAATGCCGGAATTCACTGGATGTGGCAGTACCAGATGCGGAAGGAATGTCTGCCATCTGGCAGACTGGGGGCGGAGGGCAGTGTAGCCAATGTCCAAAAATTTCTGGACAGTCCATAAAAATAGTTGACTTTTTTCCTGTGTCCGTGAAAAAAATAGATGTGTCCATGATTTTTTTTTGAGGCGGGTGGTACTTGATTCGATTATTTTGATCATTTTACAGTTCACAGTAAATGCTGGTGATAAGTTCTTATCAGTATATTGAGCTATAGACATGTATTACTTATAATCTTTATCATTCATTATGGTTTTCCAATTTGTCCATAATAAATGTTGGATGTCCTTGATTTTGGCATAAGTTGTCCAGAAAAAAGAAAACATCTGGTGGTAACCCTGTTGGAGGGTCACCTTCTAGTAGGGCACAACCCTAAACATACAACCAGAGCTACAATGGAATGGTTTAGCTCTAAGCATATTCATGTGTTAAAATGGCCCAGTCAAAGTCCAGACCTAAATCCCTTTGAGAATCTGTGGCAAGACTTGAAAATTGCTAGTCACAGATGCTCTCCATGCAATCTGACTGAACGTGAGCTATTGTTCAAAGAAGAATGAGCAAAGATTTCATCCTCTAGATGTGCAAAGTTGATAGAGACGTACCCCAAAAACTTGCAGCTGTAATGGCAGTAAAAGGTAGTTCTACAAAGCATTGACCCACGGGGGCTGAATACAAATGCACGCCACACTTTCCAGATTTTTACGTATTAAAAAGCTTTTCACTTCACACATACTTGCTACTTTGTGTTGGGCTAACTTTGAGAATGTAGTGTGAAAAAATGTGGAAGTTCAAGGGGGTATGAATACTTTTTCAAGGCACTATATATCTAAATATTAAAACCAATAGTCCTACAAACACTGCATTGTACTGAACTATTTGCATAATGTTTCTTAGTATGGAGCACAATTATGGAAAACAACAAGTTAACTGTATAACCATTAGCTTGTGGTGCTGAATTTTCCCATGAATATTTTAACATTTCAGCGCTGAAATCTGGGGAGAATATTCTATGTCACATGCTGAGCCCAAATAGTCATGCAAAACGGGACTAATTAGAGAGGTGAGATGCAGAAAAGCCATAGTAACACATTACAGGAGGTTCAGCTACAGCTCTATATTGTACTATTATAACATAATGCACAATGGATTATGATCTTTATAAATAGCACGTATCCAATCGGATTGTTTGAATCTATCTAGTCCAATAAAATACTTGAAGGACCATATTGTACATTACAGTGTTTCTCAAAAACAAATTGGACCATGTGTAGAGATCATGTGGTATGGGGTTATGTGCTTTCAGATGTTTATGATGGCCACCACCCATCAATTCAAAAGATGTGCATATCTACTTTGTATTGCATTGTAATTATTGCTGATACCATTGTACACACATGATAGATCATCGGTAAGATTGTATAAGTTACTTGTAAATCTACCCATAAAAAATAAATCCTAGTGATCTGTAGTGAACTTAAAAGTCAACTCCAAATGGGGTTGTATTCTGCTGGACCTTTTTGTTCTCTTACTGAGTCACAGTCTTTGCCTACCTTTCCTTACCTTCTGGTACACTGGTGGGCTAGTTGGGCAGCTTGTACTCTTGTATATGTCCACATGAAACATGTCAATGGAAGAAGAATATATACCTAGAACCCAATGTACAGTTGTCTCCTTCATGATTGCAAATGTGTTTCATATAATCAAATGCAGTAGCATTTTACAGCATCTGCTCTTTTTCTAAGACCCCCAAAAACCTCTTTAAATTGAGTTTTCTGAATACTTTCTAAACTCTCCAAGGAATAAAATGTGTATATCCGCCTTACAGTACTTCTGACACTGGCCTCAGAGGATCCCATCACTCTTGTATTATAATAGTCAACAATGACAATGGCACACGAATACAGAGTCCCATCAGTGCCAGACAAAGTGACACTTACTTTACAGTAATGTAGTGCCCCTTGGCTAAATTTAGTCCCTGTAGTCAATTGATGGATCCACACAAAGCAGTAATGGCAGCCTGTTGATATTACTCCATGGACAACTCATAGGTTATAGGTTATTTTTGGAACATCCTAAAGAAAGGTAATACACTCTTGTGGCAGGTGATCTGCTCCAAAGTCAGCCTTTGTGATTGGGCTACACTGCTGGACCACATGGGCTGTTTTGTTGGAATATCCAGCTGGCCCTCAGAGGCTGCCTTGTGAGGGTTGTGCTGCTAAACCTCATGGGCTGGTTAGGTTAGCTACAGTAGTTGGGTCTGTGGTACACCCTGATCAATCTGGCTTCATGCCATTTAACTCTATTGCTGTGAATTTATGAAGGCCTTTTCTCAATCTCCAAGCGGCCTCGGGTGGCCCCCATGGCAAGGCTATCCTATCATTAGATTCCACTAAGGCACTTGATAGTGTTGAGTGGGGTTATCTGTGGGTTGTCTTGGATAAACTGGGCTTTGGCTCATCTTTCATTCAATTAGTGAAACTTTCATATGTGGCTTGCATAGGATAATAGTGAACAATGGTTTATCAATCTCATTTTTGTTAGACTATGGCGACATTGCTATTCGCTTTGGCATTTGAGCCCTTGGCGGCCATTTTACAGTCATCTCCAGAGGTAGTGGGATTTAAATATGTCGTTAGAGATGTGCGTGTATCGCTTTATGATGAAGATTTATTATTATTTGCGTGTGACCTTTATCGCTCCCTGACATTATGGATATCATTGATGGCTTTGGTAAATACTCTGGCCTTACCAGTAATTGGTCATAATTAGCACTGCTGCCCCTGCTGCCAGCTGATAATATAACACATATGGTAATTCCACTGGTGGATAAGTTCAAATATTTGGGTATTTGAGTTTTCTCTAGTAGTCATGATTGTGTTAAATTAAACCTAATACCCATGTTTGATAGAATGTGATCTAAGTTAGAAGCATGGGTCAAATTGCCTTTCTCAGTAATGGTGCTCTCTAATTTAATTAAAATGATTCTGATGCCGCAATTACCTAATATTTTACATAATTCCCCCTTTTGGCTTCCTTCTTATTTATTTAAAAGCATTAATAAAATTTTCCAGGATCCACTTTGGAAAAAGGCACCCCTAGAATGAAATTGGCAACGTTACAATTGGCTAAAGAAAAGGAAGGGGTCACACTGCGGACTTATTTTTTGGCTTTCCAGTTGCAACATTTACAGGGATGGGAATTAGCTGTTGCCAGTGACTCTAGACAATGGATATTGAGACATGTTTTGAAGAATGATAACCTACTAGGATCCCTGGAAGCCCATAGATTTAAACTGGTAACACCTTCTATGTCCACTCTTTTACTAATACATAATATCTGGTGGAAAATCAAAGCTCATAGGTTGTACCAAATATACACCCAACCCTCATATATGGAAGCTGTTTACTTGAGAGGGCTTTTATGGTTGGGGACAGAAAGTGATTAAATATGTCAATCAGATATACTATAACAGTATTCGCAATTAATTTCAGGCTCTGCCGGTCAAGTTTGGGTTGTCATACTCCGTTTTTTATCAATACCAGCAACTAAGACATGCTACTCGATGTCAGGTATGCACTGTAGTTATATCTGTTTCTGCTACAGGGGCTCTCGATCAGGTAGTTATAGCTTCTGCATATAAAGCTTTGATTTCTTTCTATGGTGTTCTTTTGCCTAAGCGTCTGTGTAATCCTCTAGAAGGTCATAAGGATAAATTGGAGGTAGATGTGGGACCTATTTCTGATACTCAGTGGTAGTACATTTTGGCCTACACACCGTCACTTTCATTGTGTGTGGCGCAACATAGATCAGCGTATTACTTCTGCATTGGGTATATAGAACTCCCAATTTACTGTTCAAAATGGGTTTAAGAACTGATGCTAAATGTCCTAGGTATGTACACTTAGAGGCCAATATTGTGCATATGCTTTGGTCTTGCCCGGTATTGGCTGCTGACTGCTGTGTTTACTGTTCTGGAAAGAGTCTATGCTATTCAATTGCTATTCAATTGTCGATAGTCCCAAGAGTAGGCGTTTTTTGGCACTGTGGGAGATAAAATAGTAAATATGCAGATGTGCATGGCTACATTTATAAAATTACAGAAAATAATGCACTATGGAAATAGATGCAAACATAACATATGGACTAAGCCCTCACTCTAATGATAAAATCAGAGACTCTTAGCCAGCATATTTTGATCAAAACACATCTCCGTCATATTCCTGGACATAGATGCACAACTGCATAGGTAGTTTTAGCGTAGGACCTGCCTGACCTAAGACCACGGTGGCGCTGGGTAGGTGGGCACAGATGAGTTTTGATCAAAATATATTGGCTAAGAGTCTCAGATTTTATCATTAGAGTGAGGGCTTAGTCCATATATTATGTTTGCATCTATTTCCATAGTGCATTATTTTTTGTGATTGTATACCTGTGGCAGATAACCCAACGGATGGCATGTCCCAACTGGCCATAGCTAAGATTTTCTATTTGAGGAGGAAACTCATTGTCAAATATTGTCTAACCAAGGAAGGATTGGCTTCTATGACTTTGATGCATTCTCGATTATTGTCTTTGTGTTGATGACAACTTACTAGGGTTCAGGAGACATGTCGAGTGACTGCGCAGAGGGGAAGGGGTATAATGGGGTTGTGTCCTTTGCTTTGTACAGTTTTTTTTTAAAAAAGAACTGTTTTGCTGGATCTCATGGACAGTCTTGTTGTGGTTACTGTGCTATTCAGGCCCTATTATCATGTCAGAGAATGGCCCATATAGAACATCTTGGCAGACCATACCAGGAATTATATTTGCTCAAATGAATCTCACAGTACTTCATCACAAGCTGTGTTCAAAAACTGTAGGCATAAAAACCTAAAACGTAAGGCCCTTAAATGATTCCACTTTCCAATTCCATTAGATAAAGAAGCTATGATCTTTCCAGAGCTTTTATGTTTTCTCAATGAAGACAAACATCCTATAAGAACACTTGATGAAGCTCATGAGGCCTTCAGCACCACAAGGTTTCAAAATATCTATAATTTCATTTATGAAGAAACCTGTCATTTACCACATGAAGAGCTGTTGAAATTATGTAGTTGTCTTCAAGTGTACACTTCAGGTAAAAGTCTTGGAGGTTTTGCAAATAAAGCTTGGAACACTATAATTTCCTCCATGGAGGAATTAGGTCAAAAACGGTTTCTAAATGCATGCAGGACATTCAGTACTCTTTGTCATGTCTACATGAAAAGCAGAAATTTTGGTAATTTTTTTTTTGCTAAGGGACAAGTTGATGTAAACAAAAAAAAAAGGGAAAGGTTAAAAGCAGGACACAGTGGTGGACTGGGGAGCAAGTAAGTATAATTCCATCCACAGGTCTGGTGGAAGGGGGAGACAAAAAAAAAGTGTGCGCTAATAGTTTGATATAAATGGTCACCAAATGAATAGAGTGGTCAGTATATTTCCAACAGTGCCTATACTGAGGTATTCGGTCATTATCTTCATTAGGCAGACTAAGATTCCTGGGCCCATGTGTGAATACCTCAGAATAAGATTCCTGGGCCCACATGTGAATGCAACCACTGCACTCCTTATAGTTATATCCCTACCTATTATCCTACAGTGGGCATTTAGGCCATCAATATCTAATCATTGGGAGTCTGATAAGCTTGCCGATCAGCTGCGCCAGAAGCGTGGGAGTACTGCTGCAGTGACCAGCTCCATCTACAGCACTGGAGCTACTCTAAAACAGCATATTAGCGGGGATGAAGTATGTCAGAACCTCAGTGATCAGATATTGATATCCTATTCTGAGAATCAATATTAAAATCCTGGACAACCCAATGTAAGGTCATCTTTAAACAGCAGCTGCATGGCAATGATTGCTACAGATGGTGTGAAGTTCACTAATATCCCCCAAGTCCTTTTTCATGTCTTTTTTACCAAGTGTTTTCCTGTTTAAGAGAACCTGTCAGGAGAATAATTTTGTATGTCTGTATAAGAGAGACCTATCAATCAATCCGTGTCAGGCCCAGACAAGCCGTGTGGGGAAAAGATTTTTCTGTCCAAATGAATCTTCTCCCCATTCTCAGCTAATTTTTAAGATATGTTTTTCTGTTACAACGCTATCTGTATTGAGGGAGAGTGTCAGGATTGCATACTGTCCTGTGGCTTAGGGAGCTGGAAGGTTTCCTTGAAGTATGTAAGGCTGTTGTCACACATAGGGGGATCAGGAATCTACACAGGTCTTGATATTCATTGCACTGCCGGAGGAGGCACCACATTTGTGATAAATGAGGCCCATCCTCTGTCAGTCCGAGCACCGAAACAGAAGCTCCAGGCTGCTGTAGATTTTTGGCTGATTTGTTCCAGGAAAAATGGTGTAAATGAATAGAAATTTGCCATTTTTGAAAAGTGCCATGGGCTGCGTAAAACTTTGACTTTTATTTTTATTCTATTTTTTAAAAAGTTAAATTTAAAAAGTCACTTTTGTGGCGAATTGAGATGATAAATCTCCCCCCATAGTCTTTTATTTTATTTATTTTTTTTTTTTTAGAAATGTAGCTTTTTTTGTGCGTATGCTGGTATTTTTGCTGCAATTTAGAAGGCATGGCATGCAAAAAAGCCATTAAAACACAATTGCTCAAACACACTATTAGGCCACAAACTCACAAAAACAATTAAATGCCAAAAAAGTTGCCAAAAACGCAGCATAACAGGCATTTTATAATACGTTTTTTGTACAAATAAAAGCACCACAAAAAACCTAAGATGACATGTATATTCACTTCTCAACAGCATAGCCTTACATTTGCAAAACTAAAGAATGACACTTCTGCTTCCTATAACACCCACAAAAAATAATAATCCTAAAGGTTACATAACTTTTAGTGCATGGGGGCATTTTAACAACATAATGAAAAGAGACATCTGTGAGTATACATCTTGTGGAGGCTAAATACTGTATAATAGAGCGTCTTGTTTTGGTCATTTGAAGTCTACAGATGTATGTTCATGACATTACTTCTTAAATTACCCACTTAGAAGAGATGGAAGCGAGAAGCAACAAGCATCTTATATACGCTAATTATTCCAATGTGTTTGTGCAGTCAGTGTTCTGTCCTATTCATGGGACATCTTAGAGGTAATAGAGATTACCTCATACTTCTTGTTGCCGGGGAGATAATACTTATATCTCAGGGTCATTCTCACTTTAAATATCTATCTCAAAGTAATATATGAAGGATTAACACAGTACAGGACACTGCAAAACACAAGGAATTATATGGTTTACTTAAAAGGGATGACCACTTCGGACAATCCTTTGTATAAAGAAGAGTCCCATAGGGTGTCCTGCTGATGGAACCACTAGTGATCACATGTAAATTGTGGGGAGACCTGGTAGTAAAGACAATTTCCCACTTCAGTCATTTGGTCAGTTATTTCGATCAGTTATTGTCAGCCAAAATCAGGTGGGGTCAAAAACACTGAAGCAGCAATCTTTCCATTGTACTTGATGTCTGAGTAGGCTTCACTACTGGTTTGGGCTCACAATAACTGATGGAAATAACTGACCAAATAACTGAAGTGTGAACTTGGCCTCTACAGCGCCACCACAGGGAGAATGAAGCATTGCACAGTGTGTTCATTTTAATTAGAGATGTGAGCCATATGTCTAATGGATGGACATGTTGGGTTGAGAGTTGATGTTTATATTCAGCAAGCTGCAAGAGACTTTATAGGTTGGGAGGAGTTTCTTCCTTTCAGGGTACACCCTAAGGGTCCATTCACAAGTTCGGAAAATGGTTCCGCATTCGTTCCGCTATTTTGTGGAACGTATGTGGACTCATTAATTTTCAACAGGGCACTTCCGTTCTGCGGTCCTGCAAAAAAAATAGCCATGGACAAGAAAAGGCATTTCTATCATAATGCCGGCCATGTGCAGTTCGCAAAATGTGGAACACACATGGCCGGTGTCTGTATTTTGCGGATCCCCAATTTGCGGACTTGTAAATGGACCCTAATACTGGGGCTCCTGCCTGATGTTAGGTGGGGTGCAGGGTTCCCTGAAGTGCTGTGATAGTAATTCAGATGTTGGTGCACATAATAATGAGGCCGGATTTTAGTGCTTTACTAAGGCTATTTTGAAGATGATTCCCGCGAGCACTGTACACATTAAATGCAGTTTTTACTGTTGGCATAAGCAATTCCAAAGGCTTTCTCTCTTTCAGTCAGGCTCTATGATGTCTCTTTTCCCGGCCTAAGGGGTGCACTTTCTCTATCTTCAGATATATACATATATCCCCAGTATCCTCAGTGGAATACAGTCTCTGAACAGAGGGCCCTTCCTGTACTTTTGATAAAATGAAGACCCTGAAGCTTGCTACCACCACATGCAGAGATGTCTGTAGCCTCAATGTATATGCATTACCATTCTCTGACAAATGTTCTTTCCCTTAAGGCTGACATATAAACTGTCACTTTTGCTGCTTGTAATCCACAGGGTAAGGCCGCATACTACGGGATACGGAATACTACGGGTGCCGCCCGGCGTGTGTTCCGTCTATGTGCTATCAGGACTGCATCCTCATAGGACATGATGCAATTCATATGTCAATTTTTCAGCACAGATCATTGGTCAGTGCAGAGAAACCTACAGTATGTACAATGTTTGTCTGTTCTCCATCCAAGATATAGGCCATAGGATGTCAGTGTATTGCAGATGGTAATCGGAACAAGCTAAAGAATATTTAGTGGAAAGCAAGTCACAGCGAACAAGATCAAAGGGGCACAAGTGGGTAAAAAGAAAGTAGTGGAGAAGGAAGGATAAAAGAGAGAAAACAGAAGCTAAAAAATGGATTAGAAAGAAGGGGACACATTTGATGATGGGGGTGGAAGGACAGGTACAGGAGACTTAAAGGGGTTCTCCAGGAATTAAAAAAATTAAAATACTTAAATATTATTTTATAATAAATACATTCACAAATACCTTTCATTAGTTATAATGGCTCATTTTGTCTATGGAGCAATCATTAGGAGAAATAAAATGGCCCCCGTCCTATTAGTCCACACAAAATCTGTCCTAATCACACAGCAGGACAAGTTACTTCACAACACTGCGCTATATAGTTGTCTCAACCTCCTCTCTGCTCTACCTGTCAGGAATCATGATCCTGAATACAGGTGAATCTCTTTGGGAATGGAGAAGATGAGGAGACATGAGAGGAGGGTGAGGGGTGGCTAATTAGCAGCAGCAGTACTTGTTTACAGTCTCCATTTACCACAGTCTGCCCTGTGCTTCCTCTCTGCACTTCATGTCTCTTCATGAACTCAATTCCCCAGAGATTAAGCTAAAGTTATCATCTGTATTCAGATTTATAATTCCTGACAAGTAGAGAGGAGGATGAGGCAGCTCTTTACCTCAGTGTTGTAAAGTAACTTGTAACATGTGATCAGGACAGGTTTTGTGTGAGCTAATGGGACAGCGGCCATTTTGTTTGCCCTGATGATTGCTCCCTAGACAAAAACAAGACACAGTAATAAAGTGTACAACTATAAAGAGTTTAGATCAAATCATAGGCAGAGAACATGGAGTCTTTACTCAAGGAAACACAAGACCTAACCAGCTTGGGCTCAGCCTTTCCAGCTGGAATAAGAAGGATGCAATTACAAGGCTGTAGATAAGGTGCTACATATTGAATATTAGACAGTTGTGATGCTGAGGAACAGAAGAGAGACTCAAGGTCAAGTTCAAAGTCTACAAGTACAATAGCAGGGAGATGGAGAAACAACATGAAATAATGCCTGAAAAGTAGACAATATATACCATTAGGAACAATTTCAACAATTCCCGTTGAAAATAGAAAAAAACATATATATATATATATATATATATATATATATATATATGAGATAAATGTGCGTGGTTTGAATTAGTGATTACAGTAAGGGGTCCAGGGGTCCCCTGGGAGCTGACAACCCTCCAGTGAGGAATTTTATACAAAACCTGCTGACTCCGCAAGAGGGATTAAGAAAGCGATAGCAATAATGCTGGTTTTGAGCACTGGGAAGAAGGGAGGTGGTCTTACAAGCTGAGAAAAAAAACACATTAAATATACAGGTACAGTCAATATTATATATATTTTGGTGCAAGAATTAACTATGTACTGCCCAATGCGCTGCAGTATAAAAGATTGTGCAGGATGCTGAGTACTTGGGTCGTGAGAACATAATTGATGAAGTATCTTTTCATTGACATCTGAAGTGTTTATAGGACAAAAAGAGTAGTGACTTTCTACAGGACAAAAAGGGCAACTAGGCAACTTGTCACAAGACGACGACATTATATACATATAATATCCTCACATGATGTGTCATCAATATTGATGAGACCATAGCCTGACTTCTGAGGCAAGGAGCAAATTTTAACTGTAACTACCACTCAAGTAGGCATATATGGTAGGCACTCTAGGAGGCTTCTTGAGTGCATCTGAGGCACATCTGTGGCTCGTAAGGGAGAGGATAATGGAGGAGAAACAGGACGAACCTTCAGCAGTCGATTCAATGTATCCAGAGCAGTCGACCACAGGCTGGGTACACTGGGTGATAATGCATTGTAAAAACAACGTGTTTCAGAGCCCGATTGCCTCCTTTGTCAGGTCAGTGATAGACATTATTGAGGGAACACTTGGACTAAAAAAAGGGGGAATAAAAATACAAAAAAAAACACAATACATAATTGCTCTCATGAAGTCTTTGCACTAGATCCACCATTTAATTAAGTAGCTGACACTTTAATAAGCCAACTTTAATGGCAAGCAGATTGGTGTTCCAGCAACAATCCAGCATCCTCATATATGCCATTGGCAGTTCTAATTAATAGCCCATGGAAAAAACAAAGATCTATTCTGAACTTCATTGTTTCTAACAAACTTGTTAATTTTGATAAACACCCCCATTAGTATCTTGTGACAACATGCTAATGTACTGTCCGCTTTCATTTCCTACCTCATTCCTATATGTCCTTGGACCACAAGCATTAAAGACGTTACTTTGGCGTACAGAACACATTGTAGTAAAATCATGATGCCGTCCTTAAAGGAGGCTTATCACCAGGACTAGCCTTTTATAATAAGCCATTCAGGACGTAGCCAATTTTGAAAATTAAATTTTTGTTTTTTTATCCTCCCCTTCCAAGGTCCATAATGTTTTCATTTTTCCATTGACATAGTCATATCAGGACTTATTTAGTGGCACTATTTAATATTAGTGTTATAACTGTAAAAAAATCTTCATGGTATGAAAGAAAGGTAAAATGATCCATTAAAAATGACATGACAACTGTATTCTGCAGGTCACTACGATTACGGCAGTACCAATTTTATCTACTTTCTATTACTTTAGACTTTAACCTGTGATAGTTTGATCAATTGCACTATTCACAACAATACTTCTATATTACTGTGAATAAATTGTGATTTTGCCACCATTCTACTACATCCATCCTCTGTCTAACCTCTCAAATCCTGCCGTCGCCATTTACTGCAAAATCTGAAGGGTTAAAGGGGATGTCCTGCGATTTATGTTGATGACCTATCAACATCAATACTTGTAATTAATCCACCGCTCCACAGGAGACGACGCGCAGTGTAATGAACAAGAAGCAGCGCTCGCCTGTAGTGCTGCCTCCTCTTCAAACAACCGGGTGTCGGAACCTTGCCGATCAGATATTTGTGACCTAATGATAGGTCATCAATATAAATGGCAGGACAAACCCTTTAAACACTAGGGATGAGGAAGGGATATACACCCAAGGTCAGAAGTCCCACTTACTCCTCCACCTCCAGTCTGTACCCTGAATCAAAACAGAACACACAAATAGAGGGCAGACATGGACAGGGACACAAACTACATAACTAAAGACAGCAAACCCCCACTGGACATTAATATTTCCCATAGTATATATCGTCCTCACATGCAGCCATCTGCGGGTACTACCATATGGTTAGGTTTCTACTTGCAGTTTTGAAAGCCAAAACCAGGAGTTAATAAAAAAAAGAGGAGATGCCATATGTGTCCTTTATCCTTTCTCTCCTTTTATGATCAACTCCTATTATTGGCTTCCAAAACAGCATACAGAAACCTGACAGTGTTGTCGTAACTGTGAGAGTAGCAGGGCCCAAGAATTGGCAGACTGGTGCCACAGTAAGTTAAATGGAGGGCATCAGGTACATTTACTAGGCATTGCCAAGCTAATCCTAATATTTTAAGTAAAACCAGAGGCAACAGTGTACTCAGATCCCATTGGGCCCCATAGAAAAAACTTGTGTGACCCTATCTAGTATTCCTGTAGAAATGTATCATACACTCCTATGTGGAATGCAAAATGCAACTCCCCAGATTTCTGAGAAATTTATGATTTTTAATTTAAAAAATTGTAATGACAAGTCCCACTCATGTTATCCAACTTTTATGTCAGAAAAAGTGGAACAGATGCTTCATATATATGATGCTTGTTCTGAACACCATAATTCTCAATGTATTTCTCAGAGAACTGGCATAAACTTATTTCTCAGAACTCCTATTTCCTTCTCTATGTTGTAAAACTGACTACATGTAAGGGTAGATCAGTGCATAGGAATTTATACAGTTACCATTGATATCAGTGGAGCTATAAATAATTTATGCTGTTGGATAATGCGGTGAATCTATGTTGGGAACAGGAGAAGCAGTTTAGCACTGGGTCCTCCCCAGGGCCCATAGTAGTCATGGGGTTTGCCTCTATGGCAGGTATTCCACTGACCAGGGGATTGCTTTAAGCAGACACCAGTATTATAAATAGCACATAATAGGTGGAGACCATTACAGAATTTGCATTAGGACACAGGAGTTTCAAGATGCATCTCTGCTGTTCAGTCTGCTAAAGTTTCGGCAATACAGGTCACACCTATTTTAGCACCTCTCTCGTCAGCGATTACTCTTGCTTAGGCTACTTTCACACTAGCGTTTTAAAATTCCGGTATTGAGTTCCGTCATAGGGGCTCAATACCGGAATAAAACGCTTCAGTTTTGTCCCCATTCATTGTCAATGGGGACAAAACTGAACTGAAGACAACAGCTCCTGAAATGCTGCGGTTTGCTCTCCGGTCCAGGCATCCATACCAAGACGGATCCGGAATGACCCCCAATGCAAGTCAATGGGGGCGGATCCGTCTGGTGTGACCACAATGGTAACCGGATCCGCCCTCCATTGACTTTGAATGGAGTTCATGACGGATCCGGCTACACATACACACATACAGACATAGACATACACATAAACATACACACACATATAGACATACAAATACACATACATACTTACATGCTCCCCGGCAGGTCTTCAGAGTGGCGTAGGGACAGGTCGGCGCGCACAGATGACGATTCCACCAGGCGCCCAGCAGAGGGCGCTGTGGGGAATCGTCACCTGTGCGAGCCGTCCTGCTCCTCCGGCGCTCCGAAGACCTGCCGGGAGCATGTAAGTATGTATGTGTATTTGTCTGTGTATATGTGTCTGTGTGTATGTATGTACTGTGTGACATGTGTGGGGCCGGAGCACGGTTCCGGCTCCACACATGTCGCTGCGGCAGTCCTGATCCGGCAGCACCCTTCACCTGCCGGATCAGGCCTGCCGCTAATGTGAAAGTATCCTTACTTGGCTGACCCAAGAGGGATCAAATGCCTTGCTAACTGCGCTCCCAAGAAAAATTTGACATGTCACAAGATCCCTCACAACATTGTTGGCTTAATTGAAAAGGATCATTGTAAAGAGCGAAGCCACCTCTCATGCTCATTTACAAATTTTCAGGAGAGCTAGAGCATAACTCAGCCACAAATTTAAATGGACCACACTTTGATGTCATTATGAAATGTGTAATGTCTTAATTCCTTTGTGGTGGTGCTGCCAAGAAACTGAACATCTACTGTTGAGCTTCCTTACATAAGGTAGTCTCAGCAGAAGACTCTTCTGATAAAAAGTCTTATCCACAGAGGATAACCTCATTAACCTTCTGTTGGTAATTCTTTTCTTTCAGGTGTTCTTTGAAATCTTATGGACAAAACAGATTCTATGCAGTATGGAAGCCTTTTGGACCCATATAAGTCAACAGGATCATACAAAACAGCTAATGATCAGAACTTTGTAACTATTCCTATATAACTGTCTGGTGGTGTTCTTGAAACGTTTGAAATGTGGAAAAAAAGAAGCTTTAACAAATAACATACCCTGCAAAATCACTTGATTCACAAGGTCACATGAGGAGAAAGAAGACCATTCTGCATTAGTGAGGATCTGTGCTGCATATTCTGACCATTGTATTGAAATGTTTCACATCGTTTAATACAGGCAAAGCAGTAGATTAACATAAAGTACAAAGTAGCTCAAGGTCAGACCTAGTGGATTACGTAGTTTGCCCACTGCAGGTAAACTGCGCTTGACCTACGGGCAGTGGCCTTTAATGTAGACAACGCATGCTAAAAAATTCAATGGGAAAAGAATACCTCGATTCACGATGTGTACCTATACACATTATTTCAAGCAAAACGGCTATTGATGGCCCTATCGTTTTAGTGGAGCAGAAGAATAACTGTTGTGGGTGAAGTAGCTCTCACAGATCATGAAAAGAAGAACTCCTTCACAATCTTCCCTGCCCTGTGATGCTCCGTGCAGGGGGTTTGTAGCACCAGAATAGGTAGGGGTCCTGAGTCATATATCCATGATCAGAAAGTGATGTCATATTCCAGCGGTGTGCCATAACTTTATGAGATGGGAAAGCCTTCTAAATGTTGGATTGGCAGGGTCCAACCCCTGGTTCCACCATGATAAGTATAAAGAACTCACTGGGGAACTGATGTCTCTTCATTGCTATAGCTCCACTCATGTCCATGCTTGTTCAGAGGCTAAGTTCTGGTTCAGCTTTTTTCTTTTTCAAATTAGAAGTTTTATTGGTATTTTTCATAATACTTTTTCAAATAATACAACAAGTGTCAAATATGGAAAGTCAAATAGAATCATAAACAATTCTCAAAAGGAAAAGCAATAATAATTGAAATAGTAGTTGAACAGAGCAATATGAAGAATAGGTAACATCACGTGTTTCCTTACATATTTCAGAAGCATTTATATGCACAGATTAACATTACTTAAAAAAAGGGAGGGAAGTAGGGGGGAAGGGAATAGCAGGGAGAGGGGTAGAGTAGAATATAAAGATAGAGCCAAGAAAAGCGATAAGACAATTTATGTGCAACGAGGAAAAGTAGTAGTTCCAGGTAAAAGATATCATTCTCCAGTTACTGAGTGAGCATTCTATATGTCCCTGATGTTCGGAATTCCTCCCAGGGCTCCCATACTTTTAGCATTTGAGCAAATTTTTGAGGGCTATGAGCGATAAGTTCTTCTATTCTTTGATACATCAATACTTCCTCAAACCACTCTTCCAGAGTCGGGGGATTTGTTGACTTACAATATTGCGGAATCACCGTTGTTGCGGCTTGGATAAGATATTTAAGTAGAGATTTTTTATATGCAGGGATATTGAAATCGAATAGATGTAAAAGGAAGGCTTCTGGTAAATTCGGCATAGGGAAACTGGTTATTTTAAGAATAGCTTTGTGTACTAAGTCCCAGAATGGACGAAGAACCCTGCATTGCCACCATATATGCAAGAGCGTCCCCTCTGCCTCAGCACACCTCCAGCACCTATCCAAGACCGAGGGGTACCATTTATGTAAAAGTGTAGGTACTCTATACAGTGGCGTAGCTACCGGGGGGGCAGGGGGGGCGACGGCTCCGGGCCCAGTGACTCAAGGGGGCCCATAAAAATAAAAAATCTTACTTACCTGTTCTGCGCTGCGGCTGCCCTCCGGTCCGCGCTCTGCTCTCTTCCCTGGCGGCGCGCACTATGACCTGACGCTGCACGCAGTAGGCTGATGTGAGGTCTGATGGGGCACAATACGCTGATCTGAGGTCTGATGGGGACACAGTAGGCTGATCTGAGGTCTGATGGGGCACAATATGCTAATCTGAGGTCTGATGGGGGCACAATACGCTGATCTGAGGACTGATGGGGGCACAATACGCTGATCTGAGGTCTGATGGGGGCACAATACGCTGATCTGAGGTCTGATGGGGGCAGGGAAGTGATGTAAAAACTGGGGACACGTTTCCTTTAACATAGGAGTCCCCTTGTTTTTTACTCCTATTAATCCTATATTTTACTGCATTATGTGGTAGAGTATTTAGACTAGGGTATGTAGAAAGTCTATTGTACTGTACTTAGCAGCATAGATGATCTAGCAGTTTATACAGTCATCTTTCTAATACAATATTATAACCACAACTAGTAGTATGTGCCTGTGAAGTTGGAAACGTGCGTTTGGGAAGCCAATAAGTGGGGGGCCCACTCAAGTATGTTTCGCCCCCCCCTGTGCTGAACCTCTAGCTACGCCTCTGACTCTATACCATCTGCACAGGATCTTGTAGCAAGTCTCTTGCGCTTTTGTTGCCAGTATAGCTTTATGAGTAAAAACATAACACCTGTGCCATTGCGCAGATGATATGGTAATGCCAAGGTCCTGTTACCATTGTTCACAGAATCGGAGAGGGGAGGAGGATTTTTGGTGCAGAAGTAGCTTGTATAGGAAAGAAATGTCACGGAACATGGCAGAGGGAGCAAGACAGGCCTTTTTCCAAGGCTGTCAAGTTCCTGGTGAGATTATGTGAGATGCGTGCAGATGTAAAAAAGTGCTGCAATTGGAGATATTCAAAAGTGTGCCGTAGTGAAGGAGGTGTTTCGCCCAGTATGTCGTTTAGAGGTTTAAGGGAGTTACCCGAAATGACCTGACAGAAGCGGAGTGGTCGGTTTTTGGTTCCCGTAAGGAAGTGGGCAGTTGCAGTACCCGGAGCGAATAGGGGGTTGTCAGTGATTGGTGCAAGGGGTCCATGGCAAATGTTTGAGAAGAAGTAAAAGAAAGAGAGTTTCTCACAGACCTGGAAGCGGCTGTCAGCCATGGGAGGGCAGTGAGCGCAAACGGTGATATATCTTTCGCTATGGTCACCCAAGCCTTTTGAGAAAAAGAGCGGCACATGTCTAAGAGACGAGGGTAAGCCGTAGTGTGGTAGTACAGTCTGCAGTCAGGCAGGCCAACCCCTCCCTCCTCCTTTGTACGAGTCAAAATTTCCCATCTGATTCGAGGTCTCCCAGGGGACCATACAAATCTGGAGAAACATTTACGGATCCGGATCCAAAAGGAGAGAGGGATACGAATAGGGATGGTCTGCAGGAGATACAGCAGTTTTCGTAACAGATTCATCTTTAAAATGCAAATTCTCCTAAACCAGGAAAAGTCTTTCCGATGCCATGACTTTAGATCTCTTTCAAAACGGGATAGCATAGGGGCAAAATTATCTTGGAACAGGTCAGATAGCTGTGGACTTATTTTAATCCCTAGATATGTGATTCCTTTGGAGGGCCATGAAAATGGAAAAGAGGCCCTGAGAGAGGACACCAATCCGCGATCTAATGTAATGTTTAGGGCATTGGATTTGGACATGTTTACTTTAAAATTTGACCACGCCCCAAATTTAGATAGTTCCGTTTGAATGCATGGGAGTGAGACTTGTGGATTGGTGATATATAGAAGTAAGTCGTCGGCAAATGCCGCATATTTATATTCCTGGGGGCCTATATGAATTCCCTTTATATCAGGATTATCATGAATAGTAGACATTAGGTGTTCCATGACCAACACATATAGTATTGGAGACAATGGGCAACCCTGACGTGTGCCATTACGGATGAAAAAGGAAGGGGAGAGAGTTCCATTAATTTTAATCCTAGCTGATGGTGAATGGTATAAGTTAAGCATTTTAGATGTAAACCATGTCTCTAGACCAATATGTGCCAAGATAGACCGCAATGAAGACCAAGACATGCGGTCAAAGGCCTTTTCTGCGTTTAGGGATAGGACCATAAGTGGAATTTTGTGGGCTTTAGCATAATGCATAATGTCCAAAGTCTTCAGGGTGTTGTCCCTAGCCTCCTTCCCCGGCACAAAGCCCACCTGATCAGGGTGAATCAAAGATGGGATAAAAGCATTTAGGCGATTAGCCATAAGTTTTGCATATATTTTAAGATATACATTCAGTAGAGAAATCGGGTGATAACTCGAGCATACCTGAGTATCTTTATCCGGTTTGGGGATAACTGCTATATGGGCTGTGGTCGACTGTGCCGGGAAATGGAGCCCGGGAGACACTGCATTGAAAACCCGGAGAAGGAAAAGAGTGAGGGAATTTTAAAATGTTTTGTAAAATCTGGCTGTGAATCCATCTGGACCCGGGCTCTTTCCTCCAGGGAGAGTTTTCAATACAGTTTGTATCTCCTCAGCAGTGAATGGGGCTTCCAAAGGGGATGATTCCTCTGCCGTTAAATGTGCGGCAGAAGACAAGGGGAGGTCTCCCGGAGCAGATGGGGTTGGCAGATTGTATAAATCAGAATAATAAGAACAAAATATAGAAGCTATATCCGGTGTAGTGTGCTTTTGGGTTCCCTGTGGCGTCTTTATAACTGGGATATGGGATGTCGCCATTTGTCCCCGAAGGGCCCTGGCCAGTAAGCGGCCACTTTTATTGTCAAATTCATAGAATTTGCTACGGCAAATCTGGATCATTTTTTAATATGAATGCTCTAATAAGCGTTTGGCCTCTAGACGAGCACCTATTAGGTCTCGTAGAACAGTTTGGGAAAGTGCACTCTTGTGGGCCAGCTCCAAGGAGGCAACCCTACGTAAGGCTTTTGATAAGCTATGAGCCTTTTCCCTCCTGAGTCTGGTCCCGTGTTTGACCAAAATGCCTCATATAACACACTTAAGGGCCTCCCATTGCACAGGCAAAGGAGTTGTGTCTGATAGGTGATCAGAAAGGAAGTCTGCGATTGTCTGGGACACCTCAGCTGTGCAAACAGAGTCAAGAGAGAGACTCATTCAGCTTCCATGACCATTCCGTTTTACATAAAAAGGGGAGTGTCAATGAGCAGTAGACTGGGGCATGATCAGACCACAGGATAGATCGAATCTGTGTTGTGTCTAGCCAGGTGAGGGCATGTTGTTGGAGTAAAATATAATCTATAAGACTGTAAGAGGAGTGTGGTGAGGAAAAGAAGGTGTAGTCCCTGTTTCCGGGATGCTGTATGCGCCAGGGATCACAGAGCTGTAATTGTAAAAAGGCTTTCTTTACCTCTTTAATCGCCCCGTAGGATAAGATAGCTTTACCAGAAGAGTTGTCTAAGGTGGGGTGAGATTGAGGTCTCCGCATAGAACAACAGTGCCTCTAAGGGAAGGAAGAACCTTATCCACCAGGTCTGTCAGAAAAGCAACTTGATGTTGGTTGGGGGCATACACATTTAAAAATGTGAACTCTCTACCTCCAATGCTTATTGATAGGATCAGGTTTGGGGCATCCACATCGACAATACAGTCTAGCATCTGAAAAGGCAGGGATTTGTGGATTGCTATGGCAACCCCTTTGGATTTATTCTGCTGATTATTTGCAACATGCCAGGTTGTGTACTATCTATGTTGAATGTTAGGAAAAGACCCCTCTTTAAAATGGGTTTCCTGGAAACAAATGATGTGTACCTTTTGTCAGTGAAAATGGTGAAGTGCCTGGTTCCTTTTCTGGGCTGAGTTCAGGCCTTTTGCGTTAAAGGATGCAATTTTAAGCGATGCCATCATTCGAGCGTCTCCTAGAACTACGGAAGGCAAAACGTGTGAAAAAAAAGAAAAAGAGAGAAGAGGAAAAAGAAAACTAGCAGAGAGGAGAATAGAGGGAAGGGGGAAAGGGGAGGGGACGGAAGGAGAGGAAGAGAAAAAAAAAAGGGGGGGGGTGAAAAAATTTAATTTGAACTCTCAAGTCAGAACAAGGAAGTTAATACACCTAGATAAAGGACCAATAGGTCCAAAGAGACAAACACTCGCTAGTCGAGTGCCCCTAAGGGAGAGTCTCCAACTATGTGGGGGACAGTGAGGGAGGAGAGATCCAACTGTGATCCCTGCAACAATATGGTAATGTAAAAACAAGACAAGAACAGCGTTCCTACTGTAGAAAGTAAATAAATCAATGAAAACTATAGATATGGGGATATAATGATCATCACGCCTTTAGAGATATCTTCAGGTTTGGTGAAAAGATGAGGGATTCCGCTGACTGTTCTCCAATCGCTGGTGACGATCTCTGGTAGGACAAGAGGGCAGTCCCTGCGAACCTCTTGTATACGTTTGGGGAGAAGGAAGCCTATGTTGAGGAACAGGATTCACAGGAGTGAACATGGGCCAATCATCCAATTCCATTATTGGCAGATTGAGAGCTTGCAAAAAAAACCGGGAGATCGTCGTTGCAGCGAAGAGTGACTGATTGTCCTCTGTGGCCAGCTATTAAGGCAAAGGGGAACCCCAATCGGTAAGGGATTCCTCGATCTCGTAGTACGGTGAGAACGGGTTTCAGTGAAGCTCTTTGAGCTAATGTGAAATGGGATAAATCTTGAAGGATCATGATAGGGCGACCTTTGTAGGACAAGGTCTCTTGTTGTCGGGCCTTGAGAAGAATCTGTTCTTTTACAGCGTAAAAGTGTATTCTGCAGATGACATCTCTGGGTTGCGATCCCTCTGGAGCTGGCGGGCGTATTGCTCTATGGGCTCTATGTAGTTCAATAGGTGCAGAGCGGGGTCTATCCAGGATCTTATTAAAAATGGAGAGGAGCACAGGAAATAGATCAGATGAGGTGACAGATTCTGGGAGGCCTCTGATGCGGATATTGTTGCGGCATCCGTGATTTTCCAGGTCGTCAAGATGTTGTTGAAGGGCATGTATCTGTAGCTCATGGGTTTGAGTAACTGTTTGAAGGGTTTTCACATCTGCAAGTACCTCTGTATGAGTTTGAGTGATGGAGTCAACTCGTCCTGTAAGAGTACAAAGATTTGTACGAAATTGAGCAAATTCCTGTTTGCATTCTTGTAGGATTGAAGCCGCAAAAGTGGAGAAATCCTCTTTAGAGGGTAGCGAGCATATTAGAGCGTGCAGGTCCGCTATGGTAGGAGGGCTCATGGCCCCAGCGTCCACTTCCATCGGTGCCCTGTTTGGGCTGTCTGGTGATGAGATTCTTGGTTGGGACGAGGGGTCCCCTGGGTTTGAGTGGAGGATATGCCCATAACTTGGCGGTGGTCAGACAGCATGGTTCTGGAATCATCCCAGGAGGACGATCCTGTCGACCAGTGAGGTGACGCAGCCAAAGAGGGGCTAGGGGAATCTGGTGGTGAGAGGGGGCCTCTTGGGCGGTGTCTCACAGTATCAGGGGCTAATGGCAGCTCTTGAGAATGTTGAGGGGCCAGAGTCTTATTTTTATGCCTCTGTGTTTCTCCTGTTACAACTCCCATTGAAGGGGGAGAGAGGGACCTCAGAGGAGTTTGTAATGGGGGTGCAGAGGAAGATTGCGCTCTGCAGGTCTGCGCTGTGGGCCTCAATGTGGGCGTCGTGGGAGGAGATGAGGTAAGAGAATGTGGGGAGGCAGGGGCAGACGATCGGATAGGTGAGATGTTAACTGGAGAACTTGCCTGTATGTTTGCTTGATCCCCTTGTTTGAAGGCAGAAGATTGTAGCTCCATGTGGCTGCCTCCGGGGGCTGAGGGCGGCATGGCGAGAGGAGCAGTGTATCGCCATCTTGGATAGCGGTTGGTGCGGGAGCCGTCGTGTCAGGAGCGCTGCCTGCAGCATCATGTGTCTTCCTGTAGAGGTCGGGAGCCGGCAAGGCCGAAGATCAGTCTTGTATTTCTTGGGGCCAAGTGATAGGGGAGTGGGCGGAAGACGCTGCGCTCTGTGCAATGTGGGATCCACCGCCATCTTGGAGCAGGTGATGCGGGACAAGAGCTGGCCCGTCGTTGAAGTCTGCTGGCTTGGAAAAGTAAGAGCTAAGGTCACTTTTTTGACATGAACTCTGACTCTGATTTCAGTACCAGACATAGCCACCCAGACATGTATGACATTAAGCTGACTACAGCAGTAAGGGTGCCAGGGTCCCTTCACATTGCATGACCATGCTGCATCCTGAAAAACCCTGAAAAAATAGCTTTCTTTTCTATTTTACCATCTGCATCCACATTAGATACACCGGAAAGTTGTTTCATTTTCATTTCCATTGCATAAATCTGTCTTTTGGCCTTCACCTCCCTTTAAATTTGGAGGAATGCAGCTTATGCATATAAGAAATCAAAACTGGCAAAATAGTAAGTTATCATAACCTCTGGAGAAAAATCCATTATTTCCCACCGTGACCTTAAGCACAAATCAGCATCTGCAGCAGTTTGGGAAAATGTCACCTATGTCCTAGCCTGGGTCCCTGGTGCCACTGCTAGATTGTATGAAAACAAGCAGAGTTCTCCAGAGCCTGCTCAAAATTCAAACATTTCCGACTGTGTATAACAAAGAAGTCAGCGGATGTGAAAACCTCCACAAAACTAATAAATAACATTATGCCTGTGACTGGAGGGACCAGTGCGGAGCTATACTGGCATCAGTGAGTTACTGGTGATGTATATTATGTTCATCTCCTTGGAAAGAAACTTTACACTACTACTAGTCAACGATAAAATGGGGCAAAATCTAAAAATTGTCCTTTGATCTGAGCTTATATGTGCCACTGCAGCATACACAGCAACATACACTAAACTGCTGAAAATAGGGTACTGTGCTGGCAAACACAGAAACACAGATACTACTGAAGGACCATCCCCTACAAGACAGAAAGGAGAGTTCATTTAAGACCACCACAATCATGTAATATATAATTGGACATGTAACTCAGTGGGTGTGATGTAAAACTATATGGCTGCCAGACAAAGGTACTAAATGTGAGACCTCTTCAGCAATTAGCTACAGTTCAGCTACCGATGCAGTGGGTAGCTTCCCATTTTCTGTTAGTATTTATTACCTTTGGATAGCAATTTAGCAATTTTAAGAATTTGGCAAGTTAGGACAACCCATTTATCATGGGATTTTGATAGAATATTGTGATAAATACACGATCAGCAGGGGCCTGACTGTTGAGACTTCCACTGTGGGGCTTGTGTTGATCTATGCTATCGATATTCCCTAAATGTTATAAAACACCTCAACAAAACTCTAAAGAGGACTGTAATGATCAGCAGGTACGAACCCACTGTTCCATGTGACAACCTCCTGAGAGGGAGATGTCTACGAGCATCCCTTGTTCTTTAGAATACCTCTGTTGGTGAGAATAGACTTTCTCATGGGGTACGCCAGGTGCTACCTCTTAGGAAAGCTGAAACACGAGGGAACAGAATCTGAGAGTGGACCCACTGGGCTGACCTTTCAGTTGGTATGGTACACTCAGAGGGGGCTGGGAGGCCAGAGACTAATCAGGCGGTGGCAAGCCAAGGTCAGACTACAAGGTGCGAGGTTAAGGCTGGCAGCAGTATGGCATAGTCCATAAATGAGGTCTGAGGTCAGGGCAGGCAGCAATATAACGAGGTCCATAAACGATGTACAAGGTCAGGGGCAGGCGGCAGACAGACAGAGTCCGTTAAACAAGATGCAACGTCCAGTACATAGTAATAATCACTGAAACCCCTTCGCTAAACAGGAGCTAGACTAGGCTAGGAACCAAACTTGCTCAGGCACCTTCCTGTAGAAGGAGTAGCCTTTAAATACATCCTGCAGACCTTCTGTAGGCTGAGTAAGATAGAAGGCGTGCGCATGCTGCCTCACAAGGAACTCTGAGCTAGAGCGAAAGCTCTGCTCAGAGCCAGGAGGGGGATGCCAGTGGCAGAAGTGCAGACCACAGCTAAGAACCATAGCATGCAGCAGGGGGAATGAATGAGGAAGCCTGGCGCCCCTACCTGCGTGTGGGGACAAAATCACAATCACGGGGAGCTGGGTTAACAAAAACCTTATATATCAGAGTTTTGTTGGCCCCAAACTCAACCAGTCATCTATTCCCAAAATTGGAAAATTTTCAGACAATAAGCTTTTGTTTTTACAAAGAATGAGTGGCACCAATACTACCATTCCTCTACTTAAACGTAACATGCATGATTGGCCAAAACAAGACTTCATATTATTGGGGGCCCAAGGGTTGATTGGCATTGTTAAATTGATCATTAGGCCAATACTTAAAGGGTTATTCCCATCTTGGACAATGGGGGCATATCGCTAGGATATGCCCCCAGTGTCCTATAGGTGCGGGTCCTACTGCTGGGACCCGCGCCTATATCGAGTACGGGGCCCGAAAGTGAAGGAGGGAACACCGCGCATGCGCGGCCACCCTCCATTAATTTGTATGGGGCCGCCGAAAATAGCCGAGCGCTCGCTTGGCTCTTTCCGTCGGCTCTATACAAATGAATGGGAGCTGGGCCGCGCATGCAGCCCCATACGTGCTGCAGACTGCAAGTTGTGGTTTGCAATGCACAGGCACCGGCCGTGTAAATCCCGTATGTAATCCAGACTTGAATAGGTCCGCGGTCCGCAATATATGACAAAAGATAAGACATGTCCTATCTTTTGCAGTGCCGATGCATGTACCAAAAACCTGTGGGCTTCTGATCCATGCCTCTGCTCTGCACCATGCTGTATCTTGAGGACTGTGGACCCATTCAAGTCAATGGGTCTGCATCCATGATACGGGATTCACAAAGTCAATGCCCATATATTGTGGAACCACTGTTTGCTGTCTGCAATGCGGGCACAGACCGCCTACAGTCATGTGAATGGACCCTAAGCAGGAGGTTTGAAGCTTGTATCATAAAAACCTTGATGATAAAAAGAGGATAATCCCTTTAAATGTGGGTTTAGACGGGCCGTTGGAGAGACCAATTGTCAGGAAGGAAAAACTCCTTCCCGACAGTCGGCTGCTCATTCAGTGAAGGAGGCCGCGCATTTACATGCAGTGATCTCCTTCACTGTATGAAGCGGAAGATCGCTATAGCAATCCCTCATCAATCATTGTTTCTGAGCAGCAGATCGCTGTTTAGACAGCACGATCTTCTGCCCACAACTGATGATTGGCAGTGCCTGCATGAACGACAAGATCACAAAAGGAACACGGGTTTTGCTCATTCATTGGGTGATCAACTGCACATTTAGCCGGGGAAATTGTAAGGAACGATTATTGGTTTGTCTAAAACCTACAGTAGTTCAAGTCTTCTAATCAAGACTGGGATATGAGCCACAGTCTCCACAGATGGGGCTAGAGCTTAGTAGACATATTTTACTCTATCCAATGCAAGCATAAAAAGGCAAATAAATAAATCATATTAAAACAGGAGAACACAAGATTCAGACAGAACAATACAATGTTATGGAATTAACAACCACCTTGGCATGAGGGAAGAAAACCTTCTAGATGTATCTGAAACACAAATGAACATGAGCAAATTAAAAATTAATGTAAAAATTACATTTAAGAACAGAAGAGACCATAAAACCAGGATCTTCATCGTGTTCTTTGTTTACTGTAATCTTTAAAAGCCAAGAGCACAGCCATACAGTATATTAGTCTGGAGACGGCGAGTGAAAACTCCGGTCTTGATGTAGATGGAGAGAGCTTTCCCAGTGAACAAAATTGCATTAGCATATCAAAGCTATAAGACAGAAATCCAACAGAGCAACAGACAGAGATGTAACCCCTTCTGCGCCAGAGGGGACAACCCCAGTTGTACAGGGTTGCCTTGGGAATCCCTCCCCTGCTTTGAAATTTCAAATATTAATAAACAAGGTGGAGACTTGTCACATGGAGACCTGTCAATCAATGTGGCACAGTCCGTGGAGCTATCCCCACCAAGCCCATAAAGCCAGAGTAATTGCTAAATAGCGTTCTGACACTTATCCCCACAGTTTCAGTATTTAAACAGAGCAGATAAAATATGCAAATACCGTCAGTAGGAGAGATGACGTCTGATACTGAAGAAAGCAGGCTTAGGAAATGAGCACACCATGCAATGCAAATTTACTTGCAAATAAATTAGCAGAGCTATTAGAAAATCCATCAATTGTAACACAACATGATTTCATCAAGCATTAATTAAGGGAGATTGAGATGTACGGAGCAGAAGAGCAAGAGAATTGAATAGTAATAATAGATACACGACAAAAACAACGTAGGCGCAAAAAAAAACAAACAAAATGTACAAGTTGACTAAACAAACCATTCCCATTTTTTAAGGCTCCTGGAGTTCTTGTGGCCAAAAACCTAGCCACCTGTGTCAGACACCATGGTTTGTACTATGACATAGCTACCACTTTTAATATGGTCATAGTCATAGCATTAGTTTGAAACTAAACTAATTTTTTAAGTGTTCCTCCAGTCAGGAGCTCAAAAATGATACTAAAAGGGGTTTTCCCATCTTGGACATTGGGGCATATCTCTAAGATATGCCCCCAATGTCTGATACTGTATTGTGTCAATTCCATCCTTCTAGAATGGAGCACCACGTATGCATGGTTGCCCTCAATTCATTTCTATGGGACTGCTGAAAACAGCAATGGCTCAGCTATTTCCTAAGCTTCATAGAAGTGAATGGAGTGGTAGCCATGCTTGCGCTGTGCACTTCCCTTTCATTTGAATGGGACTTTCAAAAATAGCTGATCATGTCACTCTAGCGATATTACCCCAATTTCCAAGATGGGACAACTCTGTTAAAGCAGTATCTACAGGGAATGATTATGTGCAATTTCTTTAAAAATATCCAGTGGTTGGCCATTTTAAGTAGTACAGGAAGTACAGGATGTTTCTGGCTGGTCAATACGGGAATGTATTTGCGCCTCAAGTTTGTGAGGTTGGATATTTGTGTAAGCTGCAAAGTACAGCACCACAGAATGTGGCCTACTTTTTAGGAAAGTTGACTGGAAATAGGATCACTGTGGCTGAAACTAGGGTTACTGGTGTTAAGTAGAACTGGCTTAGTTGCCCATAGCAACCAGTCAGATTCCACCTTTCATTTTCCAAAGGAGCTGTGAAAAATGAAAGGAGGAATCTGATTGGTTGCTGTGGGCAACTAAACCAGTTCTACTTTACACCAGTTTGCTAAATATCCCCTGCTGTGTCTCTTACCGTGTACTGTGGGGCAAAGTGGCTGACTTTGGACGCACCATGACTGGCTAGAAATAAGGGCACAATGGCATTTTGGGTGGCACTATCATGATGTGCACCACATCTACATGTCATTCTTCAGCTTAAAAATATACATACAGCTCTGCAATACCCTATCTAATCAATAACATCCAGTTCCTAATATCTTTCTCACCATACAAAAGTAAAAGTAAACACAGCACAACCACACTCTAAAACTGTGGTAGATGGACACGAATAATTTTGATCAAAATATATTTGCTAAGTACCTCATATGCATTTAATATAGTGAATATAGTATCAGTCCATATATTCTGTTTGCAGAGTGCTGCTGCATTGTGTTTTCTTTTACTTTTGTAGTTTCATCCATGGTCACAGACACCTGTGTATTTACTGCATTTTGCAGGAGGTGCTGACTAACTTTTGTCTTTAGTAAGGATATTTAGGTGTGGCAGTCTCCATTTTGGTGGGGCGCTCCTTACTAACCCATCCTTTCCAGGGGTTGCTTTTAATTAGTGCAGCGGTATATATAGCGGTAGTTTGCTCTTCCTGAATTCAGAGGCCTGCTGGCACAGAGAAGGGTAAAAATGGAGCAGACACAGTATACATTGGAACCTACTTATCCTGAATTAGGAGGTTGGATGACACAGAGAAAAGTATCATAGAGTAATTTCCCATCCAGTAAGGGGTCACCTTGCCGTGGTGGATGGGCACAAATAATCTTGATCAAAATATATTTGCTAAGTACCTCATACTCATTTTATACAGTGACTATAGTAGGTGTGTCTCCATTTTGGAGGTGCACTCCTTACTAACCCGTCCTTTCCACAGGTTGCTTTTAATTACGCTGTATAAATAGCTTTAGTTTGCTATGCCAGAATTCAGAGACCTGCTGGCACAGAGAGGGGTACAAATGGAGCAGACATGGTGTATATGTGGAGCCTACTCCCCCTACATCAAAAGCCATTTGGCACATATCATAGAGTAGGTTCCCATCCAGTAGAAGGTCACCTTGCCGTGGTGGATGGGCACAAATGATTTTGATCAAGATTTATTTGCCAAGCACCTCATGTACATTTTATATACTGAGTATAGTATCAGTCCATATATTCTATGTTTACAGAGTGCTGTTGCATTGAGTTTACTTCAGCTTTTGTCTTTCTCATCATACACCTATTTATATGAACTTTATGAAAGCGTCTTAAAGCAGCAATCTAGCGACAGTTTCCCTTGAACTCATTTGCTGTCTAAGCTCTTTCCACAGAAGTTTCACAGATGAACAGAAGACACTGGCACACTGCAGCACACTTGAAGTATGGAGGTTGACGCTGACTGATTTCTTCATTTAAGGCTCGTGCTATGTAGCGATACCTTGAAATAAATCAGTAAGTCAGGTCTGTCACACAGATTGTAGCAGAGGATTTAATTCTTTTTTAACATTTCTAAGTGTGGAGTTCAAGGAAAGAACAGTGAGGCATATGTATTTACACTGACGAGCAAAAGGGTAACAATGTTTGGAACTTTTGACTTTCAGGCTCCATTTCTCACCATCCACTACAGCTTCCAATGTGATACTACAATCATTTTATAGACACTCATCTTGGCTATCTCATATATCAATTGGACTTGTAACTATTTAATTATTTAGGGCGATTGGTGCATAATGTTATACTCTGAACTCAAAAATGAGAAACCATGCAGCAAGCTCCTAAGCTTCCCCTTGTGGCAGCTGCAGGCAGCCAGAATTCCTTTCTATGCAGGGACTTTACAGCCCTGTATCATAAAAATAAGTTCAAATTTCAATTTAGGTATATGAAGAAATGAATCACCACTTAAAATGTGGACTTTCCCTTTAAGGTAAGTGAATAGAATGAATAGAGGTGCTGAGTGTTAGGCTACTTTCACACTGGTGGCAGGCCTGATCCGGCAGGTGAAGGGTGCTGCCGGATCAGGCCTGCCGCAGTGACATGTGTGGAGCCGGAACCGCGCTCCGGCCCCACACATGTCACACAGTACATACATATACATACACATAAACATACACACACATATAGACATACAAACACACATACATACTTACATGCTCCCCGGCAGGTCTTCGGAGCGTCAGGACGGCTCACACAGGTCACGATTCCCCACAGCGCCCTCTGCTGGGCGCCTGGTGGAATCGTCATCTGACGATTCCACCAGGCGCCCAGCAGAGGGCGCTGTGGGGAATCGTGACCTGTGTGAGCCGTCCTGACGCTCCGAAGACCTGCCGGGGAGCATGTAAGTATGTATGTGTGTTTGTATGTCTTTATGTGTGTGTATGTTTATGTCTGTATGTGTCTATGTGTACCCGGATCCGTAATGGACTCCATTGAAAGTCAATGGAGGGCGGATCCGGTTACCATTATGGTCACACCAGACGGATCCACCCCCATTGACTTGCATTGGGGTCATTCCGGATCCGTCTTGGTGCGGATGCCTGGACCGGAGAGCAAACCGCAGCATGCTGCGGTTTGTTCTCCGGTCTGAAGACGGAACGGAATGCTTTCAGGAGCATTCCGTTGTCTTCAGTTCAGTTTTGTCCCCATTGACAATGAATGGGGACAAAACTGAAGCGTTTTATTCCGGTATTGAGCCCCTATGACGGAACTCAATACCGGAATTTTAAAACGCTAGTGTGAAAGTAGCCTTAAGAGTGGGTTTTTTGCTTTGTGTGTTTTTTGCTTTTATGTCCATGATCCTGTACGTACCTTTGAGACATGACATAAATATCAGTACAAGTAAAGCAAAGTAATTTGCATATTTATCTGATAAATGATGGCTGGATCTGTCTACAAAATGTGTACTAAGCAACCATTATGGTGATGCATTTGCCTGTCAATCACTGAGCTGTGTCCAAGATGATTTGTAAAAAAAAAATAATCAAAAAACGTATGAAATTCTCAGAAACATGTGACACAATAACCGCTCATGATCACCAAGCTTCCTCCTGTTAATGACATACACTGAAATGACCCACTTACCCCTCCCCCCCAGAAAAACAGAATCAGCACTAATTAAATAGATGGAAAAATGTTTTAATATATTTTTATTCTCAAGGCAGTACAGTAAAAATACTGAAAAATGACTACTAATACTGAAAAAAAGGACTACTCATTAAAAAGAAACACAGCATGGGACTTTGGCTCAACATGCGTCGGGGCTATGTTCTCCTGGCTGACATAGATTTTAGAAATCAATCATATTCTGTAAGACTGAGAGACACATAACTAAGGAGCTCATTGCTGTGATAGATTTGAGAAATCTGCCTGTATCTGTGCCACGTTTTATATTTTCTAATGCAACATTTTAGAAGAAGCTTTGAATTAAAATCCTGGATGAGATGTTACCGTGAGAAAAGAGCGTGTCCTTGTCTGCGAAGCGGCTTCATGAATGTAATCTGGGATTCCTGCCATGTTGCCAAGATCTCACTAAATCCAAATGATATCCTGATGCTTGTTGACTCCAAGGGTGATCATAAAGCAGGCGATTCATGTCATGATATTAAGAAGTTATTATGCTTATGTATCTTTTCATATATTTTTTATTTAATGATTCCGTATATTTTTACGCCTTCATTCATATTCCAGCAAAAATGTACCAAGCAGAGGAAATAACATAGAAAGTAAATGAATAATTGTACCGTGTAACATGATTCCTTAATTACAGGAAATTAGTAGTCATATGGAAAGTAAAAACATTTAGCAGAGGGATATAAAGAAATTAGGAGAATTTGTCATTTTTTATTCCATTCCATTCCTTTGGACAGTCCCTGTTGAGGGCTCATAGATGCTCACAGAGTCCCCCTCCTCTCTATGATCCTGAACGAAAAGCAGCTACTACAAAGCTCTAGTGCACCTTGCCATTCCTCAGTTGATGATTGACTTCTAACACTTGCATCTGAATATTTCTGTAATTGCATGTAATTGAGAATTTAGTATAGCCACCTGCATTTGTATAGCGCCACCTGCTGGTTCTTCTTTTCCTTTTTTCTCCATACTTCTTAGTAACTTCATAGAGGTGGACACAGAGTTCAATCCTTCAACTGCCACCAGAGGTATCTTCTACTAGAAGCTGTGGTGAGAGCTGCAGCAGAATGAATATGCCCCCTGAGCTGCAGGAGGAAGGATATGCCACCTGAGAAAGGACATGCCTGAATAAAATCTAGAAGAGCCATTGGAGCAATGAATGTGGAGATCTTTGGATCAATGTGAGGTGCAGGGCTGGTTCTAGCTTTGTTAGAAAGAGACTGTCATGTGCTATATAATCTGATTCTCATTTTCTACATTAATCATAGGAAAACCCTTTCTCATGTCACCATATGAGCCATTAGTTGGCGTCTGCTTGTCTGAGAGGACTTTCCTAATTGGCCTTCTGCTGTTTTTATATCATTTTCATCCCCTTAACGACATGTTTTGTTCAAAGAACAGTTCCAGGAAGATACATATGTTTTCAACCCTTTACGCTTATTTTTGTCCATAGGGGGCACTACTATCTAATATACATAGTAACATAGTTTATAAGGCTGAAAAAAAGACATCTGTCCATCCAGTTCGGCCTGTTTTCCTACAAGTTGATCCAGAGGAAGGCAAAAAAACCCTGTGAGGTAGAAGCCAATTTTCCCCACTTTAGGGAAAAAAATTCCTTCCCGACTCCAATCAGGCAATCAGAATTACTCCCTGGATCAACGACCCCTCTCTAGTAACTATAACCTTTAATATTATTACCCTCCAAAAATACATCCAGGCCTCTCTTGAACTCTTTTAGTGAACTTACCATCACCACCTCCTCAGGCAGAGAGTTCCATAGTCTCACTGCTCTTACCGTAAAGAATCCTCTTCTATGTTTATGTACAAACCTTCTTTCCTCCAGACGCAGAGGATGGCCCACAGTCACAGTTCTGGGGATAAATAGATCATGGGAGAGATCTCTGTACTGACCTCTGATATATTTATACATAGTTATTAGATCTCCCCTCAGTCGTCTTTTTTCTAAAGTAAATAATCCTAATTTTGATAATCTTTCTGGGTACTGTAGTCCAACCATTCCAGTTATTACTTTAGTTGCCCTCCTCTGAACCCTCTCCAGCTCTGCTATGTCTGCCTTGTTCACAGGAGCCCAGAACTGTACACAGTACTCCATGTGTGGTCTGACTAGTGATTTGTAAAGTGGCAGGACTATGTTCTCATCACGGGCATCTATGCCTCTTTTGATGCAACCCATTATCTTATTGGCCTTGGCAGCAGCTGTCTGACACTGGTTTCTGCAGTTTAGTTTGCTGTTCACTAAAATTCCTAGGTCCTTTCCATGTCAGAGTTACCCAATATTTTACCATTTAGTATGTACTGGTGACTTGCATTATTCCTTCCCATATGCATAACTTTACATTTGTCAGTGTTAAACCTCATCTGCCACTTCTCTGCCCAAGCCTCCAGTCTATCCAGATCCATCTGTAGCAGTGTACTGTCCTCTTCTGTGTTAATTACTTTACACAGTTTAGTGTCATCTGCAAAAATTGATATTTTACTGTGCAAGCCTTCTACAAGATCATTAATAAATATATTGAAGAGAATAGGGCCCAATACTGACCCCTGTGGTACCCCACTAGTTACAGTGACCCAATCTGCATATGTACCATTAATAACCACCCTCTGTTTTCTATCACTGAGCCAGTTACTTACCCACATACATACATTTTCTCCCAGGCCAAGCATTCTCATTTTATATACTAACCTTTTATGTGCTACAGTGTCAAATGCTTTGGAGAAGTCCAGATATACGACATCCATTGATTCGCTGTGGTCCAGTCTAGAACGTACCTCCTCATAGAAACTGATTAAATTGGTTTGACATGACCGATCCCTCATGAAGCCATGCTGATATGGAGTAATTTGCTTATTTTCATTGAGGTACTCCAAGATAGCATCTCTTAGAAAACCCTCAAACAGTTTACCCACGACAGATGTTAAACTTACCGGCCTATAGTTCCCGGGCTCTGTTTTTGGACCCTTTTTGAATATTGGCACCACATTTGCTATGTGCCAATCCTGTGGAACACTCCCTGTCAGTATAGAGTCCTTAAATATCAGAAATAAGGGTCTGGCGATGACATTACTTAATTCTCTTAGGATACAGGGGTGTATGCCATCCGGTCCTGGCGATTTGTCTATTTTAATCTTTTTAAGACGCAGCTCTACTTCTTCCTGGGTCAGACAGGGCACTTTTAATGGGGAATTTACTTTTATATTCTGCATTTCATCTGACAGTTTATTTTCCTCAGTGAATACAGTGGAGAAAAAGATATTTAGTAGCTTTGCTTTCTCCTCATCGCTCTCTGCAACTCCCCCCTCATTACTCTGTAAGGGGCCGACACCTTCAGGTTTATACTTTTTACCATTTATATAATTAAAGAACATTTTAGGGTTAGTTTTACTCTCTTTGGCGATTAATCTCTCGGTCTCTAATTTGGCTGTTTTTATTTGTCTTTTACATATTCTATTTTTTTCCTTATAGTTTTTCAGTGCTTCCTCGCTCCCCTGTTTTAGTGATTTAAATGCTTTCTGTTTGTCATTTATTGCTTTCTTTACAGCTTTATTTATCCACATTGGTTTTTTCTTGTTCCTTAACCTTTTATTCCCATAAGGTATGTACCTCTCACAATTAGATATTAGGATGCTTTTAAAAATATCCCATTTTGTGGCTGTATTTTTATTGTTGAGGACTTTGTCCCAGTTAGTTAGGCCTATGGCCTCTCTTAGTTGGCTAAATTTAGCTTTTTTGAAGTTTGGTATTTTTGTTCCTCCCTGAAGAAACGCTCTTTTGAATGACAGTTGGAAGGTTATTATATTATGGTCACTATTGCCCAGGTGTCCCCCAACCTGCACATCTGTTGTTCTGTCAGGTCTATTGGTTAATACTAAGTCCAGTATGGCCGTCCCTCTAGTTGGGTCCTGAACCAGTTGGGAAAGGTAATTGTCTTTGGTTATTGCCAAGAACCTGTTTCCTTTATGAGATATACAGGTTTCAGTTTTCCAGTCTATCTGGGTGGTTGAAATCCCCCATAATAACGATCTCATTATGATTTGCCACCTCGTCTATTTCGTTTAGAAGTAAATTTTCTATGGGCTCTGGTATACTAGGGGGTTTATAATAAACTCCTATTAGTATTTTATTATTGTTTTTGGCTCCATTTATTTCTACCCACAGTGACTCCACATGTTCATGTCCCTCACTTATATCTTCCCGCAGTGTGGGCTTTAGACAGGACTTTACATAAAGGCAGACCCCTCCCGCTCTCCGGTTTTGGCGATCCTTTCTAAACAGACTGTAACCCTGTACGTTAACTGCCCAGTCATAGGTATCATCCAGTCATGTCTCAGTTATTCCCACTATGTCATAGTCCTCCTCACACATCACTAATTCCAGTTCACCAATTTTATTAGTCAGGCTTCTGGCATTAATGTACATACACTTAAGAGGTCTATGTATATTTTTTACCCCCCTTTTTAAATTACTATTACCTGTGAAGTGAATGTCCGGGTTTTTGGGTTACTTTGGTTGATGTTTTGCCCAATATTCTCCCTACATTCCTTACTAATCCCAACCCCCACTAACTCCCCACCCTCCCCTCCTATGACCCACTCTCTATCTACCCCCTTATTAGTATTACCCCCCACCCTCCCCCCAGATCCTAGTTTAAAAGCTCCTCCAGCCGTCTAACCATTTTTTCCCCCAGGGCAGTTGCACCCTCCCCATTAAGGTGCAGCCCGTCCCTACTGTAGAGTCTGTAGCCGACAGAGAAGTTGGCCCAGTTCTCCATGAACCCAAACCCTTCCTTCCTGCACCAGCCTCTGAGCCACTTATTTAACTCCCTAATCTCCCGTTGTCTCTCTAGTGACGCTCGTGGCACTGGTAGTATTTCTGAAAACACTACCTTGGAGGTCCTGGACTCGAGCTTCTCTCCTAGTTCCCTAAAATCATTTTAAAGGACCTTCCATCTCCCCGTGACTTTGTCATTGGTGCCAATGTGTACCATGACCGCCGGGTCTTCCCCAGCCCCACCCAGCAATCTGTCAATCCGATCCGCGATATGCCGAACCCAAGCACCCGGGAGACAACACACTGTTCGGCATTCACAGTCTCGGCGACAGATGACCCTGTCTGTCCGACTAATAATAGAGTCCCCTTTGCTGCTCTCCTTTTCCCATCCTTCCTGCAGCGGTCATCCTCCTGGTTACTAGGAGAAACGCCCTGCTGCAGTGTCGCTGGTTCTGGGCTTTCATCCCTAATATCAGCCAAACAGGCATATTTACTAGGGCGTTCCAGCTCAGGACTAGCCTCCCTGGCACTTTTTCCTCTACCCCTCCTTACTACATTAACCCAGCTGCTGACCTGATAGTCCTGCTCTTGCCCATCTCCAGTTGTGCCAAAATTGGTGGGTTCGGATGACTTTGCACTTACTGTGAATGGGGATCTTAAATGGGTTTTTCAGGATTACTATGGTGTTTAATAAATATGCTCATGTGATTGCTTACCTCAAGTACATCATACCCATGCTTTGTTTCCTATTTGGATTCTCCTCACCCGTTTTCACCATGTAAGCAAATCACTCTGGTTTGTTTAAATCCTGTATGTAGCACTTCCGTTTGCTGTATCCAACCAAACCCATGATGTAATTCTCCTTTCTGTGCCACAGCTCCAGCACCATCCATAACAACACCCAGCTAGTTTATAGCTCCTCCCACCCAGCTAGTTACATAGACACTCCCCTATCACTTCCCCTAACAACATCCAGCTAGTTTATAGCTCTTCCCACCCAGCTAGTTACATAGACACTCCCCTATCACTGCCTCTGTTGCTGCTTTGACGCATCCATGGACACAACATCACAGAAAATAAAGAGCTGCATGAACATGGTCATGTGACCACAGCCCAGAACAGAAGGACCAATAAGGGGAATAAAATTACAGAATGACAGTTTCCTGATAAATGATTATTTGTTCCTCCTCTTCACTGACCCCAGCCAGTGCCTGCACTGTGAGGTCTAAGCCTCTCTCCAGGTGTTTAATCCCCCTAAGTATGCCAAGCTGCTTATTTGGATCCAAGATCTGGGCTTCCAAATATGCAACATGATTGCATCTAGTGCAAATGTATTCACCCTTGAATGGTTCTTCAAGGCATGCATACATTGCACAGGACACACACTTGGTAGCATTGTCCATGGAGCACCTGCTAGATGGGGATATACAGTACAGTACAGAAAAACAGTAAATATGCGATTAGTTGTGGTTTTCTGTAGCTGGAGGACTACAAATCAAGTTAACAACACACAATGAAAATCACTCCAACCTTACTTTTTGCTCCTGGTCTTAAACTCCGTTTTTTTTAACTCCACTTACAAAGCAAGCCCAAAGTCAGAGCAAGCTCTATAGGAGTTTAGCTATGTAATTTATAGCACCTGGGATTGCTAACCACTCCCCTTCACCAGGTACACAGCAGAGAAAAAAAAATGGGTTTAAATGTTATTACCAAATGCAAGCACTAAACAAACAAAGACCTTTGCAATAAACTAAACAGTTATTTGCAGTCACTCCCACAAATTCACACTCAGTACCAGTACTCCGGTTTTTTAACTCCACTTATACACAGCCCACTTACACAGCAAGCCGAAAGTCAGAGCAATCAACCACTTCCAGTGGTTGAACTGGTGACAACTGCTTTTCCAGGCCAGAGATCTCCTTTCCTCTACTTCTTTGCCAGTTCATGTAAAGTGCCATACTCAGCAGGGGGCAGCAATGAGCAAAGAGGAAAAGAAGAAGAGCTTTCCAATAATTGGAGAATTAGTCTTATTTTCTAGCGCGTCCATTATTGTTACCCGTGCAGACAAACCTGACACCACAAGATGCATTTGCTCAGATTTGGACTAATGTGGATGAGAGGAAACGCTCTACTGCTGAGAGGGCTCTGGAGAGGGTAAAGGGCTGCAAAGATGTTTATATTAGTGTATGAGTGCTTGATATCTCATGTCTAGGCCTCAACAAATAATCATTTATTCAGGAAACTGTCATTCTGTAATTTTATTCCCCTTATTGGTCCTTCTGTTCTGGGCTGTGGTCACATGACCATGTTCATGCAGCTCTTTATTTTCTGTGATGTTGTGTCCATGGATGCGTCAAAGCAGCAACAGAGGCAGTGATAGGGGAGTGTCTATGTAACTAGCTGGGTGGGAAGAGCTATAAACTAGCTGGATGTTGTTAGGGGAAGTGATAGGGGAGTGTCTATGTAACTAGCTGGGTGGGAGGAGCTATAAACTAGCTGGGTGTTGTTATGGATGGTGCTGGAGCTGTGGCACAGAAAGGAGAATTACATCATGGGTTTGGTTGGATACAGCAAACGGAAGTGCTACATACAGGATTTAAACAAACCAGAGTGATTTGCTTACATGGTAAAAACGGGTTAGGAGAATCCAAATAGGAAACAAAGCATGGGTATGATGTACTTGAGGTAAGCAATCACATGAGCATATTTATTAAACACCATAGTAATCCTGGAAAACCCATTTAAGATCCCCATTCACAGTAAGTGCAAAGTCATCCGAACCCACCAATTTTGGCACAACTGGATGATATGCCCACTATCTCCCACTGGCAGATGTTGGAAAGTAGGGCTAGACAGGCTAACTTTCCACAAGTCTGATTCTTTGTTCTCACTGGAGATGAGCCCAGAACAGATATATCTGGCGGTGGCTTATTCCCCTTTGCCTATTGAGAACACAGGCATGCTAGGCCAAACTGAGTGTGTATGTGTTTTGGGGAGTTGGGAAGAATACCTGCTGGCCAAACAAGTCTTTCAGCCTACAACTATTGAAGCTGTATAGCCACTTTAAGGGCTAATTCACATGGTGGCTTTTGTCCATGGAATTTATTGCGCATTCTGCATAAAAAAATGTTTTCAAAGGGAAGCTGAGCTGTGTCAAGAAAGGTCATGTCCTTTCTTGGCACAGTGTGCACGCATATACCATTTTAACTGTGGCGGGTGTCTGCTTGTGGTTTAACTCTATTCAGTAGGTCCTTTACATTCAAACTGAAAAACTGAAAAAATCTGCAGCGTATTCTCCAACAAAAACCCTGCTCTGATAAAAGGCTAAATCCTCCTGTAAACTATCCTTTAGGTTGCTTTCATATAGTGTTTGTTCAGTGATTTCCATCAGTGATTCTGAACCGAAACCAGAAGTGAGTCAAAAACGCAGAACTGGTGAAAATCTTTCCATTATACCTTATATGAGTGTAGGCTTTACTACTTGTTTTGACTCTTCGAAACGGATCCTTCGCTGAAGAGCGCACTCCTTTTACACCGTCGTTAGCTGATTCCACATAGATTTCTACAGAACCTGTTCTATTACACACTGATACAAGTAGAGCCCCCCTGACAGAGTGGAGAGGGTGTCAGCAATAAGTTTGTGCTGACGTCACTCTTTATTTTTCCCTTCTTCTGATCTGTCACAAGAAGAACCCCCAAAAACAGGAACCTGTTTGAAAAAGCTTTTCCCTATTATTTCCCTATACTGTCCCTGAACTGTTCCAAACTAAAATTTTACAAATAAAAGCTTTCCTAATCACTGTCCTTAGCACCTGTCACATCTCTCCCTCCACTAAGTTCACTCGAAAATGGTGAAGACTAGGCGGGATGAGGCTTTTTATAGGGCTGTGATATCACAGGCGCTCTGCTGATTGGCTGGCTGCATGGCATTATGGGTGCTCCCTAATTCTCGAGCTTCTTACTTTCATTTTGTAACATGTGCAGCAACCATTTTTGAAAAAGTCAGATTCATTACCACGGATTGCCAGGAAATTCGGATTCATGACAAATCAAATTTTTCCTGAAATTCAGATCAAATTCCACTTCGTCAACTTCGATTCGTTCCACACTACTCACAATCACTGAGGGAAATCTCTTAGGGCTTATTCAGACAGCCGTATGCTGTCCGCAAAAATGCGGATCTATTTTTGCGGATTACATACTGACCCATTCACTTCTATGGACCCTTTTCTTCCATTCCATGGCTCCGCAAAACAAATGAAACATGTCCTATGCTTGTCAGTGAAAATCAGGACATGGCCCCATTGAAATCTACGGGTCCTCAAAAATACGGAATGCAATCCGTTGTTTGCGGACATGCTTTACAGACATCATACAGCCGTCTGATTGAGCCCTAAGGGCCCATTCACACAGCCGTAGTATTGCGGATGCCGCCCCGCATGTGTTCCGCAATTTCCGGAACACACGGCCTGGCGCCCCGTTCAAAATGCCTATTCTTGTCCGCGTACAAGAATAGGCCATGTTCTATATTTACTTGTGGAGCCATGGCACGGAGCAGCGGCTCGGCAAGATTGCGTGCCGGCCATAGAAGCCAATGGGGCTGCATCTATTCCGCAAAATTGCGGAATAGATGCGGACCAATTCACACGGTTGTGTGAATGGGCTCTTACTGTGTGAAAAGTGCCAAAGGTTACTTTAACATGTATGGCACAGCTCCAGAGAACAGCCTGCCTGAGTTCTCCGGATCTGGCATTGCTGGATGTTACCAGAATGCCCGCCAGCTCCATTGACTATAATGGAGTCCGGCTGCTCCCTTTCAAATATGCTGTTATTTGGCAGGACAAAAAGCGCTGCATGCAAAGGTTTTTGTCTGGGCGATTTCCGGCATTCTATGCCAGAGAGCTGTACCGGAAGTGTACCGGAAATGTTCACCACTCAGTGCTCACTAATTACGACTTGTCATCTGGAAATCATAAAACACATGTAATCTTTTTGATCAGATAATTCAAAACCTTGACTTTGTCGCAGTAAAGCAATGACCCCAACTTAACACCGTAGCCTAGATTTAACCCCTTTCATGGCAAAATTTCAAGCTTATCCTTGCTGCCAAAGAACAATCTGTTTCCTGGATGAAAAAAAGCATTCGATGCATTGCGTGAGCACAAGCAGTATGTCTTATTGCTGCCTGGTTTTTACAAAAATACATTGCTCGCCAAACGAAGAGTATTTGCTAATTAAAGTGTAAACAAAGAATAAAAGTGCCAGCTGTGGAAGACGGATAATTGGTTTCAGAAACAAGAGGCTCCATTTTAATTAATAAAATGACAGAAAATCTGAGATTTCCTGTCGAATTCTGTAAAGGAAATTTGCAATATTTTAAAAATGTTGTCCTACAAAAGCAGGTCGCAGAATGCAACACACAAGATGCTGTATGTGGGAGGCTGTATGGAGGTTCCCGGAGTCCCCGAGGCTCCTTACTAAAGAGCCATAGGCACTTTCTCTGCTGTTATAGTGGAGCCTTAAGCCTCTTTCACACGTCAGTTAACTGCGAACATGTGCTGCCCGTGGCCTCCATGGACTGCTCATGCATCCATCGACTTAAATGTCTGCATTCACACATCAGTGGTTTTCCATGAACCATGGGTCTGTGGTGACACCACAGGGGTATGCCCTCCAAATGCTAACTGTGTTTGGTCTGTGGTTTGCACGGCTAGGAAATTCTTCCTGCTACTGATGTGTCTAAAAATGGAGCTCAACCCTGGACATGTCTGCTGAGTTCAACTGAATCACATATTCCCTGGTTCTATCAAAAGACTTTTGATTTTATTGACTGGTTCCTTTCATTATTTTCCTCAATGATCAACCAATGACATTGTACAGTGCACATTACTGGCTCCAAATTTGTCTTTATTTAATCACAATAGTCATAATAATAATCATTAATCAAGCTCACAAGTCATGGATCTGCAAAATACAGATACAGGGGGTCATTTATTAAGACCAGAGTTTTAAATGTTGGATTTAAATAAGCTCTTTAGCTAGCAGTGAATCTGCCAAAGTTATGTAACTTTGGTGTATCCTTGCTGTATTACCTTTAGACCATTTTCTATGCCTAAAACAAGTGTAGAAAATGATGATACCGTCCATGTTGTATTCGTATTTTTTGTAGACCCAAAGACTTTGATGGGTCCATGGGCTGCATTTTGCGTCTGAGAATAGGGTATGCTCTATCCTTTGCAGAACAGACATACGGATGTGGAAAGCACACAATTGACGTCCTTAGCACAAAAGATGGAACATGTCCTATTCTCAGACGCAAAATGCTGCCCATGGACCCATTGAAGTCAATGGGTTTGCAAAAAATGCACACACAATATGGACGGTATCTGTATTCTGCGGATCTGCAACTTGCAGACCGCAAAATACATACGGTCATGTGCATGAGCCCTAAGTTATACTTTCCAAGACTCTATGGTCCCATAGATCAGACCAAGCACTTCAGAGTCTAAGTTCTGGATATGATCTGTGTGTAATAACTGTTCAAAACTATGAAAATTCTTTACCATATACACAGGTTGGTGTTAACTCCCTTCTTCAAGTATGATCCATGTGTCTCTCAATATAAACTGTACCAAGATACATACATAAGAGAAGATGGAGATCTCAGGGAATTTGTTTGGTAGTTTAAGAAGAAGACCAATCTACAGCTTTATGCAGTATCAAGTTTGCCACTCAAGTCCTAGTTTTCAATAGTATTTTTCTTTGCATGTCCAAAGTCAAAATAAGAAAGCTTTGGAGGAAAAGATTACGTACACGTACACATGAATTCTAGAGCATTGTGAAGTTTCCATTTTTTTCTCTGGAGGTACAGAGGTAGCAGCCACAACTGGGTCCTGGTGTCAAAGGGCATCCAAACTCTGCTCCACTGTCTCAAGAGAATACAGCAGTTTTTTAAATGGTACATGGTAGGGATGACCCTAGTAAACATTGAACATTGGGGCCTAGGAGCTTCAAATTAAACCTCTAGCTGCAGGCATTTTATGTGCTGCCATGTCAAACCACAGACAAAGGTTTTCCATGCACATCTATACAAGTTTCCCTCATTTTGGGTGGGAAAAAAGATTTCTGACTCTAAACAAGGTACCAATTCTCCAAAGGGGAGATAAGGTCTGAGTTCTTCGATTCCTTGTTTCCATCCAGAATAGATGATGCAAAAAGAAAACCTCCATCAGTTTTGCAAACCATTTCACCGCCAGCAACAAAACTAACACCCAAAGTACTTCCTCCATCTTCATAAATGAACAGGTCAATTTAAGCTCTTTACTTCACGGTCGCAATAGATTCAGTCAATTTTATACCTTCTCATTGCAGTTCTCCTTTTCCCACCAATAAAATGCCTCAGGTCTTCTTCTTGACTGTCCACATACCTTGGCACAATGAGTACGACTGAGACAAGAGCCATTTTCATAAAATGCACTGAGGTGTCTTGCATTAATTTTATACTCTTTCGGCAACACTGACTCGGTCATCATATGATAACTTACTCTATTAGGGCTCTTATCTCGGGATCTGCACAATTTGTAAAAAATAAAAAGTACTGGCTTCGACATCAGGTAGCCGTATCCAGATACAAAAATTGGAATGGGATATAAGATGAACATAGGATGAGATGAGTTTTTCTTTTACATTATTGCTAGTGATTCTGTGACTAAAGTGGGCATCCAGACAGAAATATTCCTAGCCTGTTTTACAAGCGTCTCATGTGAAATGTACAGAAGTGTATTTAATTTGACTGAAGCTTCGGTAGCGTGAAATACAGAATAATAGTAATACACACTTCAATCCACTTGCTAACATTGGCCACTCGGTAGTATAATTTCGAATCTGGGAATCAGTAACTGGTCTATTAAGCGGAAAATAGTGTACAGCTCCTATCTATCATAATGAAGAGAAAAGGTCCTTAATGAATGCAGCGTGTCTGAACTGTTCTCTCTAATGTAAAGCAGTGCACTTAATTTGATGCGCTTCTTTTAAAGTTAAGCATCATAAACGCTCCTTTTGACGTCACTGGAATATTAACAAGAAGCAGCCGTGCGGGGAGTAATAGCACTGGGGTGACGTCTACACAGCATGATTCCAATTATTCATGATCAGGATGGGCACCAAGAATGGATGAGCAACTTCCACAGACTTCAAGATGCATTGATATTTTCATCCTGTGCTGTGACGGGATAATCAAGTCGAAATATAAAAGTCACTTTAGAGAAATCTAGACATCTGTTCTATTAAAAAAAGCATGGTGGGCTTTGGATGCAGTGCTATATACTCCTCTATACCACAAATACAGCTCTAGAGTCAACTGAAGGATGTAATCACATGACTGATGGACGTGATGACATAGCATTGGACAGCAAGTGATTTCAGCCATGTAGGCCAGTTGAGCTTATGATAAGGTGGGCTTAGGATAGAATACCTTATTAAAGGGTATCTCCAGTTTAAAAAAAACAAGCTTGACCCTTCTCTTCCCCGATAGCTGATGTCATTAGGCCCCCATACACATTCGATGCTAGGTTAATCCCACCAAAATCATCCGGTTTGCCCAATAAGCATCTTTTCTGGAGCTTACTATCTTTAATTACTTTTAGGGTCTATTTTTCATGTGGTAGCCCACAAATAAGGTACTAGACTTTATTGGTGATCACAGTGCAATTAAAAGTGCAAATATTCTGCATAGCCGTAGTTGGGCACTTGGAATTGTTTCCTCTTTTGGGCCCAAGTACTTCTCCCTAGATGGGGCTTTGCTACATTTTTGCAGACTCATAAATTTGAAATCCATCGTAATTAATTATTATCCCCAGAATCCATTTTTTGGAAAAAAAATCTGACCAGCAAGTGTTTTTGTATCTATAATATCAGGAGAACTGAAGATCTATCATTTACACACAGAGAATTGTATCAAAGCTCATTTCAGAGTACATGAAACTGAATAGTCCCCCATTTGTAACAAACCCTTCTCACTCAAATTATATTTTTGTTCTGGTCGCACAAAACCAATTCTGAATGTCTCATTATTTGAATTTCATTTTTAATAGTAATCTACTTAGAAAAAAAAAACAGAACTGGTTAAATAATAGAGGTAAGAGCACCAGAGAGATTAGCTTTCATATCCTAATAACATAGCCATGCTCATGTATGATTAATGTAGTTACTAAAATAGCCCCGACTTTATTAACTTCCCTTCCTCGTCCATTTTCAATTCCTTCAGCTGAACTAAAGTTTTAACCTTCTCAGCATGGCCTGTGGGACTTTTAGGACAGACTGCGGCCTTGCCAACCATCAGACGCTTTTATGATAATCCTCAGATTTCCTGCATGTAATTGCAAATATTATACACTTTATTGTGAGAGCTAAAATTCTGACTAATATTTCTAACAACTTGGATATGTAAAAAACTGTCTAGTTAAAAAAAAATCCAATATCATATTCTCCAAGGACCATCTTCACTATGGAGGGCTCTACCACTGATTTCAATTTACTGTATATTGCTTAATTTCTCCTGAGGAGGTGCTGTAGGGAAATTGAACACTTACTTGTGAATTTGTCCAAAGGTGATTGCAGGTCACTACGTGATCACCTTATGGTCAGGGGACACTTCTGACAAAAAAATGGATTGTCTAAAACAGACACCCTGGATAACTATGACAATGGGTAAGGGACCGTTCAGATGGCCGTGGTGTTGCGGATCCGCAAAAATGTGGATCTGCAAAACCACGGATGCCGACCAGTGTGTGTTCCGCAAGAAGTGCTCTGATGCTCCACTCAGACATGGTAAATGAGTGAAGGGGAGCTTATGTCCAGGTTCAGCTCGGACAACCCCTTTAAACCATAATGAGTAGGAAATCTTGGCTGCAAGTGTTCAATTTACCTGCAGTGCCACCACTGGAAAGAGTAAGCACTACACAGCTAGCATTTGGTCTGTCCTCGCAGAGATGTGCTGGGTCCTCCAGAGTGAGAGACATTTTTGTAGCTCGTCCATTCTGATAAATATATGAGAATCCTTCTATTAAATTAGAATTCCTTAAAGGCACACTTCCATCAGAAAGGAGTATTTTTTAACTCTTAGGATACCAGCGCCGTACATGTACAGCGCAAAAAGCTGGGACAGAGTCTGTGTACTCCCAGTCAGCACCGGTCACATCAGAGGTGAGGCAGGGGACACCAGCTGGTACAACGCTCCAGCCAATGTCAGCGCTATAGCAGCACAGGAAAGAGCAGAACCTTTCTTGCGTGACTGCATGCAGAGAGGTTCTGTGCTTCTCTGTGCTGCTTGTTGGCTTGCTGGGACTTGTTCTCCACCACAGTTTTACTACTGCTCCTGTAAAGAAGAAGAAAGAAGAAAAGAAGAAAAAGAAAAGAAGAAGAATAGAGGAAGTTACAGATCCCTAAACCACCCTCCATCCCTGTCCCTGTCTCTTCCTGTTTTTGCACGAACGCACTGTATCTGCGTACGTGCAGTTTGCAGAGGACTGTAGTGAATTTTTTCACTACAGTTTCTGCACGCACACACGATCTGTGTGCTTGCGTGCTGTATCAGCAGCATCTGCACATTTTTTTTTATATATCTTGTGTGAAAAAAAACGCAGTTAGTGGTAGTTAGATAGATAAATTTCAGTTAGTGTCAGTTTAGGTTTTTGCACAAACGCACTGTATCTGCGTACGTGCAGTTTGCAACCACTGAACACCGATCAGTAGTGTCCATTAATGATCGCGTCTGCTCATTTTGCACTGCACTTTTTTTGGTTTCAGTAAATACTTTTTTTTTTACAGAAAAGACCCCCCCCCTTTTTTTTTTTATTCTATTTCAAAACTATAAAAAACTCCTTCACTTGTGAAAACACTTCATATACACCCCTCACACTAAATAAAGTTTTACACGTTTCACACATCACACCCCAATAAAATATAAATGGCCCAATCATCCCAACGAGTGTACTCGGCAGAAGAGGCATACGCGTATCTTGCCTCTGATACCGAGTAGGCCTTTGAAGGAGAAGAGGATGCCACTTTCCTCTACTCCCCCACCCCCTCAGCATCATCATCATCATCATCCGCTGATGAGGGACCCTCTAGAAGGCGCCCCAGAACGACAGCTGAGGCAGCCCCCAGAGTGAACCCTTATGGACTCCACCCCCTGAGAATTATCAACCCCAAATTCTGGATTTTGAGTCCAGCTCCGGAATTCAGATAGACTGTGCAGGGTTCACAGAAATTGATTTTTTTTTAAATCTTTTTCTCTGAAGATTTTATTAATTTGATAGTAACCCAAACAAATTTATACTCCCAGCAATTTATTTTCCAGAACCCCACAACACCATATGCTAGACCCCAAGGTTGGACCCCAGTAAATGCAGTTGAGATGATGACCTTTTGGGGACTCGTGCTGCATATGGGTGTGGTTAAAAAACCAAAGATTAATCAGTATTGAAGTGCGGATGTCTTGTACCACACCCCAATTTACAATAATACCATGGCCCGGAATCAATTCCAAAGTATACTTAAATTTTTGCATTACAATGATAATGCACAATGCCCACCCCAGAATGACCCCGCATATGACCGTCTCTTAAAAATTAGACCTGTCCTTGACCACTTCAATACAGTTTTCAGAAGTGTACACCCCCGAACAAAATGTCTGCATATACGAAACCCTATTACTTTTCAAAGGGAGGGTAAGATTCCGCCAGTACCTGCCCAGCAAGCGGGCAAGGTATGGCATAAAAATGTATAAACTCTGTGAGAACATGTTGGTGGTTAAGTACAAGGACAAGAGGGATGTCCTTGTACTGACCAGTATTCACCCCAACACCAGCTCCCCTGCCCGTGTACGTGGTACCACTACCACTGTCCCAAAACCAGAATGCATTCTGGATTACAACAAGCACATGGGAGGGGTTGATCTTTCAGATCAAGTTCTGAAACCCTACAGTGCCACACGAAAAACAAAAGTGTGGTACAAAAAGCTGGCCGTGCACCTAGTACAGGTGGCGCTGTACAATGCATTTGTGCTATTTAGATCTACAGGCCAGACAAGAACATTCCTACAATTTCAAGAGGTGGTGATAACGGCCCTAATTCTTCAAAACCAAGCAGAAGAGGCCCCCAGTACTTCTGCTTGTTACAGTCCCCCAGGTCCCCCAAACAGCGAGGAAGGGAAGGACCCAAAAACGATGCAGGGTGTGTTCAAAAAGGGGAATTAGGAAGGACACTATTTACCACTGCAAAACCAGCTCTGAAAAACCTGGCCTGTGCATCAAGGATTGTTTCAGAATCTACCACTCATCTGTGGAGTATTAATTTCATCCTTGATGTACCCTGTAATTTTATCACTTTATGCCTCAGATTTAGTCCGCACAGCTTACATATCCACTTGTCACCAACCACTACATATTCATTTCTGTAAGACACCTGTTAGGTCAAAAATACCCTTTTCACCACTTAAAATATTCGTACAGGAGTGCTCTTTCCAAAATGGGGTCACTTCTTGGGGTTTTTAGTTGCTGGGGACCTCAGGAATTTTTTAAATGACAAATGGAACGTAAAATCTATTTCTGTCCATTCATGCCTGTAAAATGCACATTTTGCAGCTTGCTTGCTGTGCGCTAAAACTGTGAGCTAAAAGCACATATGGGGTGTTGCTATAATGGGGAGAAAATGGGGAACACGTACTGGGGTGCATTTTCTCCTTTAACCCCTTGTGAATATGAAAAATTGGGGTCTGCTAGTAATTTTTCATTTTCACAAATGTGTGCTTTGAAATGCTTTTACAAGTGTTTCTGCCTTCTGTGAGACACCAGTTTGCATAAAAGTACCCTTTCTACCACTTAAAATGTTTGTACGGGGGTGCTCTTTCCAAAATTGGGTCACTTCTTGGGGTTTTTAATTTCTGGGGACCTCAGGAATTATTTAAATGCAACATGGCAATAAAAAAACGATGTCTGTTAATTCTGGCCTGCAAAATCCATATTTTGCGGTTTGCCTCTAGAGGCCTGCTGTGTGCCCATATAGCAGGCTACGAACACATATGGGGTGTTCCCTGAATGGGGAGAAATTGGGGAACAAAATGTGGGGTACATTTTCTCCTTTAACCCCTTGTGAATATGAAAAATTGGGGTCTGCTAGTAATTTTTCATTTTGACAAATGTGTGCTTTGAAATGCTTTTACAAGTGTTTCTGCCTTCTGTGAGACACCTGTTTAGTAAAAAGTACCCTTTCTACCACTTAAAATGTTCGTACGGGGGTGCTCTTTCCAAAATGGGATCACTTCTTGGGGTTTTTAATTTCTGGGGACCTCAGGAAATTTTTAAATGCGACATGGCAATTAAAAAACCATGTCTGTTAATTCTGGTCTGCAAAATCCATATTTTGCAGTTTGCCTCTAGCGGCCTGCTGTGCGCCCATACAGCAGGCTACGAGCACATATGGGGTGTTTCCTGAATGGGGACAAAATGGGGAACAAAATGTGGGGTGCATTTTCTCCCTTAACCCCTTGTGAATATGAAAAATTGGGGTCTGCTAGTAATTTTTCATTTTCACAAATGTGTGCTTTGAAATGCTTTTACAAGTGTTTCTGCCTTCTGTGAGACACCAGTTTGCAAAAAAGTACCCTTTCTACCACTTAAAATGTTCGTATGGGGGTGCTCTTAACAAAATGGGGTCACTTCTTGGGGTTTTTAATTTCTGGGGACCTCAGGAATTATTTAAATGCGACATGTCTCTTAATTCTGGCCTGCAAAATCCATATTTTGCAGTTTGCCTCTAGAGGCCTGCTGTGCGCCCATACAGCAGGCTACAAGTACATATGGGGTGTTTCCTGAATGGGGAGAAAATGGGGAACACAGACTGGGTGCATTTTCTCCTTTAACCCCTTGTGAATATGAAAAATTGGGGTCTGCTAGTAATTTTTCATTTTTACAAATGTGTGCTTTGAAATGCTTTTACAAGTGTTTCTGCCTTCTGTGAGACACCAGTTTGCAAAAAAAGTACCCTTTCTACCACTTAAAATGTTCGTACGGGGGTGTTTTTTTCAAAATGGGGTCACTTATTGGGGACCTCAGGAAATTTTTAAATGTGACATGGCAATAAAAAAACCATGTCTGTTAATTCTGGCCTGCAAAATCCATATTTTGCGGTTTGCTTCTAAAGGCCTGCTGTGCGCCCATACAGCAGGCTCCGAGCATATATGGGGTGTTTCCTGAATGGGTAGAAAATGGGGAACAAAATGTGGGGTGCATTTTGTCCTGATACCCCTTGTGAAAGTGAAAAATGTGTGCATAAAGCAACTTTTTCTGGAAAAAATTGAATTTTGTCATTTTCACAGCCAAGTGTTTCCGAATTCTGTGAAACGCCTGATGGGTCAAAGTGGTCACTACACACCTTGAAATACTCCTTGAGGGGTGTAGATTTCAGAATGGGGTCACTTTTTGGGGGTTTCCACTGTAGGGGTATCTCAGGGTGTCTTCATATGCGCCATAGCTCCCAAAAGCCAATCCTGCAAAATCTGTCCTCCAAAAGCCCGATGGTGCTCCTCCTGTTTTGAACCCTGCCATGAGCTCATGCATCCGTTTTTGAGCACATGTGGGGTGTTGCCGTGATCATGGGGAAATGGGTAACAAAATATGGGGTGCATTTTGTCCTGTTACCCCTTGGGAAAGTGAAAAATGTGTGCGTAAAGCAACTTTTTTTTTCTCATGTGCGACATAGCTCCCTATTATTATTCCAGCTAATTCCGCTCTCCAAAAGCCATATGGTGCTCCTTCCACTCTGAAGCCTGCTGTGCCCCCATACATTAGTTTTTGTGCACAAATGGGGTGTTTCTGTAAACTCCAGAATAGGGGTAATAGATTTTGAGTTTTGTTTTGCTGTTAACCCTTGATGTGTTTCATGAAGAATGGATTAAAATTTAAAATCTGCTAAAAAAAAGTGAAATTTTGAAATTTCATTCCAATTTTCCGTCAATTCTCATGGAACACATAAAGGGTTAACAAAGTTAGTAAAATCAGTTTTGAATAGCTTGAAGGGTGTAGTTTCAAAAATGGAGTGACTTATGGGGAGTTTCCACTATATAAGCTCCACAAAGTGACTTCATAACTGAACTGGTCCTTAAAAAAATGGGTTTTGGAAATCTTCTTAAAATTTTAAGATTTGCTTCTAAACTTCGAAGCCTTATAACATCCCAAAAAACTAAAATGTCATTTTCAAAATGATCCAAACATAAAGTACACATATGGGGAATGTAAAATAATAACTATTTTGGAGGTATTACTATGTATTTTGAAAGTAGAGAAATTGAAATTTGGAAATTTGCTAATTTTTTCCAATTTTTTTTTTTAGAAATAAAAATGAAATATTTTGCCACAAATTTACTACTGTCGTGAAGCACAATATGTGACAAGAAAACAATCTCAGAATGGCCTGAAGTAAAAGCGTTCTAAAGTTATTACCACATAAAGTGACACATGTCAGATTTGCAAAAATCGGCCTGGGATTTAAGGTGAAAAGTGGCTCGGTACTGAAAGGGTTAAACTCACTATGAATATAAAACAATTTTGTTTTGATTTGTGGTGTTTTTCTTTTTCATATCAGCAGTGCTAGAGAGTTAAATACAAAATATTGTTCTTCTGTAGCAGTCAACACAGAGAAATACAAGCCTATATAGATAGGGATCCCAGTTTACTGTGAATGGAAAATATCTGTTAGTATAATAGTTATTAGAATAACTGTATTACAGCTATTGTTCTCTGAATGTCCTAAAGATGTTCACATAAGAGCATTGCAGTGTGATGCTCTAATTGAATCGCTCATCCCCTTTCTCTCTCTGGCTGCAGTGTATGGTCTGACTGGGAAAGTCAAATGAGCCTGTTTGCCATGCTAAAAGTCAAAACAAAGGAGGAAGTTAAAGAGCTAGGACAGGAAATAGAATGCATGGAGTGACTTATTACATAGAATATACACAATAAGGCAGTTAATATGTGAGAAAAATGGTATTTTTCCTTTATTAAGTCAAATCTTCTAAATAATATTTTCTACATATTTTCTAAACTAGAGAACGGCTTTAACCCCTTCCCGACCGCCGCCGTACATGTACGGCGCGCGGGCGGTGCGGGGACATGACGCCCGCTCGCGGGTGCGGCGGGCGTCATGGCCGGCAAGTCTCTGCTGTTTCTAACAGCAGAGACTTGCCGCATCTTACCTCCGTCTGCGGAGACTTCCTGGGCCTTACTGATGCCGTGATCACACGTGATCACGGCATCAGGATGCGTCTGAACCCGGAAGCCCACGCTTCCGGGTGGTGTACAGACGCCCCGATTGGCCAATCGGGATGTCTGTACACCATATGAAAACTGTAATCCTCGCTGGTGAGGATTAGTTTTCAAACTGCAATTCTTATTCTGGCCACTAGATGGCAGGCCAGGATAAGAAATGAGCAATTCATGGTTTTAACTGCATCTAGTAAATCCATGATTGCTCATAAAGAAAAAAAACAAAACACAATAGATCAGATGATATTTGAGCTTTAAAATAATCACAGAAAAATTTAAAAAAAATGTTAAAAAATATATAAAAAATAAAAAAGATATAAAAGTTCAAATCACCCCCCTTTCCGTATAAGTAAAAAATAAATACCTAAATAACAATAAATATAGACATCATGGGTATCACCGTGACCGAAAACGCCCATACTTTTAAAATATAAAAAAAAAATTTCAATACGGCGAATTGTGTGGCGGAAAAAAGCGTCCAAATGGCGATTCGCAGTTTTTTGTCCCTTTTTTTTTCTAAAAAAATTAAATAAAAAGTGATCAAAAAGTCATACACACCCCAGAATGGTATCAATAAAAACTTCAGACCGCCCCGCAAAAAATGAGCCCCCATACAGCTCTGTACACATAAATACCAAAAAGTTATAGGGGTCAAGATATGACAAGGAAAAAAAAAAAAAAAAAGGGCAACTTTCTAATTATTTTATCACCATCTAAACGCAGGAAAAACTATACATATTAGGTATTGCCGGATTCGTACTGACCAGTAGAATGAAAGTAACCAGTCAGTTTTAATGCACATCGAACGCTGTAAATAAGAAACCCGTAGAACTGTAGCGGAATAGCGGTTTTCTTGCAATTTCACCCCATTTGGAATTTTTTTCCCGCTTCCCACTACACCATATGTAATATTAAATGGTGGCGTTGGAAAGTACAACTTGTCCCGCAAAAAACAAGCCCTCATACAGCTATGTGAACAGAAAAATAAAAGAGTTATGGCTGTTTGAAGGCAGGGAGCGCAAAACGAAAATGCAGAACCGAAAAAACCTCCGGTCGTGAAAGGGTTAATTCCTGGGCAGACAAGGTACAGTGCACTTAAGGCTTTTGTGCAATTTTGGCTCTTTTGAAATCAGTGGCCACTCTGGGGCCTTGGCTCTCTGTAGTTTATCTGCTCACTAATTAAAGACTACTGTAAGTCAGATGTGTGTGGCAAGAGGGTCCCCTATGTCATATTTTATTTTAAGTTAAAGGGGTATTCCCATCTGGGACCCTGATGGCATATTGCTAGGGGACCCCCTCACATCTCTGGAACAAGACCCCCAAAGTGAACAGAGAGCAGCCTCACATGTACAGCCACCCTCTGTTCCCTGATGTGGGTTTTCTGATAATAGCTGAGCACATACAGTCCCAGTCCAATAGAAGTGAATGAAGAGGTAGCCTCACTTGCGCAGTGCGGTCTCCTTTCATTGTTATGGGATTAGCCAAAGGCGCTCGCTTGGCTATTTTCTGAACTCCCATAGCGATGAACGGAGACCACACCATGCATGTCCTTGATTTCAGGGGCCCAACTGTTTAAATAGGTCCAGCCCTTACCTCACATTAATGGAATATTCTAACAATAAGCAATCAATGTCCCAGATGAGCCAACCCCTTTAAGATAGAAGTCTTGGAAGCTAAAAAAAACAATGAATGATGACTAAAGTTATGTACATTTAAGATGGAAATGTTTTGCCACCAGAACCCAATGGCCACTGTATAAACATAATTGTACAGTTCCACGGGTGCCCTTGTGTTGCTGTAGAAGTAGTGTGTTATACACACTTACTGCATTACACTAATATTAAATTCTTCTCAGGAACTGAAAACCTGAAAAAAACAACGTAAATGCAAAAAGTGAAATGTCAGTGGTAGCTTAGAATAGCAGGATTACAGGGAGCAGAAAACCTATAGAAAGAAACTGATCCCCTGACTGCAGAGGGTCAACATTATGGCAGCATTTTCCTTGGCTTTTCTGCTCCCAGAGGATCCCATAATGGGCTAAATCTAGCAGTAAGCATTTTGAGAGATAAATAAGCCTAGCTAAACATAGAGTAGCAGAAAAAGCTGACATTCTGAAAAAAAATTGCTGTCCTTTCAGAGGATCATAAATGTAATATTTCTGTAGGTGTCCATATATCAGAATGTAAGAAGAGGAGCTGTAGTTACAGCAGGTATGTCAGCAGATACATGGAGCCAAACCTCACCCTCGCACACGAGGGCTGACAACTTTACCTTTATACGAGTTTGCCATATACATTACATAAATTTTGGCAGTACCTGTTTGCAGGTCCAACCGACCATTTAATATGTATTGTGGCCTTATGACGCATAGAATTGCAGGATCCCTTTGTTCTCAGGGACATAAGCCACTGTCAGAGCTGTCTGGCAACAGCATTCTCCCCTCTCTCCATTCACAAGACCTGCATATTCGGCTCCGCTGAGTTGTGTATGTTGGAAGGGGTGTCAGGAGATACAGCTGTCCTGAAACACATAGTCCATGCTTATGGCTAACCTTACACTATTAATTGGAGCCTGTAATTGTAGAATCTGGACTCACAAGCCCCAATTTAAAGGAATACTTCAAACACAAATACTACATTATATTAGGGTTGATACGACAGGGATTTTCTTTTTGGTGTTTTATTTAATCCCTTTGTCATGCTCCACCCCTGCAGAACCTCCACCAGATATAAAATTGTATTTGTTTTGCCCAAAGGCTTCCACTGAAATGTATTTTATGTTAATAAAAGTAACTATGCCAGTTTGGAAATCCCTTCTCCATACAATACAATTGTATGAATTTTACCTATATCCACATCAGATTTTCACGCAAGTTCTAAAAGTAGATAATGATAACCAATAGTTCAACAATATTACACTTGGTCATTTATGTATTGAGGAAAATTATCCAATATCACATATCTATGAGTGGCAAAAGTATGTTATCCTTTCCTTTGGATTTTTGTGTGATCCCTTTGTGCAACAAGAACTACAACTAAATGTTTCTGGTAACTGATGATTAGTCCTCCACATCGACTTGAATGAATTTTAGCCCATTCCTCCATACAATACATCTTCAACTCTGTTATTTTGAGGGGTTTCCTCCCACGAACTGCTTGTTACAAGTTCCTCCACAACATTTCAATGTATTCTTCTTTAAACATTCTTTGGTAGAGTGACTTGTGTTCTTAGGGTCATTGTTTTGTTGCATGACTCACGTTTGCTTGCTTTTCACCTCATGGACAAATGTCCTGGCATTTCCCTTTAGAATTTGTGGCTATAATTCAAAATTCATTGTTCCATCAATGATGGCAAACTTTTCTGGCCGATATGCAGCACAACAGGCCCAAACCATGATGCTACCTCCACAGTGTTTCACAGATGGGATGAGGTTTTTATGCTAGAATGCAGTGTTTTCTTTTTTCCAAACAAAAGGTTTCCTCGTTTAAGTCCTATTTTCATCTCATTCATCTATAAAACACTGTCCCAATAGCCTTATGGCTTGTTCTGGCAATCTTTAGCAATCTGCAGATGGGCAACAATATTCTCTTTGGAGATCAGTGGCTTTCTCCTCACAATCCTGCCATGTACACCACTGTTCAGTGTCCTCCTGATGGTGGACTCATGAACATTAAAGGGGTTCTCTCCATTGATTTCATCAATATGAAATCAGTGGAAGTTGGACTCCTGGTACTCCTGCTGATCAGCTGTTTGAGGAGCCCCACAGGAGCACCATGGCCTCCTCACAGCTTACCAAGCACAGAGCTATAAATTGTATTGCGGCTGTGCTTGGTATTGCAGCTCAGCCCCATTAATTTTTATAATCCTTTCCAACCCTGATGAGCATCTTTTTCTGAGGTCATTAGAAATCTCTTTTGTTCGTGCCATGATACACTACCACAAACATGTGTTGTGAAGATCAGACTTTAATGGACCCCTGTTCTTTTAATAACCTACTCACACCTGATTGTCATCCCTCTGATTGAAAACATCTCTAATTTCACCTTCAAATTATTTGCTAAGCCTAAAGGTTCACATACTTTTACGACTCACAGACGTGATATTGGATAATTTTCTCAATAAATAAATGACCAAGTTGAATATTTTCCCTTATCTGTTTGATATGGGTATCTTTATCTGTTTTGGAAAAATCTTATGTAGTTTTAGGTCAAATTTATGCAGAAATATAGAAAATCCTGAAGAGTTCACAAGCTTTCAAGCACCACTGTATGTTCCAATAGAACCCAGGATGGTGTAGAAATATAAGATCAATCATTTCCTGATAAAAGTGAGCAGGTTGTCCGGTTTCAGGAAAAAACAGAGAACCCCTGCGATCTGCCTGAACTAAAGAACAAGTGTCCGATTTTGTTGCAGAAAACTTCTGTAACTGAAAATCAGTTCCATTCGCCTCAATGGGGTTCTTTTGGCAGGAAGCACATGGAATTCTGCAAGCCCAAAATCTGCCATGTTTTTTGGACACTTTAGTTTAATAAATAAATCTTTTTTGTTTGTTGGGATGGCAATGTGATTTTTTCTGCATGTTTTCATGAATAATGTAGGTTTCTTGTCACACCATTTCATACACATAAAATAGTCATACACTAAAATAGTCTTTTAGAGGGTCATTTATTAAGACTGGCATTTTAGACGCCGGTCTTAATAAAGCCCCTACGCTTGCGGTGGATCACTGCCCAAACCACGCCCACTTTTTTAGACTTGGTGTAAGCAGGGAAAAGTCTCACATTTGCATTGCAATCTGTGCCTGAAATATGCCTAATATAGGCGTATTTCAAGTTAATAAATTACCCCTTTTATTTGTGTTTTTCATGTCTACCCTTAATTTTAATACAATACATGTCTAATTTAAGGTTATCAGGTCTTGACTAGCAACAAGATTAGGTTGTGGGATGTCTTTTAGTTTTTTTTTGGCTGGGTTATTTGTTTTTTAACTTCCTTTTACTTATGTTTATATTCTATTTCTCCAAGATCAGAAAAGACTATTGAAACATTTTTTTCCCTATGTTTTTTCGCTATAACTGGGACTCTACAGCATCGGCATCTTGGTGATCATGTGACTAGTCACATGACCACCAGGACCAATAGAGGTAGCAAAAAAAGCTGTGCTACCTCTATTCTTTACACAGAGATCCTTTCTGTGTGCACGAAAACAGGTAAGACAGAGGCAGTAAAAACTACTTATGTCTTCTTTCCAGGCCCCCCTACAATATTTCACAGCAGGGGATCTGACACCTATAAATATACTATGACAAAGGCTTTAAAGATCTTGACCGCCTGCTGTAAATTTATAGTGGGCAGCCCTTAACCAGTTTCTGAAACTAAAATGAGGCATTCCCTTTAAATGCTTGACGATGATCCCAATTGTTATGGCACACTACACTAGACTACACAAGCCCCCCCAAAAATATAGCATACGCTGTAACCACTAATGTGAACAACAAAAAATAACCAAGTAGTGTGTACCAATCTATCAAATTTACCTTTTATTCATATAATTATTAAAAGAGGAAAAAAAAAACAATGTTCATATACATAAATGCTCGGCCGCATCCAAACAATTATGTAACCACACAGTATCAAATTGTACCAACACTGGACATCAAATGTTGAGACAAATAACAGTGGATTAAAACACACGAAAACTACTATGGTCGGTAGTTGGATCATACACAGAATGCTGGGGTTAAACAGACCACAATATTTAGTCTAAATGAGAAGCTGCGAGTCTGCGGTTTGTGCACAAGAAACGCAGACCCCCCTCTATTACACAGGCCTATACCCCCCAGAAAAACAACCTAGTTAAAGATAATCAATTCCCTGCAAATATGCCGCATGCCTATTCCTGACATGCATGTTTCACTTTACAAACATTAACCCCTTCCCGCCCGATGACGGCTTATCCCGTTATGGGCGGGGGCCGCTTGCCGCCCCATGACGGGATAAGCCGTCATAGTCTGTAATGGTCAGTGCTAACTGTGACTGTGACATACCTGTGACGCCGGCTGTCATAGACAGCCGAGCGTCACAGGAAGTTGACAATGGGACCAATCGGTGGTCCCCACGTCAGCGATCGCTGTGATTGGTCTGTCAAATATGACAGACCAATCACAGCTTCTGTGTACTGTAACGCCGGTTATAGTACACAGAAACAGCGCCGATCTCCTCAGAGTGTTCCTGAGAGAGATCGGAGCATTACTGTGTAAAAATCAGAGGCAGGCAGTGAAGAAAAGAAGACCCCAGAGCCCCCCATCGCGCCCCAATACACCCCAGCCCACCCCACAGTCCTCCTCCCGTCCTCCCTGTAGTGTGATCCACTGTCAGTAAGCAGCACAGCTCAGCGATTGTGAGCTGAGCTGTGACTGCTTAATCCCAGACCCCCCCCAGTGTCCAGATCCCTCCTCATCCCTCAAGAGCACCCCTTCATATAGTCCATATCCCCCATCTGTGTCCTCCCCCCCCCCCCCCCACCACAGGATCCAGTAGCAGCACAGCTCAGTGGTGAAAAGCTGAGCTGTGTCTGCTTTGTCAGAGATCCCCACATAAGTAACCCCCCACCCCCCCATTAAGACACCCCATCTCTCCCCCCATACCTCCGTGAGCACCCCAGGATCCAGCAGCAGCACCCAGGCCGGATCCAGCAATAGCAGCACAGCTCAGTAGTGAGAAGAAGAACTGAGCTGTGTCTGCCTAGTTCCCCAGTACCCCAGTTTTCTAGTCCCATCCCCCCGTTTTTTTTTTTATAAAAAAAATATATATATATATATATATAAAAAATAAAATAAAAAAAAGTTCATAAAAAAAAATGGTAGAGGGGATTAGTTTAGAATCTTAGTTAGGCTTAGGGTGTTAGGGGGCAATTAGCATTAGTTAGATAGTTAGATAGGGCTAGCGTTAGGAACCGTTGTCTCCGAAATCCAAACTGCGCTCTTTCCTTGCCACGCCCTCCTGTGCGTCTGTACACTGTTTTACATCCACATATGGGGTATTCCCGTACTCAGGAGAAATTGCTTAACGAATATTGTAGGACTTTTTCTTCTTATATCCCTTGTGAAAATGAAGAATTTGGGGCTACAACAACATATAAGTGTCAAAAATCTGATTATTCATTTTTACGGGCTATTTATGGGTTATTCCTGTGAACCAACTATAGGGTTAATAAACTTAAAAAATCTTGTTCTGAGTACTTTCGGGGGTGAAGTTTTTAAAATGGAGTGATTTATGGGGTTTTATAAAATGCAAGCCCCATAAATCCATGTCAAAACTGGGCTGGTCCCTCAAAAAAACTGATTTTGAAATTTTGGTCAAAATTTAGAAAATTGCTACCAAACTTTGAAGCCCTGTAATGCCTTGAAAACATAAAAGTACAGGATTTTCTTTTCTCTACATAAAGAAGACATATTGCTAATATGAATATATATCTAATTTATGTGGTATCACTATCTTCCTTAGAAGCAGAGAATTTCAAACTTAGAAAAATGCTCTTTTTTCCAATTTTTCATGAAATTGTGGAATTTCCAACAAGGAAACACTGCAAATATCAACCCAAAGCTATTACTAAAACAAAGTAGAATATGACACGAAAAAACAATCTTGGAATCAGTCGAATCGGTGAAAGAATCCCAAAGTTATGAATTAATAAAGTGGCACATGGCAGATTTAAAAAATGTGGCTTCGGCATTAAGTGTAAAAGTAGCTTCGTCCTTAAGGGGTTAAAGCTCATCAGGGGACAATAAGCAATGCAGTCTACAAAGTGCAAAAGCGCACCTATTAATGCAGTAAATACAAACCCGGAGGATGAGGGCAAAAAAAAAAAAAAAAAAAAACCCATGCTAAATAATCACAGCGTGGAATTAAACAAACAAACAGGAGGTGAAGGGCTGATGACACCTCACACTCACCGATACCGACCAGTGTAGATGAATCCTGGCAGTCAAACTGTGTCCTCGATTTTATAGAGTGATACACACTACTTGGTTATTTTTTGTTGTTTCACACTACACTACAGTCATGGCCAAAAGTTTTGAGAATGATACAAATATTAATTTTTACAAAGTCTACTGCTTCAGTTTTTATAATGGCAATTTGCATATACTCCAGAATGTTATAAAGAGTGATGAGCTTAACAGCAATTACTTGCAAAGTCAATATTTGCCTAGAAAAATGAACTTTATCCCCCAAAACACATTTCAACATCATTGCAGCCCTACCTTAAAAGGACCAGATAACATCGTTTCAGTGATTGCTCCATTAACACAGGTGTGGGTGTTGATGAGGACAGGGCTGGAGATCAATCTGTCATGATTAAGTAAGAATGACACCACTGGACACTTTAAAAGGAGGCTGGTGCTTGGCATCATTGTTTCTCTTCTGTTAACCATGGTTATCTCTAAAGAAACACGTGCAGTCATCATTGCACTGCACAAAAATGGCCTAACAGGGAAGAGTATCGCAGCTAGAAAGATTGCACCTCAGTCAACAATCTATCGCATCATCAAGAACTTCAAGGAGAGAGGTTCCATTGTTGCCAAAAAGGCTCCAGGGCGCCCAAGAAAGACCAGCAAGCGCCAGGACCGTCTCTTAAAAGTGTTTCAGCTGTGGGATCGGGCTACCAGCAGTGCAGAGCTTGCTCAGGAATGGCAGCAGGCAGGTGTGAGTGCATCTGCACGCACTGTGAGGCAGAGACTCTTGGAGCAAGGCCTGGTCTCAAGGAGGGCAGCAAAGAAGCCACTTCTCTCCAGAAAAAACATCAGGGACAGACTGATATTCTGCAAAAGGTACAGGGAGTGGACTGCTAAGGACTGGGGTAAAGTCATTTTCTCTGATGAATTCCCTTTTCGATTGTTTGGGACATCTGGAAAACAGCTTATTCGGAGAAGACGAGGTGAGCACTACCACCAGTCTTGTCTCATGCCAACTGTAAAGCATCCTGAAACCATTCATGTGTGGGGTTGCTTCTCAGCCAAGGGAATCGGCTCTCTCACAGTCTTGCCTAAAAACACAGCCATGAATAAAGAATGGTACCAGAATGTCCTCCGAGAGCAACTTCTCCCAACCGTCCAAGAGCAGTTTGGCGATCAACAATGCCTTTTCCAGCATGATGGAGCACCTTGTCATAAAGCAAAGGTGATAACTAAATGACTTAGGGAACAAAACATAGATATTTTGGGTCCATGGCCTGGAAACTCCCCAGATCGTAATCCCATTGAGAACTTGTGGTCAATCATCAAGAGACGGGTGGACAAACAAAAACCTACAAATTCTGACAAAATGCAAGCATTGGTTGTGCAAGAATGGACTGCTATCAGTCAGGATTTGGTCCAGAAGTTGATTGAGAGCATGCCAGGGAGAATTGCAGAGGTCCTGAAGAAGAAGGGTCAACACTGCAAATATTGACTTGCTGCATTAACTCATTCTAACTGTCAATATAAGCTTTTGTTACTCATAATATGATTGCAATTATATTTCTGTATGTGATAAAAACATCTGACAAACACACATAAAAAACAGAGGGCAGCAGATCATGTGAAAATATAATATTTGTGTCATTCTCAAAACTTTTGGCCATGACTGTAGACACCACCTTTCACTTTCTCCTTGGCTAGACCTATGCTTGTTTTCCATAGGTCCACACAGGGGATTATATCCACCTTACCCCAGGCTATACAAAGTCGGAGACAGTACTCTATTCTATGGGACCACACTCTAACCTGCTGGGACTACCTATGCTAGGAATATTCCAACCCACTGCGCAGTAACTGCAGCCAAGCCAACACACTGCTGTACACAACACAGATTTCAATACTAAATATAACCGGGTTACATCAACATCGGTTTCATATGATGTAATACAGTACAGTTACAGTTACAGAAGGACAATACAAAAAGAGGTAAAACAAAGAGAATTACATAAAAACTAAACTCATGTCCCTAAAAGATGTGGTTTGGTTATTCCTTCCAGTGGAGCTTGGCATTCAGTTCTTGTAGTCCTTTATCTAGGGAGCTGTGGTTTGATGTTATAGCATAGCTCCACATACCGAGACTCTCCCACATACATCCAGGTGTTTTTTTTTTTAAAAAAAACTTTCCCTGGGCAAACACACTCTACATTTCCTTTCCTGAATCAGATGGTTAACAGATAAGTCCTAATCAGATGAGTCCTGCCCTCCAGCTAATCCATTTGGTGATCGGCACTAGATGGGTCCAGATTCATTTTCAGTGTTAGGCCAGATTGAGCCTAACAATCCCATAATCTTCTGCTCTCCTTGCCTGGTATCAGAGAAGGAATGTGAGGGCATAACCCAGCGGCCAGCGGACTACAATTCGGCCATTAACTGTTTAAAACATTAAGCATGAATATAAGAAACACAAAGAGTCAATTACAAATGTCTTAGGTTCATCACACCTATAAAGAAGGTAATAGCTGTGCACCTAAGTAAGCAGCAAGGTTACCAATCCTTTCACAAACAGTCCATGAAAAATTTGATCATTAGGTGCCAAGACAGGCCCGTAATGACCTCATTTTTCTCAAGCTGTTCATGAAAAAGTGGACAGGTTAGTAACTAGATAGTGCTATATAAGATCATGTAATTGTTCACTATTGTAGATAAATAGAAAACAGTCCTAAATTGTCCTTAGCATGGTAAACCCCCTTAAAGTGACACCTATGTTTTGAATGCAATCTATCTCGAAAATCACATACGGACTAGATAAATTCTGTCAGGCACACACTAAAGACTTTTCCATGCAGGCATTGTATGATAACACAGAATCCAAGATTTAGCAAGTGCCAAGAATAATGAGCAACCTGACCCAATGTACTGAATGATTCACACATTTACAAATGCCTGAACGACAGCCATGAATCTGCAGAAAATTGCAGATCTTAATCAGAGACACAAAACTTTAGTCACTTAATAGTCACCTGAAATAATGACTAAAACCGAGGAAGACCGAAGACTGTTTATTGCTCTAGCTGAGAAATCAAACGCGCATCTCCTGTCACTACCACCCCCACCCCAAGTAGTGTACCCTTGCCAATCTCAGCATTTATACCAAGGTGCAGAGCAGTCAAGAATATAAATGGTCTGCAGAGACAACAAGGTACATTTCTCTAAATGGCAAGCTGATCTTTGAAAGGTGCGCACTTTCTTGGCTGTTCTTTATAAGCCTTTTCACAGAGCTTGGGATAGACACACTTCCCAGAGACAGTGACAAATGGGCCCTGGTGCCACGCTAACACACTACATAAATACTTTTACACTATGTCTCGGATGTCTGCTAAATTGCCAAGATTTGTTCTGCTCAAAGTGAAGTGTAATGATTCAATTCCATCCGTAGAAAGACTAAATTAATTCCGTATGGTGCAACAAAACCTTGTAGGATTCCCCCATCTAGAAGAGACCCAAGATCATCACCGGCTTCATAAACGACTTCTTCTGCCATTAAATCTATTCCGATGGGGCAAATTGAATACAGTATGATTATCTGTATTACTTATCTTTGTCTTTTAGCCAAGTAGCAATGTCTATCATCACCTTTCGGTTGATGTAGGTGTAATGGTAATAGTCTACCCTCTATGTCTTTCCGCCATCAGAAAGGATGTCACTGATTTCCCTCCTAATGGAAAAAAATCTTGAAAGAAAATTTGAAGTACTGTAGATCATTTGTACACGTAGCTGGTGACAGATGTGGACAAAAATATTTCACAGTGCTACCTGCAATATGTGTGCACAGACAAATTATAGTATTATTTTCAAAAATCTGATTAAATATAGAGCTCAGATTCTTGAGGTCAAGACCTGAATAATGTGACAGTCTGGTTGCTATGGACATGTTTCTTTGACAACCCCATCTAAACCTTGTAACTTGACTTTCTAAACAGATGGTACTGTGGCAGCGTTCAAGCCATCCCATTCCCCACATCAGCCTATGTGATCTAACAGATTTATAAAATTTTGGGGGCAGTCATTATAAACATGATTGTAAGCATTTCTTTCACTACCTGCTTTACCACTCACATGTCATACCCTAGCAGTAGAAGAGAATCGTATGGAAGTGTGGAGAAGATGATGACAAAGCTATGTACTTATGGGGCTATGCAGCTGATTATTATGAAAGCATTATGTCCCTATTATGAGGCACTGTGGCTGCATCTGGAAAAATTACTGCAACAGCTGTTGGGCAAACTGGCTATAATTGAGACAATCCTGCTATAACAATGGACTAATGTGACAGTATATCTTTAAGTGTTAAATAATTACTTAAAGGCATACTAAATGTGGAGCAATTTATTATGATGTCTCTACTAGATGTTGTCTAGGATGTGAAAAAGTTTTTTTCTTTTCAAAAACAGTGCCAAAACTGCAGTGAGACCCTGTGGAGCCTTTGTAGAGGATGGGAGTGGTGGTGGCCCCGATCAGATGTGTCATGGTGTACTCTCCCAGGCCGTTTCTCCCTGGGGATCGGGGCAGTGGAAAGGTAGTTTGAAGAATCAGGCCAGAAGTAAAAATATAAAAGTCTTTATTTAGTGTAAAATAAAACTATATATCCAGGCATATCCAGGAGTATAAGGTACAAAGTGCAGTTTATGGCACCAGATGAGGAGATGTAGTTGCTGGTTGGGTGGCAATTTTAATGGTACCAGCAGGCACTTGTGTATATAGGTGTCCACTGTGATACATGCTTGGAGTCAGTCTGCCCTGGAGATGTTTTGAATGATGGATGTCTGAGCCATAGTCCGTCACCTTGCAGCAGTGTCGGTAAATCTCTATTGTCGCTGATCACTCACTGTTGTCTTGTTACACTCATGCTTTCTATAAGCAGTGTTCTTGATACTGATGATTTATCTGAAGTGAAGGTCTCAAAGGAGAATTGGACACAGTTCCTAGGAGTAGGAGCACTGACATGTGCTTCCTCTCCATTTGCGGTCTATTCAGGAAATCCCACTCCTGGCAGAAAGTAGGACCAGCCAACTTCTACCAAAAGAGGTGGAACAGGATGGGTAGCCCTATTCCTGCCAACCATTGCCAATCATACCTCCACTTCTGGAAGGAACAGCCAAAACACAAAAATAGCATGGCATGGCAATAACAATACATAATATAGTACAATAAAAATTTCACAGATACCCCCAAGTCTGGGGTACTACACATCTGCCCATGGGCTCTGTATGGTTCAAATATAATCACTTGAATAAGGTTGATATTTAATACCAGTCACAGCCCATGGACAGATGTGGCCTTGTTTCTAAACCTGGATACCCCATCAATAAGTCATCAATATCTGATCAGTGGGGGTCCGACACCCGCCCATTAGCTGTTTGAGAAGGCAGCAGCACTGCTGTGAGCACCGCTGCCTTCTCTCTGCTTTTCCTAGGCTTTATGACGACACTTTCATGAGTCAAATGGCCTAGGAGCAGCTCAGTCCCATTCAAGTGAAAGGGGCTGAGTGCAATACCAAGCACAGCGGCTATATAATGTAAGGAGCTGTGCTTGGTAAGCTGCCAGAAGGCAGCGGCACTTACAGGAGCACCCCTGCCTTCTCTAAACAGCTGATCATTGGGGTCCCAGATGTCGAACCACCACCAATCAGATACTGATGACCTATGCAGAGGATAGGTCATCAGTAAAAAAAAATCCTGGGCTGAGACACAGTATTGTCTAATGAATTTGCATTGGAATTCAGTAAATAAAGGGGCATTCTTAGGCTACTTTCACACTTGCGTTTAACTAAAATGCTGCAGTTTTGTCCCCATTCATTGTCAATCAGGACAAAACTGAACTGAAGACAACGGAATGCTCCTAAAAGCATTCCGTTCCGCCTCCAGGCCGGACAGCAAACCGCAACATGCTGCGGTTTGCTCTCTGGTATGGGCATCCGCACCAAGACGGATCCGGAATGGCCCCCAATGCAAGTCAATGGCCATGGATTCGTTTGGTGTGACACACTAGTAAACGGATCCGTCCTCCATTGACTTTCAATGGAGTCCATGACGGATCCGTTTAACAGATGGTAAAGATAATACAACCGGATCCATTCATTACGGATCCACATGGTTGTATTATCAGCATGGATCCGGCGGGCCCCTTTATCCGCCGGATCCGTGCTTAACGCTAGTGTGAAACTAGCCTTAGAGTTACTGGTAGTATCTATGCATGAAAAATTTAACAAAAAGGTACTCAAAAAATTTCTACCTTTTTTTATGTCGTTAATAGCTCCAAATTTCAGTGCTAGTTCATTTCTCAATTTATCTTTACAGTATTCAGAGCTTTTTTGTGCTCAAAATGACCTATATACAAATAGAATTAGGCTACTTTCACACTAGCGTTTTTTAATTCCGGTATTGAGTTCCGTCATAGGGGCTCAATACCGGAATAAAACGCTTCAGTTTTGTACCCATTCATTGTCAATGGGGACAAAACTGAACTGAAGACAACGGAATGCTCCTGAAAGCATGCTACGGTTTGCTCTCCGGTCCAGGCATCCGCACCAAGACGGCTCCATCATGACCCCCAATGAAAGTCAATGGGGACGGATCCGTTTGGTGTGACACAATGGTAAACGGATCCGTCCTCCATTGACTTTCAATGGAGTTCATGACGGATCCGTCACCTGCACATATACATACATACACACATACAGACATACACATAAACATACACAGACATATACACATACAAATACACATACATACACACATACAGACATACACATAAACATACACAGACATATACACATACATACTTACATGCTCCCGGCAGGTCTCCACAGCGCAGAAGGAGCAGGATGGTGCGCACATAGGACGATTCCCCACAGCGCCCAGCAGAGGGCGCTGTGGGGAATCATCCTATGTGCGCGCCGTCCTGATCCTCCTGCGCTGTGGAGACCTGCCGGGAGCATGTAAGTATGTATGTGTATTTGTATGTGTATATGTCTGTGTGTGTGTCTGTACTGTGTGACATGTGTGGGGCCGGAGCGCGGTTCCGGCCCCACACAAGTACCTGCTGCAGCACGGATCCGGCGGCACCCTTCACCTGCCGGATCCGTGCTGCCGCTACTGTGAAAGAGGCCTTAGTAGAAAAAATTCTGATTATTTGCAGTCACCACTACAGGGAGCTTAGAAGCTTACTGCATACTGGTATGCATTATTATATTCACTGTGTAGTCAAAACAAAGGTTAGGCTGCATTCACATAGCATTTTAGCCTACTACAGGGCGTTCCCCCATTGTGGGTGTATGTTGGAATTCCCTAAAAGAGCATTCAGATGTACACTATAATGGGCACATTGACTTTAAAGCATTTCAAAGGATTAATTTTCGGAGTCCATTTCATCTGATTTCAATTCCTTGCTGCCATTTTTGATGGACAGAATAGGAAGATTTATCAATAGTGGTGCAAAGGAAAGCTGGCTTAGAATCCCACAGCAACCAATAAGATTCCACCTTTCATTTTACAGAGATCCTTTGGAAACTGAAAGGATCAATGTGATTGGTAGCTATGGGCAACTAAGCCAGTTTTCATGTGCACCACTTTTGACAAATCTACTCCTATATGCATACAATTTTATAGATGATGTGAGTCACGTTTTCTGAATGTCTTCCACAGAGTATCTATATACCACACAGTGGTATGATTGCTACCCACTGGGTACATCAAGCACTTCTATAGTGTTTCTACTAAACTCAGCAACTTTTCATGTTGCCTAAGTTTGAATATTCTAACTAAATAATTTCTGGCATCCAGCTAGGAACGAGCCATACACTCTGGCACTGTTGATTTTCATCTGTAAGCTAGAATGTATTCTGAATTCATGATCAGAGCATTTAATTACTGGTAGTATACCACTTGTCAGACATCTATTAAATACATACTGTATATTCTCACTATACTAATATAATAAATGTGGATCTGTCTTGAGTGGTGATTTAAACCGAATGTTGACTGCATTGTTAACTTTTTTTCACTTTGATTGCTACATGGGGAAGATAAAAAACTTAGCAGGAAGTTTAATACAATGTAATAGGGTATATTAGAATAAACTACTACATCCTGAGATGTGTTGATCTGGAATCTATCCAGCTGGCTTGAAAAATGATGGTATAGCTGGAATGTCTGAGGTTTATATAGAGTCTATTCTATAGGCAACCACAAAAGGTAACCATATCCCATTAAAACTGGCCATAAGCAGATGGCAGTTTTGATGGGGTTGCTCACTGGTAAATGAGCAAACATACTGTAGGAAGCTGTACTAATTGATGGTAATCAGGGGCGAACTGGGAACTTAAAGTGGCCCTGGAAAAAATACTGAAAGTGGCCCCATTTTGTAGTTGGGTCCAAATTGATGGAAGATAGGGCCAGCAATACCATATTGTGGCACATTATACCACCCCAACAGAGCCAAATACCACAGTCCATCACAAAATACATCCCAAAAAACTTCCACTGCCTGGGTGTTAGGATGACCCGGATGGTCCCCTGGGGATCGGCCTGCCGAGAAATGTCCCTTTAATGTCTATGGCCAGTCTGCCCCTGATGGTAATGGTCTACTTCTTGAACTGGACAAATGGTAAATCAGACTCATAAAATAGGCATAAAGAGGGGGGAAGCTCTCAGGTTGGCATATTCATCTTTACCAAGGACAGTGAGACCTGTAGTGGATTGCCCTTCTCCACAGGCACTGCAATACTACCGGTTTAAGAGAGAGGGACTGGCCATAAAATGGCCTTTTCCACTACGGAATGGTAAGAAGAACCTACAAGTCCCTTCTGTAGAGAAATGGGGGGGGGGGGGGACTTGCTGTCAGGAAACAGTACCATTTTGATTTTTGACCTGGGACTGCACAGTTACATGGTACGGTTAAAAAAGATATAAGTCCATCAAGTTCAACCAGAGGATGGGTGGGGGTACAAATTAATGGAAGGGGAGAAACCAGAATTCTACCCATCTTCATAAGCATTAATGTCATTTATTTTGGTGCTGGGAAAAACACTGGAAAAGAACTTGGCTCCCTAGCCATCATGGGTGCAAACTCCCTCATCAGCTGTAGACATAAGGGCTGTAGACAACCTTGGCATTCATTTTTAAAAGAAAAAACTAGAATAGCATTATGACTAGTTTTAAAGAGTGAGAAATTCACATTTTATATTGAATTAGTTATCCTAAGATCCATGGTATGGTTGCATATTAGGGCCCATATTATGACTGCAACAAGTAGATGCCATCTGGTCCTATTGAAATGTAAACACATTGTGTAGAGGCTGTGCTTGGTATTCACTGACTTGAATGGGGCTGAGCTGCAAATAGGTGACATCAATAGGCTAGGAAGAGGCTGAAGCGCTCAATGTGCGCCTAGCCTCTTCTAACAGCTCATTGGCGGGGACCTGAGGTAGGTCATCAATATCTTTTCCTGGATATTCCCTTTAAGTCTGTTTTAATGCTTGCCTGATGAATTGCCAAACCTAACTTTGGAGCTTACTCTGGCAGTGGAGAGGGACTTGAGACCGGCATGAGGACTAAGGAGTTTTATGGAACTCTTAATCAGTTCCATCTGGGTCAAAAAGAGATGGATTCGAAAAATTCTCAGTCAAGGAGCAGACATATTATAAAGCATATAAATGTGAACCCAGCCTTGGCAAATGTTATAGTCTGTACAACAGTCACAATAAAGTTTGTTTATGAAAATTGGTGCCATCAGTGGAAATCTTGAGAATGGTAGTGCCATTCCAATCAAAAACTATATTACAATGTTGTGTTGGAAATTTCCAGACCCGAAGTGGCTTAGTCACTCTAAAGAGCACAGTGGTCCTTTAATTGGTGAAGCGATTACCACCACCACTGTCCACTTCTGACATGCTGTTATGCTATTCTTGTTTCATGCAGCCTTTATTATAATCAGTTTTCAAAAACAACATTTTAACAAATAAAAAAAAGTTAAATTATATAAAAGGAGACAACTAAGTGGAAGATTACAAAACTTGGCAGAAATACAGAGGACAAACCAAGGTATGCACTTTTGTAAATTGCAGCACTAAATGTTGGCATGATTTCAAGGCATTAAAGGTTAAAATCTGCCTTTCAGAGCGTGCACTGAGCAATTTCTGGGATATTCAAAACTAGCATTCAGAATAGAGTTAACCCAGCCTGATAACAGCGTCACTGTGGAGGTTAGTGAGCAGAGCAAGTGGTGCATATATAAAAATCGGGTAAATATGGTCTAGGCTCTATTGACAGTCACAACTAGCTGGTCTGTTAAGATAGTGTGGTATTTAAAACAGTTATATCTTATTGCATTGGTGGTTCTGATAGACTGATCTCAGTACTTGCTGGGCTAAACAAGTGGCTTTAAATGGGATTTTCTCCAAATTTATATTCTCAGATCCAAGTTGTGAAATATAGTTAAACTGTATTTCCTAGCAGTTGGTCCATACATGGTACCATATATGATGATGTAAGAGTAGCATGGTGCATGGTTATTCCATTAACACTTTTATACATTTTCGAGAGATGTTTCAGAATAAGCTTTCTTAGCATTAAAGGGTGTTTCTGATTTTAGGAGGAAACCGGACAACACATTTGTCAGCATAATTGAGTCTTATCAGCACAATCCACCTATTATAAAGAAGTGAGCATTACTTACCCTGCAGATCTGCACTGCCGCAATGCTCCACTTCGACACTGCAGCCAATCACTGGCCTCAATGTTGCACCAAAGAGAACAGTTACTGGTTGTAGCAGTCACATGTTGTGAGGTAACCACTGAAGCTGGAAGGACAGATCCTTGGCAGAAGAACTACAGCAGCAACACTGGATATTTCAGGTAAGTAAGGATAACTTGTTTATTGCATGGATCTCTTGTGTTGCCCAGTTTCCTTCTGAAACAGGACAACCCCTTTAATTATAACAACCTCTCTCTTCTATTCATAAAAATAACTTAGAGGTTGTCATACATCCACACCTTATACAGCATCATAATACAGTGAAACTTCTTTCAGACGGCCATCTACAGTCTTCTAGAAGGGTTGTTCGAGAAGAATATGTCCTCTGGGATCTGCATTTACCTCTAGAACGAGGCCCACTCGATCTATTTCCACCTAAATTCTGTGGTCAGAGATGGTCCGAATTACAGAAAAAGTTTACAGAGCTGTGCTATGGTGTTTCCCATTCAGTTGTATATGAGATATGGAAAAAAGTGTTGCCTAACCCACCTGGCTGTTACATAGTTCTGACTCCCTCTAACTGCTGAATCAAGGTGGGACCTCTCTATCAATCATTTATAGTATATTATATGATGAAACTTAGATAAAGGGGTGTTCTGCTACAGCTACAACAAGGTCTCCCTAGGTTCCATTGAATTTAGTTTAGTGGAAACCTAAAATGCAGAGACATTAAAGTACAGGCGACAGTAGAAGTCAGATTTCAATCTCTCCATTTCTAGATGAATCCCACATGTGTATACTTCTGCATTCAAATTGCTAGAAGTTATAACTAGAAAATCAGCCGGAACCTATTAGCTCAGGATATTAGCGGAGAGTCGAGTTCCCAGAATCCTAGAGCAAGGGAAATGTCAGAGCTTCTCATCATGGAAATTACCTGAGAAGTGGTTCAACTTACTAACATAACTTCTTAAGATACAGCCCAAAATGCTGATCTTGGCTGTATACTAGTCAATGGATTCTCCAGGGAGTTCACGTAAATAAAGCAGTCTTCCCTTCAACCAAGGTCCTCATGAAAAGCAAGAGATGAAGTCTTGCCATTAGGTATCAATAGCTATTTTGGCCAGCTGGAGAATACCTTGACTCATTTAATCCTATAATATAACCCAACATGGAATATAAAAGTATCCCTATTGTCTGATCCCCTCTATGGCTTTGCCTAAAGACATCCTCTTCACAAAACATGCTTCTCAAATTCCTACTGGGAAGCACAGACCTGAAATAAAACATCAAGGTTCCAAATAACAGGCTCCCCTTTTTATAGTATCTGCAGGGTGCCTAACTGACTATGATTTGCTCAGAGATACTGTACCTGTACATTATAATAAATCGTGCATCTTTTGAATGCTATTTAAAATATATCTTCCTACTGGGTCCACTGAGAAATTTTGTACCTTATTTGGAAAAAAAAGTTTTGTGCAAGGATGTTTGACAGGTTTTGATCACTAGAGCTTTTCTTGGTGACACTGATGAAGCTGGGCAGGTGGCAAACTTGTCACACTATGCCAGGTAAGATTGATCAGTACACGATGCAGAGTGACAGGCAATGCCAGCTTCTCTGCAATATCAAGAAAATCTTAAAGAATAGACAGTTTAAAGAAGAAATGTGCTGTTCTAGCTATCCAAGACTGGAAAGAGGCTGGAAGTCTGAAAAAATATCTGCCGATTCTGTCCCCATAATCTGTCTTTGATCCAGGGAGTTATTCTGATTGCCTGATTGGAGTCGGGAAGGAATTTTTTCCCCTAAAGTGGGGAAAATTGGCTTTTACCTCACAGGGGTTTTTGCCTTCCTCTGGATCAACTTGTAGGATTAACAGGCCGAACTGGATGGACAGATGTCTTTTTTCGGCCTTATAAACTATGTTACTATGTTACTATATGTCCACTTCTGGGAACCTCCAAGAATATTACAGGCGTATTTCCATCTAAGACATTTATGGCATGTCCAAAGGACATACCATAAATGTCTAATAGTTATGGGTTGTATTTCCAGAATGAGAGACCCTTGACCCCAACTCACATGGATGCTGTGTCCAGGGGTGGTTCGAGCTACAAGAACGGCCCAGAGTACATATGTGTGAATGATATTAGCAGCTGTTCTCAGGGACTGTATCTTTTCTTAGCTCTGGACTTGAGACCGATTGTTTCTTTAAAAATGAATTAAGAATTTATAGCTACTCATTTGTATTCTGTGGAGTAAGTTGTCAGACTGTCTTAGGGCAGTATCTGAAACTCCGCTTGTGACACGCAGCAAGGAAGAAAAAACCTGACTTCTTTGTTACCTGTGAAGCACACGTGAACACTTCAGTGTAGAGGATAGAGTATGCAGAGATGTGCCAGCTAAAGATTTTCTTGAATGTAGCCCAAAAACTTTTTTCACTGCTGTGTCGGCTCCAACTTTGGAAACCTAGAAACATTCACTGCACTATTCAATTTTGCATTTTTCAAAGGAATATAAAAGTTGTTCTAAATAACATGAGCACTTTGGGGTCATTTATTATCCTGAAATACGGCTATATTAGGCGTATTTCAGGCACAATCTGTGACTTTTCCCTGCTCATCCCAGGTCTAAAAAAGTGCATAAGGCATAGGTGGGGAAGGGTTTATTTTAGGTGTAGAAAATGGTCTAAATGTAAGCCAGCTAGGAAGCTGTCTTACATTTAGACTGGCACTGGAGGCACTGAAGTTATGAAGAGGCCGGCGTCTCTTCATAACTTCGGTGATTTACCACTTGATATAGAAGTTATTAAGACCGGCGTCTTAAATGCCAGTCTTAACAAATGACCCCCCTTTGTTTCTTAAGTACACTGACAGAGAGGGTTGGATAGAAGTACTGTGGGTCCACTCATGGTTGTAGCTAGAGAGCATGCAGACATATCGGATACATAAGGGTCTAGTGCCCAAGGGGACCAAAAGGCTGTTATGCCATGTAAAAAGTCCTCATTTTTACAAATGGCCCATGATGGTTGTGTTGGTGGGCTTTTGTTACAGATTTTTCATCAGAGACTAAACACTCTTCCCTCTAAATGATCTACTCTGCTGTTGGCTTCAGGAAGGATAGCGTTCTGCTCATGGGCCAATTATCATGCCAGAGAATCTTCTCTAGAAGTCCATTCATGTTGCTGCGAAGGAATCACATGAAATTTAGAAATACTAGATTTTATTATACATTTATACTTAACCAGTTCTCTAAAATAATCTTCGCATTGACTCAATGTTTTTTTTTATATACACTACAGTGAACACATGAGACTTCTTTTTCCTAAATTTTTCTTTAGTTTTATTCCTGAATACTTCACTGTGCCGTTTAGTATTCAGCACAGACGTAGTAAGGAAGTCAGCAGCCAGTGAGCGTCCTTCCTTCACTACGTGCAGGTGCAAGATTTACCTGGCACTCAGGGCCGGCAGGAGGAGGTGAACACTGGCCTGGCCCTGTCAATCAATACTTGGAGGGCGTGGAATGAGGTGGGAGAAGGGAGCCTCTAGGAGAAGGAGCAATGCCCCCACTGCTCCTAGAGGCTAATTTGCATATTATAATGGTAGTACTTATGAAGTAACGGGGGCATGAATAAAAACAAGAATAGCCTAGTTAGGTCTAGCTGACGTTAGCACATCACTAATGTCAGACAGTTTAATATTGATAATTCTGGTGACAGAATCCCTTTAATGTGAAGAATGCCACTATATGACCATCTTAGGCACTGTATATGAGGAAGCTTCCACTTTCTCCTGCATCATTTATAGTGGTTTTAACACTGTATTTACCCAACTTGCTTGATTACTCTTTGGAGTTCTCCACTGTACTGCATACCCCATCTGCCTGGTATTCATTACCTGACTCTGTACCTTTACTACCCCATAACATATCCTGATTCTTCCAGACCTTCATTACTAATCTAATGTAGCCTCACTAAGTCGTCTCATTCCAGTATCCACAATTTATCAAACTTCTTTGACCAGTTCATTTCTACATCGATTTTCTAATTTCATTGCCTGTGCTTCCTATACCTATTCCTACACCTCTACATGTGTATTCTCATTCTATCTATACAAGACATTGGGGGGAATTTATCATTAGGAGAATATTTGAAGTCAGTTTTGCTTGCATCTATGTTGGAGTACTTTATGCCACATTTATCAAACGTCACAGGTTGTTTGATAAATGTGGCTTGTCCTTAAACCTAACACTTCTGTCTACAGAAGCTCCTCCACTTTTCCTACTCCACCCTCCTCCTGGAGTGAGATTGCGACTATTTTGCGACTTTTTTTAAAAAGTCGCAATGATAAATCTGGAGTGAAACTCATTAACATGGCTAACCACACCCACTTTTCCACCCATATTACAAACTGGAGTGAGTTGTGTACACATGCAAAAAGTCGCAAAAAAATGCGCAAAAAAGTTGCAAAAGCCCTATCGTGCGACTTTTTGAAGACAGAATTCTGGAGTGAAGGTGTGATAAATCAGGGCCAAAATGTCTGGGAAATCAAAGACAAGAAAGTAATGTGGCTAGCCGGGTAGTTCAACCCAAAACTTAGTAGTTGAAAAGCAGGGTGTGATAGGTGAATTGTCTCGTATGGACTGGTTCTTACCCTGGGTATATAGCAGAAACCAGATAATTTAAAATACAATTAAGATAAAAAAAAATAACATAATAAAGTAACAGAATTAGTTGTGTTTGGATGTAATTCTACAGTGGACAGAATCTTCAGTGCAACTGAAAAAGGTTAGGGGGCAAAGAACCCCCTGAATTTGTGTAACTTCAAAAACATCAAAAACACCAGAGTTTCATACTGTTAATTTCCCTTTCTGACCTCATGCCTGCTGACCACATTGGCTCTCAAACTGCGGCAGATCTCAATGACATCAATGAGTGCAAAGTACTTAGTAGAAACACCCAACTGTTCAAATGGATTATACAGTGTTTTTCAAAAAGCAGTCTGAACTAGCCATGCTTCCTCTTACAGCGGGATTATCTTGCCCTGCACTGAAGTACAATACCGCCACATCTCTCTAATACACTTTGAGCTAGACACAGAGAGAACGAGTGTGAGAGGGCGAGAGAAAGCATTGCCTCGTATGATATTAAATAATTCTACCTTTATTACAGGCCTTCTATTCAAAACAAGGTTATCTAGTGTTCTTTTTCATTAAAATGGGGAAAGTCATGACACGTATAAAAGATTAGCTTCTTCATGTAGCTGCCTCTTGACGAGAGAGCTCCGGCATAATAACATTTAATCAGATCCTAAGTGCAATAATAATGAACACAGGGGTTGACTTGTCGCTGATTTCTTTTCGTAGTCATACAGTAAAGCAGTTGCAGTCTCTTTAAAGCTTTGAACGTAAACAGCAGTGGCTCATTTACTCTGAATATTGCTAAAATGTTTAGCCATAGAGATAGAACCAGTGGAGAACTAACTGTACCTCATTACCAGCATCACTGAAAGTTGCTCCTGCACAATTCCTCTCCTGAAGACTCAGGTTCTGTATGTCTTTTATAAACCACTGATGTCTGAAATATGTTTCTGAAATTCAGAGGCCTTGAATTTCTGACCATGTCAAACCATAAAAACAAATTGACTTTGCATACATCAGTCAATTAAGTCATAGTTCATAGCAGACAAAATCTTCACAGATGGAAGGAAGAAATTATGTTGTTGGGACCTCGGAAATTAGTGGAAAATTGATAATTGAAGACATTCATGACACATCCACAGCTTGATAGATGTGGGTCCCACCACTGTCACCTACTCTATTCTTCAAATTGGGGGGCCCAGAGCCCATGCTCTGTCTATTGAGGTGGCCTGAGGCGAACAGTGAATGGAGAGAAGGGTACTGTACATATGTCTGCAGCCATCTCCACTTTTTATATAAGCCACAGTAATGACCTACACAGGGGCGGACTGGGAACTTAAAGAGGCCCTGGAAAAAAAAATACTAAAAGTGGCCCCGTTTTGTAGTCGGGTCCAAATTCATGGAAGGCAGGGCCAGCAATACCATATTGTGGCACATTATACCACCCCAACAGAGCCAAATACCACAGTGCATCACAAAATACTGCCAGCAGCACAAAATACATCCCCAAAAAACTTCCACTGGCCGTCTGTGAGGAGGGCTCAGGCGGCCCCCTGGGCATCGGCCCACCGGGAAATTTCCCTGTAAGGTTTATTGCCAATCCGCCACGGACCTACAGTAGTACATTGTTAATATTCCATAAATGACTAAGGTAGGAATACACCTTGAAGACGAATGTACTGATCTGAATTCTCTGGAAGAGGAGACTAGAGGCTTCCACATGCATGCAGATGTTGAAGTGAGAGGTGATCTCTCTATATCAAGGTCTATACAAGTTATGAAGTCCAATCTATGATATCTAGTTTGAGCTGTTTCTGTAACTCTCATGGGCTACAATTAGAGATGAGCGATCGTGCTCGTAACGAGCACTGTACCGCTCGGCTCCCCTGCGCTCGCATGGGTGCAAGCAGCCGCTTCCATCCTCCTCACCCGACGGAAGCGGCTGCCTGCGCCCATGCGAGCGCAGGGGAGCCGAGTGGTACAGTGCTCGTTACGAGCACGTTCGCTCATCTCTAGCTACAATGCATAGCCATACACATGAGCCGCAATTTCTCCTTTAATCCTGGAGAACCATTTTTAATACCAGAGAACCCGCTAAGGTATACACAGTATATACTATCATGTCAGCAGAAAATTGCCTGCTTGAGGATGGTTTCCACATAGTAACAGATTAATGGTGTAAAAATATTAAAAACAAACTTAAAGAGCATTTGTCAGCATGATAAACCCTGTTAGGTGAGACATACTGCCTGGAAGGGTTGATCATGCTTATTAAAACAGTACCTTAGTTATGTTTGTATGTAGATTTCCTGAGATATCTGTTGTTGTTTTTTTATTATTACACAAAACAGCTCTTTTGAGCACCAAGGGGCTGGCCAGAAGGCTTGAAGCACTGCTGTTGTAACACCTATCTCCTCTGTGCCCTCTCCCTCCCCTGTGATCTGTATTCTTTCGCATGTGCCATGGATCAGTGACTCCTGTGCTTAGTGCATGTGCAGTCTGAACCTGCTCTGCGTGGCAGGCAGAAGCAGATCAAGTGTGCAAGCCCTGGGTGACTGAGCCACAGCACAGGCGTAACAATACAGGGCCAGACGAGATATCTAGCCCTTTCAATAATATGGGAGTGGGAGTGTACAGAGGAGATGGGTGTTACAATAATAGTGCTCCAAACCTTCTGCCCGCCCCCTGGGGCTTGAAAAGAGTGAATTTGCATTTTAACAAAAAAACTGATATCTCAGGAACACTTCTATGTACAAAGAAGAAAAATAAACAGCAAAAATAGTAAAAAAGATATACAACAAACATGCTAGATTTTATGCATGCCAACTATATAACCAATGTTCATGAAAGTAGGAGCTTCAGCAAGGGATAAGATTTAATTCTACCAGCCAGGACCCGTAACGACAGCTGCTCAGAAGTAACGTCTCTCCTCCAGCCCTTCTATTCATTACTGGATATTATGGATCTAATTAGTAAAAGGAGTCGAATCTGTATTCATTGCAATGCAAAGAAATAGAAAAATAGCTTTATTTTCTCTCCAATGTAGAAGGGTTTTAATTGGAAGCATGAAGATGACATGAGTATCAATATCAGTATTTTCCTTGTCCATAAATAATGAGACAAGAAGGTGAGAGTTGCACAGGGTAACATGAAACCTCTTTAAAGAGCAATCAGTCTGCAGATCCATGCTCCAAGGAGCACACAGGCATCACGATCAGGTTCTCGCTTAATCAGCTCAGAAAGAGAGCAAATTAACTTGTCCTACCTGAAGGAGGGCGTTTGTACAAAAGAAAACAGATAGCACGAGCAATACAAAACTCCAAGCAAGGCTGCATTTTCCATTGTTGTTTACCTACCCAACTGAACTTCCATTTAAAGAGGACCTCTCAGCTCTCCTCACATCTGTACTTGTCCATGAGGTATATCCATACATACTGGAACACTCTCTAATGAAGGTCCGAATGTTTAGGGTGTGTAGTGACAAAAGGAATAGTAATCCCCAATGTTACTCCAAGAGGAAAAAGAGGAACTGCACAATGCAGAATTAAAGTAGAGTTGCTCCAGACAAAACTTGTCATGCCAGAAGAGCTGAGAGGTTGTCTTTAAGGTAAATTTCCCCCAAATGTGAAAAAGTCAAATCATGGACATTATGAAATAAACATATATTTGCAAATACTTTTAGCTTTGTTTTGTCAACCCCTTTTAGCCACGTTGAGGCATCGGCTGATAGTTGATACCTGTTTGTATGAAGTATGTGGTCCTGTATGGAGGCAGATGTCAAACATTCAGTAGGACCTCCCACTGGAATCATAAAGGTGACTAGATACTTAGTGTTTTGTAAGCTGAACCCACCAAAAAATGCAGGTTCGGCCGACACTCTAATGTATGTGGGGAGCTCCCAACTCTCCCCCTGAGAGATGATGTCGGGGTAGATAAGGGCAAAAGGAATATTTTTCCTTGATCCTTTGGTTCTCCTGACAGATAAGCCACTACCAGAAGGGTTTTGCCAAGCCAAACGTGTATGGGAAGGTCAAGAGTCGGCCAACAGCTATTACATGTGTATGGGCGGCTTAAGCCCTGAACAACAAGGAATTCATATCAATAGATTCCAATTTGTACTAAAGCTCTACCTATCCAATAATATATGAATCTGCTCAGTTCCTCCTGATATTCCATAACATGCTGCCAGCAGATAAGACAGCAAGTTCTATACTGCAAGAGTATGTCACGTTGTGAATATTTTAATGGACTATGTAAGAAAACATCTTGCTTCCAGAACCCATAGTACCCGACATACAGAAATAGACGGTTTTGTAACAAACTTTCAGGAAACTCCTAAGGTTCAGAAACTTATACATTAAGTTAGTGGCACACAAGGCGAAGTGAAGATCTGTTTACTAAGGTTACCACAGAAGATCAGTGACCTTCTTCCATTATTCTTCATGGTCAGAGCAGCAGTGGTAAATCCAGCTTTTATCATAAAGTAGCTACAGTGAAGCCAGATGCTGGAGTAAATAACATCTTCTGCCGTCAGATGCATCACACTCAGGACAAAGGTATCTTGGAAGGGAGAGACTGCAGCAGAGCTGTTACTTACACCTCAAGAAAGTCGTTCCTTCTTATCAAGCCAAATAAATATTTGCAGCGAGCTGGAGCTGGAATTAAGCCTCTTAGTGCTATGGCTGCACGGCACTCTATAAATGACCTAGTTTGTTGACTCATCCTAAGACATTTAAAGCTGCAAACTAGAGATTGTCTGGTGTACGGTGAGAGGCATCTGCAGCAAACAGCACGGTTTCTGCTGGCTCCATCACTAGCTTACTGATTCTATAATTCCAGAAGGGGATAATAAGGAGTGAAATGTGAAATACCACCAGCAAATTGTAAAAACTACTCAGCTATGTTATTACAAATAATGTTTGATAGATGGTGATCGAGATCATCAGCTTAATGGAATTGGAAGAATGGTTATATACCCTTTCCTAAAGAAACTGACTATTTAACACAATGACATTTTCCAATCCAAAATTCTGCATTTTGATTTCACAATATTAACCCCTTCAATTAATAAAAATATGCAACTCTGCCACAGTTTTATGGCTTTTGTTTTTATGGCATTCCTTGTGCAGTAAAACTGACTTGTTCCCTTCATTCTCTGGGTCAGTACAATTACGGCAATACCACATTTATATAATTTTTCTTGTTTTGATACCTAAGAAAAATAAAAAGTTTGGAAAAAACGAATTATTTTTTTGCATTGCCATATTATCACGCTCTGGTGTGGAGGGTATAGCCACACCAAGCGTAAGAGAGAAGGGAAAAGACCAAACAAGGGAAATGGTCACCTCCTGCAGGAATCCCTGAAACTAGGCCCTGGCTGACTACCAGTATGAACAGGCCTTAGTGGTAGGAGAGTTCATACACAGGAACCTAATAACAAACTGACCCTGTACAACCCTGCAGCTAGTGACAGGAGAAAGAGTAAACCCGTTCCTCCAAAAGGACGGACGAACAGGAAACTCCAGAAGGCAAAACCACAACAGGGAAAAGTAGGATAAACACAGTAAGGAAAATGACACTTATCTTAATGCAGATATTGCAGCAACCGGATCTCAACTGAGAACAACATCACACACAACAATGTCAGCAGAAAGTATAAACCGCAAGGAATACTGGGAGAGGAAGGGATAAATAGGGGAAAGATAATTACCACACCCGCTGTAACGCCTCCCGGGAGTCCCAGGCGGCGCACGCGTACTTACCGCTGCGGCCGGCGTTCTCGCTCTTTGCTGCCTTGATGTTTGTTGCTTGGTCAGTGTGAAGTCTTGTTCTTTTTTGCCCTGGGCTCCAGGTGCTGCATTTTATTAGGTCAGCTCCTTAATTGGTTCCTCCCCTTTCCTCCTGTCTGTAAGTACATAAGTCCTCCTTGGACACTTACTCCTTGCCTGAGCGTTATAAGTCATCCTGACTTGCGAAGGTTCCCGTATTGCCTTAGTCCTGCTGTAGTGTGAACACCGCTCTAGTCCTGCTATAGAGTGAACACTGTCTTGGCCTGCTGAAGTGTGAACTCCGCTCTAGTCCTGCTGAAGTGTGAACACCACCCCAGTCCTGCTGCAGTGCGAACATTGCCCTAGTCCTGCTGTTTGAACACTACTATCCAGTACCTGGCTTCCGTTCCTGGCTCCTGTTCGTGGTTCCTGTTCCTGATTCCCGCCCCTGGCTGATCCTCTCCGGTCTGCTTCCAGTGCATTGCTGACTCCAGTCATCCTTCCACATCTCCTCCCTTGGTGTGTGTCTGTCCTGCGTATCTGTCTCTCTGGTGTTTTGCACCTTAGTACTCTGTCCGTCTGGCCAGCTGTCACGAGTATTGTCTCACCCCAAGAGGTAGCGACCTGGTGTACCTCCTCGGGAAAGCCTATCCCCACCATCAGGGGTACTGTGAAGAACGGGAGGTACACTTAGACAACGCCCTTAGGGGAAGACATTCTCGTGACACAGTGGATCCACATCCACTGATCTTGACACCCGCAACAGCTGAGGGGAAGGGGTGTGGTAAACAGCAACCAAACTAAGAGGAAAACATGTCAAATTATGTCACTTTTGAAAGCCTAGCCGAATGCCTGCAACCTGACGCAAGTACGTTCGTGACACATATTCTAACCCCCATAACTTTTTTTATTTCTATTTCTATGGAACTGTATGATGAGTCATTTTTTTGCGGGGCGATCTGTCCTATAATACCATTTTGAGGTGTGTATAATTTTTCACTTAAAATTGATCACTTTTTATCGTTTGATATTTTTTTGGGGAAGTGAAGCAATGAATAAAAAACTAATTGGCCATTTTAAATTTTTATTTTTAGTAGTACAGGCGTTTTCAAACACAGTGGTGTTTATTTTTATATAGTTTATTTTTATATTAGTCACAGGGGGTGATTTGAATTTTTATTTATTTTTTATACTTTTAAAAACTTTTTTTAAACTTTTTTTTTTTTTTACTTTTCTGAAAGAGGTTGTCCAGCTGTTTGAAGCTGATCATTACACTACGTATTGTCTCCAGTGGAGCGGTGTGATTACAAGCACTCCATCCATTCACTTGACAGGAGTGGGTATTATATTGCACTTCTGAGACAAAGTACAGTGTAATGAAGAGGAAGCGGTGCTCGCTTGCAGCCATCTCATTTTGAAACAGCTGATATTGATGACCTATACTAACAATAAGTAATCAATATTAATAGCTGGACAACCCCTTTAAGTCACCCTAGCTGACTATAGCATGCAATAATTAGATTGCGATTTGTATTCTGTAATGATTTTTTTTTTCTAATTTACAGAATACAGAATTCTGTATATTCCAATGCAGTGCTGCCACCTGCAGGTCAGCATTAGAATATACCAGTAATAGGCCTGGAAGTCTTGTACAGGCTCAGGCCTCAATACCACGGAACAGCTTATGCCATCTCAGCCAGGGGAAAGCGTCCCAGTCAGAGAAATGCGCACTTCTGGTTTTAGGACTCTGAGATTCCAGAGGCATATGAGTGGTTAAAGGGCTGCAATCAGTGTTATCACCAATCACAGACATTAGCCTCAGGTGTTTGCTGTTTAAAACAGCAGGCAACTAGTGGCTATGGTGCTCACTGTGCTCAGGAGCAGGCTTCATCTTTAAACCCTGCACTTCTGCTGTACATTTATGGTGCTGGGATCGAAGGGGTTAAATTAATACAGATATAGAGCTCCAAATCTAAAAATACTAATATGAGCAAATATATAACATGGTTCATTGTTAATAGGGTTCTCTGGGATTGTTGTTTTGATGGCCTATCCTCAGGATAAGCTATCCACATCAGATCATTAGGGTTCTGACTTCCCGCACCCCTCCAAATAGCTGTTCAGCTAGAAATAGGCCCAGTACCACACAGCTCAGTCCACTTGAAAGATGGGATCTGTTGAACCCCTTTCCCTCTCCCATCAAAACTGTTACCACCAGAAGCATACTTTTACAAGAAAGGGTACCTCTGTGAAAAATATAGGTCCCTGCAGCCAGTACTGGATTATGTGACAGGAGAACACGGCAACTGTTCATGCCTCACATTTCTTGTAGCAGAGAAGAACCATATGATTGTCAAGGCAGTTTTCTTCTCCTTTGTAGACCACAAGAGCTTTACTTAGGTTTACAGAGCTAAAAGGTAAGTGGCTAATACCAACCTGAGTTGGGGCCTGCCATTCATGGGCACAATAACAGTACTACATTACCTACAACCTGTTTCACCTCATCCTACTAGCGGGAATAAAAATGGTTAAGACAACATTCTCCTTCAGTGAAAGATATATATTTTCACTCCCCAACCAGCCAGCGAGGTCCTATCAGCTTAATTTATTCTATCTCAACTATATTAAGACATTGGGAATTTGAATTTTCAGTACTATTATTGACTTCCTTCATTAATCACTCTAAAGGACCTTGACACAGTTTCGAACACTGCGAATCTACAAGGCAATATTTTTTTCTCACTGTACTTTTCCTCACTATTTCTTATAGGAGCCTAATCAGAGTTCAAAATCACTAATTTATTGATGCTTTACAAAAGTCAGGTACAGCCAGTAGCCATGCCTGGTCAGGGGTGTACAACCTGTGAAGCCACACCTTGCAGGCATCTTGCCCAACCACAAGTTATAATATTAATTGCATATCACTGCTATTATATTACTTTATCTATGGAGCTGCTTCGCCATATTATTGAGTACTCTATGATGGTATTTACTTAGGCACAGTACAGTATATCTTCTTTTGCAGTGTATGGTTGGGCGAACTGTATGGCTTTGTAAATTAGGCAACTATCTGGGTAAGGCACCATCTGGGCACAATACTGTAAGGAAATGGTGCCAATGAGAAGCTGAAATGTTGCCTGTGAGCATGGGTGAATAAATCCACATTGTTTTCACGTCATTCATGGGAGTGATATCATTTCAAGGTGGATGAATCCACCCTTTAAGAAGGATGTACCCTTATCTTGGTAACTGTCTACTTACATTGCTGCCCCTTTACTATTGGCTATTCGCTAGAGGAGATGAGCTCTTAAACTGTTGATCCCTGTTCTGCAATATATACCAGGAGTTCTTTTTTTGAATTATTGTATAAACCTGGTCAAGACTACACAGAATGTAACTAACCATAGCCGGCTTTGCACACACAATGAACAAGTAGGGATTAATCAGGAAACGTGAACTTAGAAGCCTGAATGTGAACTTAAAAGAACATTAAAGGTGTAAAACATTGTGCTGGAAGCATGAAAAAATGACGTGTTGGCTAGATGACTGAGTTAGCATATATCCAAAACAGCAGGTCTTTTGGGGTGTTCCATTATCTAGTGGTTAGCATCTACCAATAGTGGTCCAAATAAGTACAAGTGGAGAACCAGTTACAGGGTCATGGCCACCCAAGACTCACTGATGCACATGGGAGTTATGGCTAGCCCATCTGGCCCATTCCTGTAGAAGATCCACTGTAGCACAATTGCTGAAAAAGTTTTTGATGGCTATACCACAAAGATGCCATAACAAACAGTCCATTGCAGCTTGCTGAATATGAGGGTGCACATCTACAGACTGGTGAGAGTGCCCATGTGGTCCCTTGTCTCCCACTACCAAAAGTGTCTACACTAGGAACATGAGCCTTAGAAATGGAACATAGGGCGAACCCATGGAAGAAAGTGATCTGATGAATCAAGTTTTCTTTTACATCATGTGGACGACTGGGTTACATGTGTACTGCTTACCTCGACAAGACATTGCACCAGGATGCACTATGGGAAAAAGGTAAGATAGAGATGGTAGAGTTATGCTCTGGGAAATGCTCTGCTGGAAAACCTTGGGTCCTGGCATCCTTGTGGATGTTACTTTGACACCTACAGTACCATATACCTACTGTAACCATTGTACAGAGTACCAATTTCCTAATGGCAGTGGTCTCTTTTTAGAAGGATATGTGCCCAAAAATTGTTTAGGAATGGTTTGAGGACCATAGCAAAGGTTTTAAGGTATTGGCTTGTCTCCAAATTCCCCAGATCCCAATCAAATCGAACATCTGTGGGATGTGCTAGAGGCTGAACTGCAAAACTTACAAGATTAAAAAGGATCTGCTGCTAAGTTCTTGCTGTCAGATACCACAGGACACATTCAGAGGTCTTGTATTCATGCCTAGCTTTTAATATTATCATGGATCAGTATATATAAAGTATATTGTTATTTTATATAGCTTCCTTCTGAAAGGTGAGAGGTTAAGGCTACTTTCACAGATGCGGTAAAGCTGTCTGGCACGTTGTTCCGGCAGAGGGTTGCGCACTGCCGAAGCTCATTGACTATAATGGCATCCAGAGGGGATTCAGCTGTTTTCCGGCATGAGTTCTGAGTTTCGGCCGGACAAAAACCAGTGTACTCCAGTGGGCTCCGGAGGTGAACAGCAGTGTCCGGCTTTGCCAGCTATGGTGCTCTCCAGCAGGCTGTTCCTCTGTTGGAACAGCCATCCGGATAGCGTTACTGTAGGTGTGAAACTAGCCTAAGAATGAAATTTGCTCAAGTAAATTTTCGAGTTCAGCTGGTCAGATTTACACTGTTAAAAAAAGCAATGAAGGCAACTGCAGCATAGGTGGAACATTAATTCAATTTCAGTGGTTGGAAGCAGCAGGTGAGAACTAATATCAGCTTATCTCTTTTGTCTGATCAGGAGTCATCAAGCTGTGACTAGAAGAGAAAATGGCCAGGACAGATCTTAGTATGTATTAAAAAAAAAAAAAAAAAAAAAGAGTCCAATATAAAAAAAAAATAACAGAAAAATCACCTAAGTAAGCAAAAACTGTGTAATAAAATAATCAAATTTGTCTGGCAGATGAGGTTTAACACTGACAAATGTAAGGTTATGCATATAGGAAGGAATAATACAAGTCACCAGTACATACTAAATGGTAAAGCACTGGGTAACTCTGACATGGAAAATGACCTAGGAATTTTAGTGAACAGCAAACTAAGCTGTAGAAACCAGTGTCAGACAGCTGCTGCCAAGGCCAATAAGATAATGGGTTGCATCAAAAGGGGCATAGATGCCCGTGATGAGAACATAGTCCTGCCACTTTACAAATCACTAGTCAGACCTCACATGGAGTACTGTGTACAGTTCTGGGCTCCTGTGAACAAGGCAGACATAGCAGAGCTGGAGAGGGTTCAGAGGAGGGCAACTAAAGTAATAACTGGAATGGGTGCACTACAGTACCCAGAAAGATTATCCAAATTAGGGTTATTTACTTTAGAAAAAAGACGACTGAGGGGAGATCTAATAACTATGTATAAATATATCAGGGGTCAGTACAGAGATCTCTCCCATCATCTATTTATCCCCAGGACTGTGACTGTGACGAGGGGCCATCCTCTGCGTCTGGAGGAAAGAAGGTTTGTACACAAACATAGAAGAGGATTCTTTACTGTAAGAGCAGTGAGACTATGGAACTCTCTGCCTGAGAAGGTGGTGATGGTAAATTCACTAAAAGAGTTCAAGAGAGGCCTGGATGCATTTCTGGAGTGTAATAATATTACAGGTTATAGTTACTAGAGATAGGTTGTTGATCCAGGGAGTAATTCTGATTGCCTGATTGGAATCAGGAAGGAATTTTTTCCCCTAAAGGGAGGAATACTGGCTTCTACCTCACAGGGGTTTTTTGCCTTCCTCTGGATCAACTTGTAGGAAAACAGGCCGAACTGGATGGACAGATGTCTTTTTTCGGCCTTATAAACTATGTTACTATGTTACTATGTCTATGTTCAGATTTGTGCCAGAGACTCTGCTAGAAACCACCACTGCAAATTTCACCGTATACTATATGACAGAAAGAATAACATATAATGCAGTCCTGTTAAAAGTAGGCACGCCACCATGGAACTCCAAGGGACCAAATTGTACGTCAAAATAAGAAAAAAAAAATCATTAAGAGGAAGGCATGCCCATGAATGAACAGGGAAGAAGCCACTTAACAGTCTATAACCCTAAAAACAGTTCTCACTATTGCTGGTTCAGGGGGGTGAGTTCACGCTTGTGCTCAGAAGCCGAAGGGGGCGGAAAGGTCCATCTGCCCTACAGAGAAGACTAATAATATAAATGACAGAAGATAGCTGGTGAGTGATTTTTCACTGGGGCCCAGAAGCACAAGAGATAGCAGCCATGTATGATAACACATATAGCCTGCAGATTAAAACGACTAGTAGTTCCCAAATCTGTGGTTTGTTGCCCAGGAACAGCCAATTGGCTTTCTGACAAAAAAGTCTTCTAGGAAACTATAAGATAAAATCAGTGTGTGGTTGCAGGACTTCTGCTTGATTCAAGCTTCCTTGTAATGGCTTCTGTCCAAGCCTCATTTCCACACTCCAAAAAACAATACCGGCAGGCATAGCATGGCCAATCAATAGAACGCTGGAATTTCATCAGAGCTCAAACTGGTATCTGCTTTGTGCTTTGCAAAAAAACAGGAACAGTTTATTGATCTGCCCTCTATGGTCTGAGGAAGTTGCAACACTGCATTGATTAGACATGCTCTGCTATGAAATTGTAACATTGTTCAGAATGGGTGAAGGGTATCTTGATTCACACATACTTATTTGGCAGCAGTCACACAGTTAAAATTGCACATGAATCATAGCCTAATATAACGCACCTTTAAGGTGTTTTTAATTTCTGATTGTTGATTTATTACATTCTATTTCCTTATGGCCTGCCTGAGCTGAAAAAGCTTTTAGAGATATACTTTACAGCCTCCACATGAACCATAGAAACAATAAGCAGGAGATTGATTTCTATGGGAAGGTTCCACACATGCTGTGTGACCTATGTAGATGTCAATGTGCGGGGAGGGGGAGTAGACAAGTTGTGTCCATCACCTATTGTGAATGGTGGATCCTATTGTGTTATCTATACATAGGGTTTATCTTTCTTTGTGATCCTGTCTGTGATGATAATGAGATGACAGCTGAAAATTGATCTCTACCAAACAGGAATTGTCTACATATTTTATTTGGCTTAGTGGCCAGTATGAAAACTGAAGGTTTTTTTTATTTTCTCTAAATATAGGAACATGGGAAATTTAAAACAATATCACCAAAAATACTTTACATCATAACATCATTTAAACATTATGCCAAGTTTCATGACCTATTTTCTTTAAAGGGGTTCTATGAGATTAGAAAAAAGGGGGTGCTGCAGAAATACTCTTGTTCAAGTACCGTGTCTGGTATTGTATCTCAATACACAAATAGGGGGGCACACTAGAATAATCCAGAGTGCTGGTCAATAGTTTATACAAACCATATAGTTCCACAAATTTCAGAAAGACTATACAAACAGAACGCTCATCTAAAAATAATTAGAAGATAAATGAACTATACTATTCTATACTGGACCCATGCGTAAAAACTCAGGGAAGTTGGTTTTACCGGCAACCCACATGGGGCCAGTATTGTGTGTTCACCATCCTGGACTCCTATTGCTGCATCACTGGTATTTTTATTTCATGTTTGTCATTGGATGTCATGTTATAATCTCTGTATGGATTTATATTATGTAGTGTGTCCAGGTGTGCACACATTTATATGATGACAAATAAAGTCCCACTTAAGGTTTCGCCTTTCCACAGAATTTTTTGGGTTATTTCATTTGGTGTTTTTAAGAGGTGGTTATAAATTGTTAATAAAAGCATAATATTGTAAAGTCAGTTAAGTTTGATAATAGCCACATTACTGACCGTGTTTAGTCCTATTTATTTAGTGTATGATGCCTTATTCAAGACTTGTCCTTGGACTATACCATTCTAAAGAGCAGAGAAAGAGTCTACTCCACTGGTATAAGAAAGGTATGAAAGAAGTTGAAATATATACTAGAAAATTGTAAGGTTCTCTATTCTATAAATTAGTAATAAAAACGTAAAAATCAGAATACCCCTTTAGAGGGGCTATCCAGTATCTACAACAGCCCCCCCCCCATGTGCCTGGCCAATCCGTGGGAATATACTTACCCTGCTTCCTGCGGCAGTCCTGGTCCCGGCACTGCCGCTGCTGCTTGTCCCTGTACATGGATGAAAACATCCGGTGTCGGGGGCAGCCAGTGAGCCATTGCTAGGGAGGCTCATTCCCATCTGCCATTGGCCGCACCCCCCCAACACCGGATGTTTTTATCTGTGCACAGGGAGAAGCAGCAGCGGCGGTGCCGGGACCAGGAGCGCCGCGGGGAGTGGGGTAAGTATATTCCCACGGAGGGGCTGTTGTAGATACTGGATAATCCCTTTCATACAGTATATGGCAAGGTTTATTTTTAGTGGTTCTTTCCCTTTAATTATCACCTTTAAATAGTACCCTTTTAATGTAGTGATATTCCTTGTAATTTAGTTAGTGAGCATATACAGGTCCATACTGTTCTACAGTCATCAGGACTGGCACTTGGTACCAGGACGCATTCTTAAAGGCTGAGGTAACTGGTAACTGTACATGCTACTGCGCCCTGAAGAACTTTAGGAGGGGCTAGGATGGGCCAGGAGTCTAGAAACATTTTTAGGTATGTAACAAAGAGCTCAGCTCCACTGATAACAGATAAGATTGATCAGGTATCTTATGACTATCTCTCTTTGTATCACCACGGGCGTCGGCCAGTTGCCATGTTAACAACTGGTCAATGGGGAGCTTGCTTATTTGTTTGAAAGCTACGTGAGTTGTTACTTTACTTTACTTTGTATGTGATTTATTTGAATATATCTTTTACATATTTTTTCATTGTTTAGTCAACTTTTTATGCACCTTAGCCTTCTTAAGCCTACTTTATTCCCGGATCCTAGACTTCATGGTAAAACATACTGCTACAAACATTGTGCATACATTATTCAGGTAAGACATAGGGAACAGAGACTTTACAGATGGGTTGTCTTATTATAAAACAATTTCTGACCAGCTCTAAATCAAATACGAAGAAGAACCCAAACCACTTCTTTCAAGTGCCAGGTCTGTGAGGATGGTAATTTTGGAAAATTGTTAGCTTCCCTGTTAGCATTCACAGAATAGACCTGCTGCTCTCATTATAAGCTTGCAGCCATAGCTTTTCTCAAACAGACAAAAGAGTACTTCAATAAAAGTCTTTTTACTCCATTTTCTCCAGCTGGGATTTCTTATTTGGGAAGCTAAATCTAAAAAATAGACTCCAGAAAGTTTCCATTTACAAATCAACCATTGCCATAGCAACAAATTAAGCTAAATTCACCAGGAATACAGAAATGTACCTGTTGTCTAACAGTACTCTCATTGGGGGGTCCAGATATATAGAGAATTATGGCTTCATGGCCTAACCTATTGTTGGGGCAATAACAGAGTCCATGTACACAAGTCACCCTGCAGGCAATCATTGGTCTCAGTAATATAATAAATGTCACCAATGCAGCCAAAAAAACAATAGTGGGGAGGACCAGAGCACAGAGCAGGGGACAAAAAGGGTGAATATTGCAATTCCATCCTTTGTGATCTGCCATCCTTTAGAATATTTCCATATTTCATCCATATCTCCCTTACTAGCTACCAACTGCCAAGCCAATACAGTTCAAGATCTTAGATGTTTATTGTATGTTTCTTCAATACAGTTCTTCATTAATTTTTAGATATTACCCCAAAGACAATTGTTTACATGATCTGCTCATATTATCTACTTCAAAGATAATCTTTACATTATGACTCCAGAACTTCTCAAACACCTTTTGTCTCCTCTGGGACTTCCTATCACAGTCCATCATTCCATCCCTTATTTTGCAGACCAAAAAGCACTCTTACAACCCTCTTCAGCAAAGCATATACATCTTAGGCCAGTGCTTCATAAATGTTATACTGAGATCAAGAGAAAAATAAAGCAAATGGAGGAGTAAAATGTGATTTTTAACTAATAGGTGCTGTCACCAAGGATGGACTTGTGGAATAGTGACCGATATTTTTTAGATGCCATAAAAAAGTGCATCTTCAGCAGTCCATGCTCCCAAACAGAAATGTACGGCAGCTTCAACCAGAAAATGTAAATGACAAATATACGGGGCCTGCTGTCCCTAGCTTCTCCCCGCACTCGCCACACAACATTTTCGAGTAGCTTACAAATGCCACTTGAGACAAAATCTGTCGCAAGTGGCATCTAAAATGTTGCAAACACAGATTTTGTAACTTTTTACATCAGAAAAATGGAGAGTATGGACAATGATAAATTCCTCCTATATGTTTAGAAAACAAGCCATTTTCTTCTTCAAGTTCATTAATATCGCAGACATGCAAGGGTGTTAAAATTTAAACCCCTGCCACCTCCAATCTTTAGTGTTATATCCTAGCAGAATATGCCCTGTGTGGCCAAGATATAAATCATTAAACAGATCAGGCTGACACAATGTCAGTCCGACTGTCCTGTGATCACAGACAGCTGAAATGACTGGCTCCCATTAGAAAAACAGTGCTAAAGGCAGCGCTAAAAGTAAGAATGTTATTTAGTACTAGTACCTATATGCAGGATTCTTCTTTAGTTTTTTTGGCATTACAACAACTACATATGTTGGGCAAAGCACACATACATAGTATCACTATACACAGACGTATATCATAAAAGGTGAAAACAAGTAAATTTGCATTTTGAATAGACAAAACTGGAAATATTACAACATAATAGTTTACTTTTGGGACAATGTTAAAGCCCTACCTGTGCAGCAAAAAAAAATCACCTTTAGAATATGCCATTTCAAAAGGTTTTGCTGTGGGAATTCAGGAATCCAATAACATAGTAACATAGTTTGTAAGACTAAAAAAAAAAAAAATCCTTCCACCCAGTTCAGCCTATTATCCTGCATGTTTATCCTTATAAGTCAACACTTATAGAAACAATTTCCTTCATTTTAGAGGAAAATAATTCCTTCCTGACTCCAATCAGGCAATCAGAATTACTCCCTGGATCAACGACCCCTCTCTAGTAGCTATAACCTGTAATATTGTTACCCTCCAGAAATACATCCAGGCCCCTCTTGAAATCTTTTAGTGAACTTACCATCACTACCTCCTCAGGCAGAGAGTTCCATAGTCTCACTGCTCTTACCGTAAAGAATCCTCTATGTTTATGTACAAACCTTCTTTCCTCCAGACGCAGAGGATGTCCCCTTGTCACAGTCACAGTCCTGGGGATAAATAGATGATGGGAGAGATCTCTGTACTGACCCTGATATATTTATACATAGTTATTAGATCTCCCCTCAGTCGTCTTTTTTCTAAAGTGAATAACCCTAATTTTGATAATCATTCTGGGTACTGTAGTCCACCCATTCCAGTTATTACTTCAGTTGCCCTTCTTTGAACCCTCTCCAGCTCTGCTATGTCTGCCTTGTTCACAGGAGCCCAGAATTGTATACAGAACTCAATGTGTGGTCTGACTAGTGATTTGTAAAGTGGCAGGACTATGTTCTCATAACGGGCATCTATGTCCCTTTTGGTGCAACCCATAATCTTATTGATTTTGGCAGCAGCCACATGACACTGGTTGCTACATCTGAAGACCTTGGTCCAGAAGGGCTTAAAAAGACAATGGCAGCAAGAACATCAATTAGGGTCAAATGTTGTGTCTGTCAAACAGGTGTTATAGTTACAATGCTAGTGTTGTGAATACCTACACAGAAATAGAAATGTTTAGGGAAATAAAACATTGAAAAAAATCTATCCATGTAGTTAAAATAAATATATACTGCATATAATTCCTGCTTTAAAACACCCCGTGCAGGTCCTAAGTGCTGGTTGTTATAAGAGGTGTATATCAGGAAACGGTAGAGGCAATCAGATGTGTGGGCTCCAGAGAAGAACAGTATAGAGGGATGTGACCACAAAGGACCTAGTCAGGGTTCTGTACACAATTTATCATCCAGTGAGTTGCGCCCAATTCAAAATACATATAACAGCATCGTTATAGGTAAGGCTCCTTTCTTGCTTGGATTTCACAAAACATCTCATAAAATATATATCTAAATAAAAGTATCTCCACAGTAAAAACAAAGCTATATGGAAATGTATGAATAGATAGTGAGCAAACACCACTGCTATTCACACACACTGAACCATGCTTGAGGAAATCTCCTCTGCATCTCTGAGGAACAATATAGGTGAGAACCCAAAATAAGGTTCAGATGATTCACATAGTTTAAATGAGTATAACCATGAACAGAGAGCTTCTGTGGATAAATAAGAAACTGCAGTTACTGTTAAAAATAACAAAGGGTATATACTGAATATATAAAAAAATCTTACTACAACTGTTATTTCTTAGATGCCACCGTACTGGCGGGATAATCTATCCTACCCTGTAACTGAATTATATTACAGAATAACTCTTATAATTTTGTTTAAGATACGGGACATAGGGGAAGATTTATCAAGACTGGTACTTTCTGAGCTGGTCTTAATATCCCCTGCACTACCAGAGAATGCAAATTTATGACAAGGCGTAATCCTCATCATAAATTAGGCTCATCCATCCAGCAGTCCGTGCTACGACAGCTCAAAGCTACCGTAGGTGTCTGGCTTCATTTACACCAGAAAACCGGCATAAATGAAAATTATTGAGTCTCGGTGGTTGGTCACACTCCTTTCCTACCCTTGCCACATCCCTTTTGGAAAAGTGGCGAGGGCGGCATAAAATGGAGCACTTGTGATTTTGTTTTTTTTTTCAAAAAGTCACATTGTAACTTTTTAAAGCCACTTTTCTGGCACAAGTGAAATGATAAATCTCCCCCATAGTGTTTCTAACTTGAATATCTAGTAATGCATGTGTCTTGTTTTTTTTCAAAACGTCAAGCCTGTTGTATCTATTTTGTGGGACATGGCCAGATGGAATGATTTGAATGGGGTTTTCATCACCTATATGTTTAAAGGTACATTGCTATATTACTAATATATTAGTTATTACTCTTCCATTTGCTACAATGTATACTGGTAAGGAACTAAGAAGGATCTCCGGCTGTAGTCAGGGGACCAAATAAACATACCTGAATAGATGTTGTGTCTCTCAGCACAGCAGGTATTGGTGAGTGCACCACCATTTCAATGTGCAGATTTACTAAACCTGTGTAAACTTAGACAGACTGTCTTGACCCGCATCATTTTTATCACTAAGCCAACCAGTAGTTGGTATAATGTTAGACTAAAGTGTGTAACATTATACCAGATATAATGTTACACACTTTAGTCTAACATTATACCAACAACTGGTTGGCTTAGTTTGAGATAGAAATTTACGCCAGAATTGTGGTACAAAATGGTACATCTTAGGACGACCATTTCTGTTAAGCCATGACCCTTTTTCAGACTAGGTGCCGGGAGTTCAAGCCAGGGCCCGTGATGCGGGAGACGTGCGTGTCTCACACTCGTCTGCAAGGGCCCTTAAAGTGAATCTGTGTCACCATGAAGATACAATGTAACCTGCAGGCAACGTGTTATAGAGAAGAAGGAACTGAGCAGATTGATATATAGTTTTGTGCGAAAAGATTCAGAATAAATTGTAATGTATACATTTATATCCCTGCTCATACTGGGCTTTGAAGTCAAGGAGACATTCTATCAGTGATTGATAGCCTTCCCTCTATGACTGTGCCTATAGAGATAACTGTCAGTCACTGATAGGACCACCTCCTTCACTTCAAAACCAGAATAAGCATGGATATAAATGAATACTGAATATTTTCCCGTAAAACTATGTATTAATCTGCTCAGCTCCTCCTGCTCTATAATATGTTGCTGGCAGGTTACAGTACATTGTATTTTCACAGTGAAAGATTCCCAGAATCCAGGACCAGGACAGTGAGGAGAAGGAGATGTGTATTCCTGAACTTCTGGTACATATAGAGATTTCTTTATAGATTACTACGTTTTAATTGTAATATGAGACACAATATCATCAAAGGAAAGGGACATATTTTTTTATTTAATTATTTTTTGTGCATTTTCTATGTTTAGTGTTCCTTTAATTCCTCCCAAGTATTCTAAGTAGGGGTTAGACGGCATAAGAAACACTGCTTTAGATTATAGATTTCCCTCTTTACTTTATCTTGCAACTTCCATTTTGCATTATTCCTGTATTCTAAACAACTGTCTATGGAAAAATGTATGGTCAGGACAAACAAGCATGAACAAGTGAAAAAATATCGGAATAGTCATCCAAGGGAGAATACACTTTTATATCTATTGCTACTTCTGCAAATGGTGAAGACACAGTTTCAGGCATACGTGGAAGAAGATAATGTATCAGAGGAACAAGATGTACTCACCGACATAAAGTACTTGCTACAGCTTACTGTATTAGTCCTGTGTCGGCAAAGTTATCTTCAAATAAATATTGGATTAGAAGATCCGGGAATGTATTAAATTAAAAGGTAATAGTCAATGAAAGATATGGCATTAGCAGAGGACAGATAAAATGAACATGAGAAAACACATTAGCACAGAGCTGGCAGCTGGTATAATAGATTAAATTTGCATAAGATACATGCTGATATTAAAGTACCAGTGAAAATATGCGACTTGTTGCAGACTTTGAATTAGCCCAGAATAAACATGGTGTCTATAAATATTACACTGCCACATGACAGACAGCATATGTGGCTCCTGAATTACACTCATTGACAAAAAAAATAGCGCACCCAGATAGAAAGGATAAGTGGATTGCTGCAAAACTCAGTATGTAACTATGTCTCAAGAGGATATGTAAATGGTTACAGTTGTGGTCTGATTAGACACTGGGTCTTGCCATAGGAGGGAGTAAAAGTGCTTCCCCTGTTCTCAGAGGCTACTTTTGGGTAGTGTACCTCTTGGAGAGCAATCATTGACTGCTAGACATGCGTCTATGACACTCAGAAATAGTAATTTGCCTGTTTGAAAAGGGGCACAATGTTGAGCTGAAAGAAGCAGGATGGTTGTTTTGATGAAGAGTTTACAATCTACACTATTAAAAATTATTTCAGCTGTTTCTTAGTGATATAATATTCTGAAAAAACAAACAAAAAACAATATGGCTGTCATGGCAGGCTATGAAGGATGCAAGTTGGCACTGTCTTATAGTGATACATCTCTACTTTTATATCACTACTAAACCAGCCACAGATGTCATCGAAGGGCTTGGCCATTTTGAACAATCCTTTTTCTGTTTAAAGGATTTCATGACAATAAACTGATCACATGGTGTCTTGCTGCTACAGGGTCGCCAACCAGAACTTATCGCAAAATGACGGACAGCCAACATTTTTTTACGGACAAACTGGAAAATCATAATGAATGATAAAGATTATAAGTAATAGATGTCTATAGCTCAATATACTGATAAAACTTAATTACCAACATTTACTGGGAGCTGTAAAATGATGATAATTACCACCAAAATAATCTAGTCAAGCACCGTCAACCTCAAAAAAAAGTCACAGACACATCTATTTATTTTCACGGACACCGAAAAAATGCCTATTTTTATGGACTATTCAGGAATTTCTTTTTGGCAACGCTGTGCTGCTTGGATCATCAGCAATCAGATGCATTTTGTGGGAGAACCAGCAGCTGGTATTACATTCCTCTGCAGCGACACCACAGGAGGAATTAAGTATTACATGGTGACCATTGCAATTGCTGGACTGTGTAAAGTTCTACGCTGTGTATCATGGTGTCTATATGTCCTTCACCAATTAAAACCTGATACTGCAACAAATTATTTAGTTGTAGTCTGTTTTTATTTTCTGTAGATTTTTAGATGTACATGATTATTAGGGATAGCCATCTTGGCCGAGCTACTACTAGCAGCATCTAGAAATATCATCTAGCTGCATGGACTAGTGTTGAGCGAATTGAGCTGTCCTGTTACTTCGACCATCGATTTTTAAACTTTAAAACTATTTTAAAACATGGATCCAAAGTCAGCTTTGGTACAGGCTGGTACCTCGTTACCGAAGCCGACTTCAGATTCATGTTTTAAAATGGCTCTAAAGTTGAAAAATCAAATCCCAAAGTTATTCACCTAAGTCCCGCATGACTTCGGTGATGACTCACATAGCATCGCCGGAGCACATACATGGGAATGCTGTAAAGAGACGAATCTTTGTACAGTATTCAAACAAAGTTTTGAATGAACGGATTTCGGATCTAGGATTCGATGCTCGATTAGCTCAACACTAACATGGACCATAAGCATAATAGTCATGAGACGCTCATTCATGTATGTCTATATGAAGACTTTTTAAGCTGTGAAAACAGCAGGGTTTTAGGAATTATATTAAAATACAGATAATGACATGGAAAATAAAGAAGAAATTGCTCAAAAAAATCTAAAAAAAAAGCTTAACATAACAACTTGATTAAATAGATCATTTTCTGATGACATTTTTCTGAAAAGTCAGAATTTCCTAATATTTGAAATAGTGTTTTTCCCCAAACCATCACTTTAAGGAGTCTGCAAAGCTAAGTGCTTGTCATGTTGGCTATAGTCTTTTGCTATATATTGGCTATAAATAGAGGTCACAAATGACATACAGAGAATAAAATTTGAACAGCTTAAAGAAGACAACTCGAGGACTCATGTATGATTTCTTCAGGGGAAGATGAATTCTAAAGGACTTGTCCATGCCAGCTAATTTTTGCGGGTCTCCAGCAATCAAGTTCCCAGCATCAAGACCCTGCAATCATCTGTTATTGTGATTGTTCTCAATAGTTGCTTGAGGTTCTCCAGAGCAGAAAGCCATGCCATATATAGTTATTGGCTGTGGCTTATATGAGAGGGGCCTGAACAGAAGAACCTGCTATATTTACTCAGCATGGTTTCATAGGATAGATAAAGAGTCAAAAATTGAGCAATCATAGCAAAATATATTTTCTTTTATGGCAGTCCAATTCTTATGGGATTATTCTTCCCACTGTCAGGAACTGTATCTAACTGGGTTACTTGACGTCCCCATTAATCTGTAGACTCCTATTGTCCTTCATCAGGAGGTTGAGTCGTAGTTTAATATACAAGTTTACATATGAATTCACCAGATCTAAAAGAAAAAAAACATACGGTTGCAATTTTCTTCCACATATGAGTGTTGCAAGCACAGAGGATTTGGTGACAGGCTGATTTTAGGGTCTTTTATTGTTCCATGTTTGGACAATTTACCATGTTAGTGTATTTGGCCCACTTACAATTCTCTGATCATGTCTTATATTCTGATTGCTTGTTAAATTTACCTCTAGCATCAGACTAAGGTGCAGCCGGTTTCATTGTCCAAAGACAGAGATACTAGATGATGGTTCAGGAGGAGGGTTGTAATGGAATGCAAACCCAATGGAAATGGAAATTTGACCTGTGACATCATTCTTAAGATTTTTCTTCTTCTTTTTAAATCCATGGGCTAATTTAATGCCGGTGTATTAATGTGCAATATGGTAACCTGGCACCCATCTTGTCATGTCAGTGCTCCCTTATCAGCCTATAGTTCCAAAATACCTTCTGATGCTAAAAACAGAATTTGCAAATATCACAGTTCACCAATATGTCATACACAGGGACACAATTATCGCTATTGAGCCATTTAAATATGAATGGAAATGTCAGAACAAGACAATATGTAGGCATTAGCAATGCTAGCTAGTTTCAGGACTCTGGATAATTTTCTTACCTTATGAAAATCATTTCTCTGCTATGGTTTCTTACTATTGGCGCTGTAAATAAAGCAAGCAACTTTTCAAAAAGTCCTGATTAAAAATCTGAAACTGTTTCATGTATACTGTTCCTACGAAGATCTATATATCTCTATGGTTACAGACTACAAACAAACACTGTGTAAATCACCTACAACATGTACATAAATATATCATAAAATAAAGCACACCATAGGTACAATATGCCTCAGAAAGGCTTAGATATAATTGTAAACTACAACATCTCTCATGTAAACTTAAAATCAGGTAAACATAAAACAACCATACTCATGAGATAACTGATAGGCAAACACTTGTTCGCCTGACACCTACATCTCACAATTCTCACAAATTTACGCATCCTCGGCTAAGCTCAGAATGCACATTTAGTGAAACTGGAGAGCTGAGAAAGCCGCTGCAAGAAACAGTGCAATCGCAGTGAATAAGCATTTGGCAAAAAGTAAGGCTACATTCATGACTGCAGGGTTGGACTGGCCCACCAGAGTACCAGAGGATCCTCTGGAAGGCCCAGACTCTAATCCCATAGTGGGCCCCAAAGGTCAAGAAGAAAAATACTATTTGGCTGCCTTTGGAGCCAATCATTTGCCACTGGGGTATATTTCTTTTATTAAAACCTGTTGATGATATACGTAGAGGTTGGGCCCCAAGAATAATTTCCTCTGGTTGGAACCTCAGTTCTACACTGCATGACTGTATCTGTTTTACAGTCCTTAAATCACAGATCTGCAAAACACAGAAGTGACCTTTGTGTATCCCACAGCTTATCATAGGCCCCATAGTAGAAATGCCTATTCATGTCCACAAAATGTCCGTGTGCTGTCTGTATTTTTTGCAGCCCCATAGAAATGAATGGGTCCATGTGCGATCTGCAAAAGATGTGGACCAGACGAAAATACGGTCATGTGAATGTAGCCTAAATGGGCAAATACGTTCAGAATAGACCCCTATTAGAGTAAGCAGGTATAATACCAGTTTGACAAATAATGATCTCAACCAAAAGTGACCACCATCTCAGACTGCAGGATTTTCACCTAACTTAAAGGGAACTTGTCATCTCCAAAACACCCCGTGAACTAGAGTAAGCGGTGTATAGTGTAAGTGACGTTGAGTCCGGTTATGTAATTTTTATCTTCATACTCACTTCCATTCTGATGTTGTGCTCCCACAAACCTGCAGTAAAATGCACTCACTGGACTCCGGTGCTCACTCACATAATGGAGACAACTCAAAGAAGAGTCCAGTGAGTGTATTTTACTGCAGGTTTGTGGGAGCACAGCGTCGGAATGGAAGTGAGTATGAAGATAAAACTTTCATATTCAAATTCAGCATCACTTACACTATACAACACTTACTCTAGTTCAGGGGGTGTTTCGGAGATGACAGGTTCCCTTTAAAGAGGACCTTTCACCACTCCTGACATTCCTGTTTTAATAGCTCCATGCATTCCCCATGTAATAATAATTCTGGAGCATCTATTCTTATGTCTGTATGTTGTGCCATTCCTTTATTATTTGCACTAGAAGTTATGAATGAATTGCTATTTGCCTTTAGTAAAGGAACAGAGGGGAGGTGACCAGTTGGGGGTGTGTACCTGCACAGACTGACTCTAGCCAATCAGTGCTGTCATGTTCAGACTGTGCAGGTACACACCCCCAACTGGTCACCTCCCCTCTGTTCCCTTACTGAAGACAAATAGCAATTCATTCAGAACTTCTAGTGCAAATAATAAAGGAATGGCACAACATACAGACATAAGAATAGATGCTCCAGACTTGTTATTACATAGGGAATGCATTAAGCAATTTAAACAGGCGTGTCAGGAGTGGTGAAAGGTCCTCTTTAAAAATGAATTTATGCCCTCCTGCCATTCTTTCTATTTAATGACTACATGACCCCATCATCTTTGGACAAGTTATCCCAAAATCATGGACAGCCAACATTTTTACGGACAAATTGGAAAACCATAATGAATGATAAATTATAAATAATACATGTCTATAGCTCAATATACTGATAAGAACTCAATACCAGCCTTTACTGTGTATAGTCAAGTACCACCAGCCTAAAAAAATCACGGACATGTCTATTTTTTTTCATGGACAAAGGAAAAAAGCTGTTAAAACTCTCCAGAAATTTCTGGCCGGTTGGCAACTCTGGCAGATGTAGGAGAGTAACATATGACTGCATGATCAGGGTGTATTTGTAGTCTGTAACCATGGAGACATATAGGTATGCACAAAAACTGTGTATACAATATCAATTTGATAATTTTTTATTTTTATTGTAAAAATGGTTAAAAAATAAATGGTTACAAAACATAACGTAGCCTTGGTCATACATCAATCACAGTAACCAGGAGGAACATAACCTTGCCGTATCATAATGCACTGAGCACATTAGATTTCTTGCCAAGGTCACATCTCTACTGAGTCTGCATGAAACCAGGCTTGAGTCCTCTTTTGCTAAGGTTTCCAGGCTACTAGTAATAACCTACACTAGTGTACATATATGGCCTGATGTGATTCTGTATATGCCTTTTACTTATATAAATTATCTTATAAGAACAAGAAGTTTAGAATGATGTTTGAAATGTTGCTGCAGTGAGTGTTAGCGCATGCAGAAAATTTGATACATATAGCGATTTAGAAAAAATGTATATTCACATGTCTGAATATATGTAGGGCAAAAGGAGAGCAGATGGGAGAAGTGAAGCGCAGTGTTAGTAGAATTGCATATTAAGGGGGGCATGCATGTGATACCATGTGGAGACATTTTCAGGTAGCACATTATATTAGGAACAGTCATCTCTCTGACTTTACAGTCAGTGATGTTTTTCAATTTGCATACAAGAAATGTCTCATCTGCAATAAAGGGCAGAGCCGTCAACAAAGCTCATCTCACAAGTGTGATGAAGCAGTAACAAGTAGTGTCCTAGTCAGCAAACTTCCTTCCATCTAACCCAATTTATAAAATGTCACACTGAAATAATGCCAGGAGGGTGCACACCAGTTTGGACTACATCAGGACCTCCTGGGGGTATCATTATGACCTCTTTTAATTGTATTCAAAACTGAGGAGGCATCTTCTAAACATTATGGTCCATGTTGTGGATGGGACTTGTCAGAACATGAGTCTATCGAGTCTATCCAAAGATCCTCAGCTTGGCCAAGCTGACCTTGATTGTATGTAAATTGTGTAGTGGGCATCTGGTGGCATTTCCAGAGCACCTGTCCAGTCATTATATCCATCTTTATGGTGAATACAACCATAATCCCTACACACAAATAGGGGTTCTCTCACAGAGGCAACCACTTTTAATGTTGGCCCATCCAGCAGGCCACCAGAAGGTGGTCAATCAAATGAATGGCTGACCAAATAATACATGGAAGGGCTGAAAGGCTCTCGACTTATAGAGGGGAATCTGGAGCCTCCTTCTATGACATCCATATGTCCTTGTAGATCATATGGAGAGGAGCTGTCTTCAGTGCTTGCTGTCATGACAAAACCATAAAAACACCATAAAAATGTCACAAAAAAAAATTAATTTACAAAAATGCTATGTACAGTTGCTGACTTATCATAAACTGTTCTTCTGGTTACTTCGAAGACTGATTATAAGAATTTACTATCACTGACACTAAGCCCCAATGAGTTCTTCATCACCTCTAAGTGAACCTTCTTTGCACCAGTCCCCAGAAAACCCATCTTGGCTGTCAAAATATCTTTAGCTCCTGCTCACTTAAAGGTCGATATTCTGTCATACTTTTCTACCATCATGTAACTGCATCTAAGATTTTATTTCTTAAGTAGCCTATTGGTCGCAGACTCAGGCTGTCTCAGAGTATTAGGATCAGGGCTCAAAACTATCGTATTATGTTTTATCATCATCTCGGAGCGCGTACAAATGTGCAGCTGACTGTGATAACTTTTAATTCTGGCTGGTGAGCGGAGCAGTTTTCAGTATTGGAGAAGATGTGCATTTCAAGAAAATGACGCTTTGCTAATAAATAAGTGTGGTGCTAAGTAAGAAACAATGGGCAGACAAAAATCAAGTCATAGGCATAAGTAATATATATAAACCAAGAACAAATGAGATCAGGCTAATAGAAATCAAATCACAGCATAAAGCTTAGAAATTATAATATTTGAAGCATGGAATTTTGCAATTGTGGATTCTACATTGTATCCAATGAATTACATTCTTAAAGGGGTACTCCGGTTACCATAAATATAACTTATGTTTTAGACTAATTCATCATCAATCATTACCTCATATAATGTCAATTTCACATATTTACCGTTCAGTAGTTATAAAAGTAGTTTTCTTCCTCTGCTACCCACTGTGTTTCCTCATAAATTAACATGGCACCGACCAGTAGTTCTGAGCCTTTGTTAGGTCGAGCATGCTCAGTGTGTTGCTATCAATTCTCTAGCTAAATGTCAGTGTGCTGCTGATTACTGAGTAGAGGGGGCATGACTGGACTGGAATATCAAGCAGCCAATCAATAAATATCAACACTCATGAACAAGCAGAAACAGCAGGAAAGCTAGGGATTGTGGGGATTGTAGTTTTGTTAGGAAAGGTCAGATGCAATTATACTCTCAGTGTGCTGCAGGCTCACACAGGAGCTAGACAAATGGATTGCAAGGTAAAATGAAGCTCTAGTTATATGTATAGGTATGGGTCCTGGTTGGGTTACAGCTTGCAGCCTTAATACAGTTTTTCAAAAATTAAGTTACCCCTTTAAGGTATGCTATGTTGGGGGTCAGATCCATAATTCTGAACAAAGACTTGTCTGAAGTTGATTGACTATAGTATACACATGACTGTAATACAAGCATTATGTTAGATACATATGGTACTCATATACATACAGTATGTACACATATATACGGCTCTCATACAAGCACTGTGCTAGCTTCTGTACACATCTGCTTCATACAGTGGCTTCCGATTATAACAGTAACTGTCAGACCCTATTGACTTATAATAGGGTCTGCCAGAACTGCAGATATGTAAAGGCTTTGAACAAAGCCCTGACTAGTAGTGTGAATATAGCCTTATATACATGTAGCTCGCACCATTCTAGAGAGTGTTCATGCGTACAGCAAAGCCTCACTGAGCCAAGCACTAATGGAGGGGGCACAATTTATGCATTCCAAGAAAAATACATTGCTCTGTCTTTCAATTTCTTTGTAGAACGAAGAAGACAATGTCACCAAGAGGTTGATAGTACTGCAGGCCAGGGATGCCCAAATGCAGCTCTCCAGCTGTTGCAAAACTACAACTCCCAGAATCCCTGCTATAGGCTATGTGGTCTGATGTCTATTTAATCCCTTCGTGACCACCAATACGCCTTTTTACTGTGGTCCCTAATGGGGCTTAGGCTGGGCCTCCGTCTTTTCGTGGTGGCCCGGTCTAAGTGCTGCACACTTCCCCTGTGGAGAGTGGGGGCTTGGCTCTCACATGAGAGTTATGTTTCTGCTCTAACAGCCCGGACTGGCAGGCTGTTTAACCCCTTACATTGGGTTAACCGCTAACATGCAACGGGCAATGGTGCCCGCCACATGTAAGCAGTGACAGAGGGAGCGGACTCCCTCTGTCTCCCATCAGCACCTCAAAAATGCAAATGCTAAGGTATTTGACATAGACAACAGCAGTGGACAAGAAGAGAGAAGGGAGATGGCACATGAGCACTGTGTGCGCCGTCTCCTCATACAGCTGATTGGTGGGGGTGCCAGCAGTCGGGCCTCCGCTGATCTGATATTGATGATCTATCCTGAGGATAGGTCAATAATAGTAAAAGTCCGGACAACCCCTTTAATCAGAAAGCTATGTGTACCCCAAAATGACAAACTACAAGTTGTCCCATAAAAAAACAAGCCCTCATTAAGCTACATAGATGGAAAATATAGAAATATAGCTCTTGGAAGGTGACAATAAAAAAAGGAAGAAAACACTTATATTTCTCCCACATGGAGTGTGTTTCCAGGACTGAATATGCTCATGTATAACTGGCCTAAATGTTGGGAGATATGCATGAGCTGTATACACATAGGAGCAGATTTACTAATACTGTCTAAAAGTAAGACAGTGTAACTTAGACTAGACAAAAACTGTGCTAATGACCGATGATGGGTGATAAATCTGGCGTGTCTTTAGACGTGGCACCTCGTATACACTGCCTATGAACAGTATATTTTCTCCTATGCAAAGTATTCAACTGATGTATTTAGCTACAACAGAGGCTTAAAATTTTTTGCTAAGACATCTGCCTCATTTGTATATTTTTTTACACATGACATCACAAAGTGACAAGACAACTGATTTTAAATCCTTTCTCTCACAGTCCATCATTATGCTAATAAATTGACCTAATTGTTCATTATAAATCAGATTATTTTCTCCTTTGGCAATCAATGAGTCGTTTCAAGGTCTACAACATCAGCCCGGCTACTCGCAATCTTCTGGTTCTACTCAGCCAAAGATAATAAATGAATGACTCATCCCTGGATATCAGAAGAAATCTATTACAAATTCTTGTAGAGTATATCAATAGCAATTATTAACATGGCAACATATGCCTCTTCCCATGTGAGCTGCTTTCATACTAATGTCTGTGTCAGCCTGTCTGTGTAGGACAGAAGTCAGCCCAAGGTGTCCTGCACCTACATCTATTTTACCCAAAAGTTAGCGGCTTAAAAGTGAATCCTAAACAAATTCAGAATCATTTTCACTGAAGGAAATTGATGACACATCCAAGAACAACCAAGAGTCATAGAGCCAAAAACAAAATCCATCCAAAGTATTGTAAACTCTTGGGGTTCCTTCAAGCATGGTTAGGTGCTCACGTATGACCCATCAACACTTTTGCTTCTCCTCCTTTCACTTCCGAGAATATATACTGTAAGACTGTGTTATTGAAGTTGGCCAAAACAGCCCTACATAAAGTATCTCCCCCAAAAGGCATTTTCTTGAAAGCTAATCCAAAACATATTCATTGATGGTCATTGTTCATCAGATGGTAAGTCCAAGATCATCGAAAAAACACTATCAAGGGACCAAAAAGAAATTCATGGATTATTTGGAAACTGGCTTGGTGTTCAAATACAACCCGTTACCGTTGGGTTGCTTACCCTCCATTCACTTACAAGAACTTATAATACTATGCAGTCACAAGTTAGCCAGAGGTGTCCTACATAAACTATTTTAATACAAGGGTTAATACAAAGCATGTGCATTATCATTGGTGGTAATTGATCCTAAAACAAAAAGTCTAAGAACAGTCAAGACAGGCCAAAAAGAAATAAAATAAAATTCTCATAAAATTATCCAGTTCCTTGGAACATGGTTAGGGGAAGCATTTGTGCAAAGACTGGGATTCACATAGAAAGCACCTGGACAGGAGCAAAAATAATTAAAAACCAACAAAAATGAGGTAGCATTATGACTAACTGAAAAATGAATGTGGGTGGTCTAAGTTGATGGATTTTCTATATAAAGCTAGTCGCATAGTATGCAGATTCCAAGAATGTAGTGCTGTCTATGGTCTTGAGAAAACGATTAACCCCTTAACTGTCTCCAAGTACTATCTTCTAAAAAGCTGCAGGCATCTATTACAACAGCTGGGTCTGGAAGCAAATAGAATTTCATCTGTGTTCTTGCTCCATTAGATACTTTATTATCCTGAAAGAAAATAAGCAGGAAGACTAGGAAGGAGCTCATCGGCTCCCACACTCTGCTGTTTGATATACACCTGCTGTATATTACGCAGTCAGGTTTTTGTATCTGTTAAGGCATGGGGTTGTCACCAGCGGGAGCTGAATAATGAGCATTGTGAGACTTTATTCATAAACAGCTTGTAATGATGAAACGGCTCCTTTGCTGCATAGAAAGCAACAAGACGCTGCCTTGCTATGAGGTTTACATGAGCACCCTAAAAAATGCTGAAAGTATGTCCATAAAGCCTCATGCACACAACTGTATTTTGGGTCTGTGTCCTATATGCATTTTTTGTGTATTACACGCAGACCCATTTGTTTCTACGGGCCGCAAAAATTGCAGACATCACATGGATGTCATCAACTCTGCATCTCTGCGGCTGTTCTACAAATGACAGTGTCTGTTTCGCAGAAAAGAATAGGCATTTTTATAATTGGAACCAAGGAAAGTTCAGGATGCCCACCGCCAGTATCTGTATTTTGCGGATCCGCAGTTTGTAGACCGCAAAACAGCAACGGGCGTGTGCATAAGGCCTTAAAGGGTTGTCCCATGAAAAATATTCTCCAGTTTTTAAACCAGGACGTGGATTTTAATACTTTTGTCATTACATGTAATTAAATATTTGGTATAACCACTGAGTTATTCAATAAAATGTATCTGTATGGCGCCTTCTGCTTTTTGTTTTTTTCTTATTTCTTTGTCCTGCTCATTGAGATGGTCGCACATGCTTAGGTTCATCCTTCAACTGCCTCCTGACCTGTGATAGACACGCCCCCTGAGCTACAGCAGAAAAAAGACACTCCTTTGAGCTGTCAGCTCATCAGGCAGAGAAATGAATGTGGATCCATGTGAGGTACAGGGCTGGTTCTAGCTTTGTTAGAAAGACATTGTCATGTACTATATGATGTCTGATTTTCATTTTTTACATTAGTTATGGGATAACCCCTTTAAGTAAAAATTCTGTTCATCGTGTTCATTACTTAACCTCTGTTTTTATGCTTTATTTTATGATCTGTTAAATAGCCTTGAAAATACAGACACAAAGAAGGAGGCAGAAGATCAGAAGGCAATTAACCACAGACATAAATCTGTAATGACGTTTTTTTGAAAATTTGAGTACTGTCAGAAGTCAACCTCAAGTTTGCCCTAGCTGGCCTTGAACACTGACCTCCAGCCCTAATGCTTGCAGATATTTTAAAAGAACGTTACTTAGAAATGACTGAGATTTTAAAGGGAATTACAAATCGTACAACCGTATTTTTTGCCCTATAAGTAGCCCCTATTGCTTCTCATATTGTCCCCCAGGTGCCCCCTTTCCCTCTAATCAGCCCCCTTGCTTCAGGTCAGCCCCCAGCAGCCCCTTTGCCTCAGATCAGCCCCCCAACAGCCCCCTTTGCCTCAGGTCAGCCCCCCAGCCTCAGGTCAGCCTTCAGTACCTCATATTTAATAAAATAAGAAAGCCACTTACCTCTCCTGCTCCTGGACGCCGCCGCTCCTCTCTGCCCGCGCTCTGCTTCCTCCTGCCTCTGGCTGTGCTGTGAACTCCGGTGCTAATGAGCGCTTCCATAATGGAAGCGCTCATTAGCATTCGCCCCATAAGACGCAGGGGCATTTTTACCCCACATTTGGGGGAAAAAATGCGTCTTATGGGGCGAAAAATACGGTAAATTACTTCTAGATGTGCAACAGAAGATCTGCTGGAAATTATACCCATTCCATGTTTGTATGTTTTACAGTCTGGTGTTTAGTCTACCCAATCCTACTTAAACAGGGTAACAATTTTGAGGGATCAGAAAGCTAGAACCACCCCTGTACCGCACATGGATCCTGAGATCTCCCGATTTATTGCTTCAATTGTTCTGCTAGAATTACTTCAAGGTCCCATCCGGGGAAGGGGGGTTCTTTCACAGTCCTTACTACTGCAGTTGGTGGCAGCTAAAGCACAGAATTGAGAATGTGCTTCCATCTCCGTGAGCAGGGCAGAAAAATAAAAAAAAAGGGGAAACAGCAGGTGGCGCTATACATATACATTTTATTGAATAACTCAGTAGCTATAATACATTTTTATTACAAAAGTATTCATATCCAGGGACTGGTTTCAAAACTGTAGAACATTTTTTTGTGGGACAACCCATTTAAGGATTAAATAGGATTTCATTGACTTCATCGTTGACAAATAAAGGACTCTGATAATTAGACCACTTTTAGAACGGAAATTGCAGACTATAGTTATGAGCGCGAATCGAAGTTCAGGAAGTAGACTTTAGATCCGAATTTCAGGGAAAATTCAATTAGCTGTGGCCATCTTGATTGAAGATCCCATGCGAAATATTGTGCACAGTGACGTATGATATGACCACGCCAGCCACCATAATGACGTCATCAGGCACCGTGCAAGATTTCGTGTTGAATCTTCAAGCAAGATGGCCGCAGCAGGCTTTTCATGATCAAACGGATAAGGTGAGTCTTTTTAAAAAAATTTTAACAGATTTACCCCCTGACAACTTTCACTGGTCATCTCAGATGCCGCGATCCGCTATGACAGGGGAGGGGGCGGCACAATCGCTGTTCTGCCATAATTAAGCCCACTACTCACAAAGTAATGTTCTCCGTGATTAAGTAGTTTGTCATGAAGCAAATTTCTTTGTGAAATTTGGTGAAACAGCTGAAGCAAAGTTTTGAGAACTTCGCTCATCTCTAGTTATGAAAATGAAAAACTAGGATCCTGTCACACGGTGGTTTTTGACAGCAAAATTTGATGTGAATTCTGGGGCAAATTCTGCACCAAAAGGCCAAAGGCAGCTTTTTGATTCAGCTTCCACACTAAATTCTAGTGTCAAAAACCACCGTGTGAATGGGGCCACAGATTCCAACACACAATATTGTGTTCAGCCGACTATTGAAGGACATACCCCCATTTTCACCCCTCCAGCCCCCCTGATATGAGCATCGGAGCATTACATGCTCCGGTGTTCTCCCTTGACCTGCATTGCTTCCGCCTAGCAGTGGTTGCCAGTGATGTTACAGGCTCTAATAGGCGGGCTATAGTGCTAAAGCCCACTCATCAGTGCCGGTGACGAGCTCACTGCTAGACGGAGGCCTCCGCCTAGCTTTCCCTATGGAACACCAGGTATGTCACCGGACCTCCTAAAAAAGCCTTTCATGCAGGGCAAAGGAGAGTATCGGAGCATGAAATGCTCTGATCCTCATATCAGGAGTCTCCTGGGTGAAAATGGGCGTATGTCCAGGTTCAGCTCTGAACAACCCGGACAACCCCTTTAAAGGTTTCTTATATATTCTTGTACTACCCATTTGAATGTTGTCAGTTTTGAAAATATTTTTTCCATTGACTTCTAAACCCGCTTGAGTAAATGTCCACAACTGTTCACCAGTGTTGGTGCAGATCTGGGATTTTTTAAAATGATAAAGGATCACTCATTCATATGTATAATTTATATATTTTTACAATGTACAATGAAATAGAACGGCTTATTTTAGCACTGACAATGGAAGGTCCAGAGCTGACCCTGGACAAGTCCCTTTACAGAAAGTACTGAAATGAGATTCAGAATTTTGCAGGGCAGTAAAATTCTGCATACAGTTGTCAGGAACACAAAAAGAATAGCATTAAAATATGGATATAAAACCCAGAATGAGCCTGTTATCTCCATGTAGTGTGAGCCTGCCGGGAATTGTAAAATTAAGTATATGTCAAAAGCAGAATAGCAGAGTGCAGAGATCTGGAGATCCCGAGTTTTCAGACAAAAATGTTGGATTTAAAGGGAATGTGTCACGGAAATATTTTTCTGCCAGTTAAAACCAGAAAGTGACACATATCCTTGTTTTCTAACCTGTTTTTATTTTCTGATTGTATATGTATTTACTCTATTTCCTGAACATGATTATGGGGTGGCAATCGTGCCTGAGCTGTTCTTAACAGCATTTAGAGATATGTTTTACAACAGCCACTATGAGCCATAGACACAATGGACAGGAGCTGACTCATTGACTTCTATGGGAGAGTTTTCTAGGCATGCTCTATGACCTGTGAAGGGAGAAGATAAGATGTAATATCACCTACTGTGAATGGTGGACCCTGTGTTATCTATACAGAGGTGATATCTGTCATTATAATACTGCCTGTAATAAGCATATAACTGCAGTAAAGTGATCTGTACAGATCAAGAAGTGGCGTATATTGTTAGGCTTAGTGGCCAGTGCAGAAACTTGGGATTTTTTTTTAAACATATTTTTTGACATGAAAAATATAAAATATCTTTAATATTTAGAAAGATATTTAACATATAGATGTGATTTAAGCCAGTGTTCCTCAACTCAATTTCTCAGGGTCTACCTGTCAGTCATGATTTGAGAATATCTCATAGAATGAATACCTGGGGTAAATCCTGATGCACTGACACTAATGATATCACCTGCTCAATACTAAGGAAATCCTGAGAATATGACTGGTAGGTGAACCCTGAAGACTGGAGTTGAGAAACACTGATTTAAACAATAGATCACTTTCTGATGCCACATTTCCTTTAAGATTTATACAAATTAAATATCCATGCGAGACATATTTCAATATTCTCTTAGCTTACTTTTTTATTGATCATTCCATTAGAACACTGTCTCCAAATGTATTACTTGTTTTACAAGGTGTATGTTTCCAGTATACTGCAATAATCCAGTAAAGTGTGCTAAAACCCCTCAGCAATCCTTCTTATGAGAGATATTTGAGTCATTAAAGTTAATACAGATCACTATTTTGATTTACAGAAGGGGGCGCATCATGGGACTTAGAGAAGCAGGATGGTTGGTTCGACAAATTGCCCGCCATCTAGGCTGTTCTGACCTAGCGGTAAGGAGGTGTTGGGAGCTGTAGTTACATGCACAAATGCCTAACATGCTCTGGTTGGCCCAGAGCGATCACCAGTAGAGAATATTGTTTGATCCACCAACAAACATGAGCAGCTCCCACGGTTTCATTGTCCACTATCCAGATACAGGTGACACCTTCATTACTTAAGGCCCTTTTAGACGGGCCGATTATTCTCCCTGCCCGAGCGCCGATCAGCGATATCGGCGCTCGGGCAGGGAGTCTTTACACGGCCCGACGAATCGAGCGCCGGCCGCACGAGTGATCGCTGTATCGCTCGTGCGGCCGGGAAGCTCCATACTGTCAGGCGCACATCGCCTGTTTACACAGGGCGATGTGCGCCCGACAGATTGGATCTTTTGGTTTCTACAAAAGATCCAATCAGCCGACGAACGAGCGTTTTGCTCGTTCGTCGGCTGATTAGGGCCACTTTTACACGGGCCGATTATCGGCACTAGCGTTCCTAGGAACGATTTTTCGGCCGATAATCGGCCCGTGTAAAAGGACCTTTACCCCTGTATCTTCCTGGAGCATTTCCAGGCAATTAGTAGAAGGAAATTTGGTTCACAGTATCCATTATATGTCCTGCCATTGTCGGTCAGACACCGTTTCCCTTGTATGAAGTGACATCATGAACAAGAAACTCGGACTGCTACAGAAAGGAACAATATCATCATTAGTGACTAATCCAGGTTAGGATTTGAAGATGGTTTTGCCATCGCATACAACAATTTTTCATCCCTAGTGGAGATACAAGGGACGCTAACAGCTCAGCGATATGTGCAGGACATCCTGCAGCCAAGGTAGGGCTTCCAACTGGCATTTTTCAGCAGGTTAATGCTCGCCCACATACAACCCATAAATGTCTCCACCAGACTGCAACACTACCATATCACCAGATTTATTGCCAATTATGCATTTAAGAGACCAGCTGGGATGCCAGCTTTGGCAATCTATGAGTGTGTAGACTCTACAGGCCCCGCTGTAATATTGGTGAGCAAATGTGCCGCAGGATACCATATGGAATCTGTATGCCTCCATGCCCAACCACATCTCATCTTGTATACAGGCTAGAAGTAGCCCAACAGGGTACTGGAGCATCCTTTCAATTGTAGAGTTTTTCCAGATAAGTTTTTTCTTTCATTCTAATATTGTAATCACTTACATATATCATTACATTCACTCATAGAAAGTTTCATTCGATTCCAACTCCTTCTTGGTGCATTATTTTTTGATAGATAGATAGATAGACATGATGGGACATATGCCTTGGTTCTTGAGATCCTGATCTTGAGACCTCTGTGGGTATTGCTATTTTGCAAGTCAGAACGGTGGCTCAGTGTCCTGGGTTCAAATCCGACCAACATGGAGTTTGTATGTTCTACCCATGTTTGCGTGGGTTTCCTCCAGGTACTCTGGTTTCCTCCCACACTCCAAAGACATATTGATAGGGAACTTAGATTATGAGCTCCATTGGGGACAGCCCGATGCTAATGTCTGTAAAGCGCTGCGGAATATGTCAGCGCTATATAAGTGAGTAAAAGTAAATATTTTGATGTTTTTGTAGGCTAATATTTTTGACTGATTTGAAATCTGATGTAGTTTTATGTACAATTTATGCAAAAGTACAGATAGAGTAATTCTGAAAGGCTTCACAAAATTTCAAACAACACTGTATAACATTATATCATGTTATTAAATAACATAGGATTTTGGACCTATTTGAATGTAGTATTTAATTTTGGCCATTCATTCTGCAGGTCAGATATGTTAATGGTCCTCAATATCACTAATGTAGCAGCTTCCACTCATGAAATCAGGTTACACGCATTAATCAAATTATTTTTGAATAGTTAGCATTAATAGTTAGCTTTAAATGAGGGACATTAAGGAGGAGAATCATTTCATACAGAAACTATTTGTGGTGGACACCCCTTTTACCTTGTATTCTGATGTATGGCACGGTTTTGCATCAGTTTCCTTTAAGAACCCTTGGTCTGGCAAGCTTTTTCTTTTACATTCGGAAGGAATCTCATCTGTTTGATGCAGGTTCTGGCTCTGCGCTCTTTTGCTTTTTATCTCCCATGGCCAGATGTTTGCAGAGGGAACAGATGCTTATAGGAGAATGAGTAAGACTACACTAGCAAACCTGCATTTATCATGTATAAAACACTATTAATCTTCTCCGAGTCAGAATGGAGAAGCTGCAGAAAGAGAATGTATTTCTAAACATCGTACTATTTTCTCTATGCCCTACAGCGCACACACATTGCACTCGGCATGCTGCATACCTGCAAGGATTAGATGGAAATTACAGGGCCAAGGACACACAGGAAAATTGCAACCAGCTGAGAAAGAACCCACGAAAGGCTGGAACCACGTTCTCTTCTCTCCTGAAAAATATTTTACATTACGGACTCCTGGTAGCAAACCACCTACCTAATAACACCTTAATGGATAAATCCAAGTTAGATTTGATCTACTTAAAAGTTGTCATTTCGGAAATACAGTACATTACTAATCTAGTACCGATTAGCCTGCATTATTCTCCAGAGCTGTATTTACAATTCTGCAGACTTCATGGCCAAAATTTGACAATTTTCATACCTAACGACCTTGCTTTAAAGTCTTTACATCAGGAATTGCATAGTAATCTGATGAATGAAAAGTTTAATACTGATAACCATGTGATTGGTGGGGGTCCGACTCCTGGCACTCCACCGATCAGTTGTTTGAAGAGACTGTGGCGTTCCATGAGTAGAATTGGGGTATTAGTAAATGATGGGATTAAGTACTGTGTTCTGCTGGAGAGCAGGGAGTGCTGCTGCTCATGAATACAAGAATTGAAAGCTTTGAGGATTGAGCACTCGGTTCCCACTGAAGCTTGCCACAAATTTAAAAAGATGATTGAATGAAAAAAGGAAGTGTGTTTTCATCAGGGTCTCTGTCACCAGTTTATGATGTCATCAGAAAGGGCAGCATAACACTGGTGACTGATTATCTTTAAATCAAACTTCTGGAGAGGGACACCAGGCAGATTCTAAATATGTCTATATATATGACCTGCTCCCATCTCACATAACATTCACACAAACGGTGTATGTTACCTCCTTCATTCTACTGCAAAATAAATGCATACCCCAGATTAGACATGTTAAATCTGATACAAATCACAGACCAGACCCTTTAAGCTAAAACATCCCACAGACCAGACCCTGTAAACAAATACAGACTCTAGACCAAAAATCCTAACTAAAGACAGAGCTCAGATCAGACCCTAAATACAGACACCAGACATGACAGGAGCCTCCTGGAAAGAGTCATTAAAATATGTATTATTATGCCATAGGACTGGATTTAGGATAGAATTTTGGAATATACTTTCCATTTGCAGTTAGAGAATGTGAACATTCGTGTTTACATCCAGAGGTTTTATCCCTTGTGACCAGCACAGAGTTGTAGGAGAACGAAAGACTTAAAAAAATCCCAGGCCCCCATAATAGAAAGGTACCCATCCACACACATGGTCGCAGCCTACCCATTAGCAGCTGCCCTACTCTCTTGGCTATGTCTTTTTGTCAGTCCTGCAGCAAATAAATACTGTCTAACATCATAATGTTCCTAGAAACCAGTCTAACCATCTGTGAACCACTAAAGTGAAACTGGAAGAAGAATTAGGTAAGCTACTGTGGGATCTGTCTGAGTTGTGAAATAATTTAGGGGTCTACGTCTGGGGTCTGAAATGATTTTGACAATGAGACTGTGGTATGAATACTTCCATTACATATTGCATTACAAAATATTGTAGAAAGGTGTAAGGGAGAGGAGCATCATCTTGACATACTGTATATATTGATGACGGTGGCAACTGCAAATCATACCACTAGGGACTTTACATAGTAAGGTCACAAAAGACCAGTCACATGTTGAATGGGCAATATGCCATAAATAGTGCTCTGTGACCAACAGGCTGGGGAAAGTATATATCTCTTTGTCATCAGGTCAGGTCATCCTTAATATTGCCTTGTTCATTGTGTCTACAGCCATCAGTTAACCTTGTCTCTACATTAGTGTCTACATTGGTGCTATATTTTCTTATCTACTAAATGTTGTATTTGGAGCTATACATACGTAATGCTGAGTCTGCAGGCTCTGAACCCTGTACACAGATCAGTCATAACATTAGAACTACAATCTCCCCCTAGTATTATGTATGCCCCCGTTATGCCACCAAAAAGCTCTGACTCATGATGGCCTCGACTTCAAAGACCTCTGATGATGTCCTGTGGTATCAGGCACTAAGATGTTTGAAGCACATTCTTTAAGTTCTGTAAGCTATGGGTAGAGCCTTTATGGACCTTCAATTGTTTGTCATGTTCACCTCCAGGACTTATCTAAGGGCTGAACTGCACAACAAATGGGCAGTCACAAGAAACATATATGAAGCTTGTATAAACACTGGCAGACAATAATGTACTGAAAATATAAACTCATCCATAGGTGATAGGAACCAAATGATCATATCTCGGTTGGAGGAAAATAGGAGTCTGGCAACTGAGTAGATCAGAGATGTAATGGCATACAGGTTGGCAGATGATGAACAAAAATGAACAAAAATAAAGATGAATTGAAGTGACCCTACTCTGAAATACAACTCAGCAGGACAGCCAAGACAAATCAAAAACCAACTCAGCAAACAGACAAACCTGAATGTTGAGAACTATGAAAAACTAAAGGACCACATATTCCAGGAGGCACTGATCAAACACAATGGAAAGAAAAGGGTACTGAATCTGGAAAGAAATGCACAATGCAAGAACCACAGAAGTGCCTGGACATATAAAGGCTAAGCAATTAACAAGTCCATTAAAAACTAACCAAGCCAAAACAGGGGATAGCCTAATCCAGATTAAGATACAAGGCAAATGTCCCAACAACGCTAGTAAATAGGCGGACATGAAGCGACATGGTTGCCTTAGACAGAGTTTCCTGATAAACAATCACATTCTATTTCCCACTTTGAACTTATATGGCCTGTGGTAGAGATTGGACTTGCATTTAGCACAAAGAGCAGCTGAGCCTAAAGCCCCATGGACATTACTCCATACTGACTTTAGCATCTTGATTCTCTGTCTGAGCAATGGAATTTCAAAACCCATACTACCAGTAAATGAAAATGCTTTGGGCTGAAAACCATAATTACAGAAGAATGGAGAGACATTAGTAGATGCATGAGACAAATTGTTATAAGCAAACTCTGCCCAAGGCAGAAACTGAGACCAATGTAATTTTGAGACATACTGTAACATTGGAGATATTGCTCTAACGTCTGGTTCACTCTTATGGCAGTGGATGATAGGCAGTGGAGAAGCTCAAAGCAATACCTATATTAGCACAGAGAGCTTTCCAAAACCTGGCTACAAAATGTGAACCCCTGCCAGACACAATGGGGGAGATTTATCAAACTGGTGTAAAGTAGAACTGGCTTAGTTGCCCATACCAACCAATCAGATTCCACCTTTTATTTTCCAAAGGAACTGTGGAAAATGAAAAGTGGAATCTTATTGGTTGAGTTCACATCAGTGTTATGAATTCTGTTATTGCTTTCTTTTACAACATGGTTATAATGGTAAATAACGTAATTTGTAAGATGGAATTCAAAACGGAAACCTTTAGAGGCATTCCGTTTTGATCCGTCATAATAGAAGTCTATGGGCAAAAATAACGGATCCGTCTTGTTTCCGTTATGCAGGACGGAAAGGAAAGTGCGGCTTCCAATGTAGTGATAATGTAACGACAAGGCTGTTCATTAGACTTCACCTATAGCAGTCGCCTTTCCCAGGTACCAAAAGTGTGTCTTGGTACATAGATACCCCCAGGAGTAACAGTCGGGCTGAACTGGATAGTTGCAAGAAACAAATATGAAGCAGGAATCATGTACTGGCATAAACGCATCGAAAGATGACACAAACCCACGGATGGAGGCGATGGGAGTCCGGCAATGAAGCGAATGGGAGATACAGTGGCATACAGCGAGCGTAAAAAAAGATGTACTAAACTGGCCCTGTTCTGAAATACAACCCAGCAGGACAGTCAAGAAAAAAAATCAATAACCAACTCAGCAAACAGACCAACTTCAATGCTGACAACCATGGAAACTAGAGGACCACAAGTCCCAGGATGTCCTGATAACACACAATGGACATGAACTAGCTACTAAATCTGGAAAGAAATGTACAACACATGCACTATTCCAGCTACCAGAGAAGAAAAAAGTCTGAACATCTAAAAGCTAAGCGACAACGCCACTCGAAATTAAACGCAATAACCTAACCCAGTTCAAATGCAAGTTGCATAGGAACTGCCCCAAAAGTGCTAATAAAGCAACAGTAAAATCCTGAATTCTGCTATTCTAAATTCCCATGTATTGATAGAGTCAAATTCATTGAAGGCTATGAACACCTTTGGGGGGAATTTTTTTTAATAATTGCAATTTAATCATCTTGAACTAAAAATCATGTTTTAATTGCTCTTTATTCAAAATTGTCAGCAGTTTTTGTCCTACAGGGTTAAGTTTTAGCATAACTGCACAGTATCTTAATTTCAGTTTTATATGTCCCGTCATGTTGCTGTTCTGATGACTGGATGTATATCCCCTATCTCTGACATTCTGAAAGCTCATAAGCACTCATATAAGCTATATACTTATAGCTCATATAAGCTATACACTTAGAAATTTGGCTATAATGATTGCTTATGAGCTGTCAGGAGTACAGAGATAAGGGCTGTGGATAGCCATCAGAAAAGCAACATGACAGGACTCAGTGCAAAACTGAAATTAAAATAACTCTGCAGCTTTGCTGAAATTTAATCCCGTAGGATAAAAACTGCTGAAAACTTTAATAAAGACAAATTTTAAAATTATTTTAAGCCAAAAATAAGTAAAATGCAATAATAAAAAATTGGGACCAGAAACTTCTCTGCTTATAGATGACCTGTCACCTCTCCTGACATGTCTGTTTTAGTAACTTGTATACCCTGTGTAATAACAGTTTTATTCTTATGACTCTATGATGTGCCATTCCTTTATTATTCCTGCTAGAAGTTTACAAATAAATTGCCAGCGGTCAAGGTACTGGTGAGTGTAACTAGTAGTGGGTGCATCTGACTCTGTCCAATCAGTGCTACTGGTGTCAGACTGTGCAGGGACACCCCCCCCCAATTAGTAACACACATCTGTACCTTTACTGCAAACTACTGCCAATTCACTCATAATTATAAACTTCTAGTAGAAATAATGGAGTCATAAGAATAGTTGCCGAGTTGTTGTTGTTGCAAGTAGTTACTACAAAAGACATGTCCGGAGGGTTGACAGATCCTCTTTAAGGCTGTGTACGTGAGGACCCTTATTTTAAAGGGGTTGTCTCACTTCAGCAAAAGATATTTATCATGTATAGAAAGTTAAAGGGGTTATCCAATGTCCCCAAATGCCCAGGCCCCTCATATAGATTATACTTACCCTGCTCCCCACAGAGTATCTTAAAAGTGTCACCAGCAATGCTAGGGAGGCTTGTCCTCGTCGAGGGAATCAGGAGTGACACGGGTGCCGGGGAGCGGGGTAAGTATGATCTATATGAGGGGTCCCGGCATTTGGAGACATGTTTTAGACATGATACAACCCTTTTAATACAAGGCACTAACTAATGTATTGTGATAATCCATATTGCTTCTGGATTCATTTTTCCATCACATTATACACTGCAACCCATCAGCGGTGGTCGTGCTTGCACACTATAGGAAAAAGATCTAGCCTATGTGCACTCCCACGGTATCATCCATCAGAGAGTCAGGCACTTTTTCCTATAGTGTGCAAGCATGACCACAACTGATGGATTGCAGGGTGGTCATAACCATGGAAATGAGCTCTGTATAATGTGATGGAAAAAGGAATCCAGCCAGCAAAGGCGGCATTATGGATAATAACAATACATTAGTAAGTGTATTATTTATATATTTATATATCTAATATATAAAGCTGAGTGTATGTGTATGTGTGTGTGTGTGTGTATGTCCGCTAAAGGAATCCGCACCGCTGCAGCTACAATCACAAAATTTGGCACATATGTACATCAGGTGTCCGGGAAGGTTTTAGAACAGTTTTCAACTCTCTAGGACGTACCGTTCCTGAGATATTCCCAAAAAATGCATTAGCCAATAGTAGCCTGGTCTCATGACCCTTATCAGCCAATAGAAGCTCACGGGCACACATCAGGTTTCTATGACAACCTAGCCAGTTCACTGCTTTAGGTCTGCATTAAAGAGGCAGAGCACTGTGGATGACAATGGTAAATGGGTGTTCCCAGTTACCATAACTATAACTTATGTTTTAGACTAACTCATCATCAATCATTACCTCATATAATGTAAATTTTACATATTTACTGTTCAGTAGTAATAAAAGATGTTTTCTTCCACTGCTACCCACCTTCCTCCTAAATCAGGCATCGACCTGTAATTCCGGCCACCGTCAAAAGAAGGACTTAAAAGCACCACCCCCAGATCCCACTAAGTCACGCCCCTGACTCAGTCAGGCCACGCCCCTTCCATGCTGCATTTGACCAGGATTAAAAATATTGGTAAAAATCACCTTCTGTCAGCTGCAGGGGTGGGGGAAGGGTGACTTTCTCCCTGCAGCTCATTGCTCAGACTGCACAGTGCTGCTGCTGAGAGTGCTGCTGCTGTGTCCATCCAGGCCCTGCGCATAACAGAGGACAGGGAGTCTGAAAGCCAGACCGTCCAGCCTAAAACAAGACCTCTGGCCACCCTAGGGGCAGGCTGATGTTAGGGTGGCCAGATGTCCGGCTTTAGGCTGAACAGTCCAGTTTTCTGGCTACCTGTTCTCCGTCCAACGCAGTGCCTGGACAGACACAGGGATGTCCACCCTTTCAGTAGCTCACACTCAGACAGTTTCTCCTCCATGTCTTCACGGAGCCAGGGGGGCGTGGCCTCATGTTTAGTGATGTGTCTTCATGGGAACTGGGGGCGCTGTTTCACGTTTAGGGGAATGGCCGGTGAGGTCTGGCTTTCTGGGGTGAAGACAGTGGCCATTCTAGCTGCTGTGGAGGTCACAGTTAAAGGGGCAGGCTTCTGTAGAGGTCACTGTTAAAGGGGTGGGCAGCTGTAGAGATCACTGTTAAAGGGGCGGGCTGCTGTAGAGGTCACTGTTAAAGGGGCGGGCTGCTGTAGAGGTCACTGTTTAAGGGGTGGGCAGCTGTAGAGGTCACTGTTAAAGGGGCGGGCTGCTGTAGAGGTCACTGTTAAAGGGGTGGGCCGCTGTAGAGGTCACTGTTAAAGAGGCGGGCCGCTGTAGAGGTCTCTGTTAAAGGGGCGGGTCGCTGTAGAGATCACTGTTAAAGGGGCTGGCCGCTGTAGAGGTCACTGTTAAAGGGGCGGGCCGCTGTAGAGGTCACTGTTAAAGGGGCAGGCACTGTAGAGGGCACTCTCGATATCTTTTAACGACACACACACACAAACAGTAAAAGAAATAAATTAAATATACCCGGGCGAAGCCAGGTCCTTCAGCTAGTACAGTATATAAAAGTATTAACTTTCTCTACATGATAAATGCCATTTTCTGAAGTGAGAAACCACTTTAACAGCTGCCTGTTAAATGTTTATCATTTGGGGAAAGCCTTCTTTAGAGAAGTGAAAGGTCCTTGTGTCTTGAAACAGGTATCTGACATGAATTCATTTGGACTCGGAGGCTAAAAACTGATTGTGAGACTGAGAATTTAGGAACTGGTATAGCTGTAATTGCAAAATTTAAACTTATGTTTGCAGTGCTTTGCATTCCCCCTTGCGGGTATCTAGTCCGTGGGTAAGATTTATCAGAGACCAGCGTTGTACACCGGCCTATGAAATCTCCTGCGCTGCCAGAGGATGCACCTAATTTATGACGAGGCACAGGCCAGACTGAACTCTACAGCATCTCAGAGCTGCCTCATTTGTGCCTGAAAACTGGTGCAAATGAAGATAAATGTGGTGGACCCGCTGGAACAGCTGTCAACACACCTCCTTTTTTAGAAAGTTGCAAGGGTGGCGCAGAAACACCAGATGGGATAAATTTTGTTGCAAGTGGCATTTAAAAAGTCATAACTTTTTTACGACAAAATGTGCTCTTCTCCATCTGCCTGCTGATCTCCAGCCCTGTACTGCGCGTGCGCTGAATGCACCACCACAAGATTTTAGGGCCAAGCACGATTAAATCTACACTTCCTGACTCTGTCAGTCAAAGTGGTATGGGCACACCTGGAAGGCAAAAGAAGTGGAGCTTCTGGGTGCAACAGCAACACCCTCGTTGAACCAAGGGGCTCATTATCCTAAACTAAAAAGGCTTATTTCTCTGAATAGGGGCAACAGACCCTGATGGCACAAAGTGTACTGAAATCAACGGAGAAGCGCATATCTATACAGGGAGAAGCAGGAATGGGATTCAGTCAGTTCCCTCCAGTTCTCCAGATCCGGTTGTTAAAATTAAAACTGGACTGGAGAACCGTGTTACCGACTAAGGTCCCAATCCGATGCTCTGGCGGCAGCATGGCAGCTGGAGATAATCCCACCCCTGGGGAGAAGGTTTTGTTGGAAGGTATGTGGTGACAGATTCCCTTTAATCGTTGAATATGCTCTCGGACAAAAACTAAGGTATAAATAAAGAGGCCACCAGCCTTATGGTAGATCAGGACCAGCTATACTGAACCTCAACCAATGACGCAAAACCTACTTCAACAATATGCAGCCTCAGAAATGATAGGCCCCTATATAAAGTATCACTAGTCCTTAGTCAATTCTGGACCTCTTAGGGACATACGACGGGAATAGAATCCACATGGAGTAACTTCAATTTTTTGTGGACCCATTGTAATGAATGGTTCCACATAAGGTCCGCAAAAAAAAACGTGGAAAGAAAATACATTTGTGTGCATGAGCCCTAAATATGTGAATCCTAGGATGGGAATGGAGAAGCAGCCCAGCCAGACAGCACCCCTCCCCACTCTAAGCCTGCTGAGACTGAGCATCAGAAGTGAATGCTGGTTACTATAGGGACCTTCCAGTGCAAGAGAATGCCAAGCTTATGCATGCTATGGAATCTGAAGAAGGTGCTAAGACAGTGCCGATCAGCAACTATCAAGTAGCAATGATCTAGTTAGCTGTATTTTGTGAAGTTCAATATTGCTCATACTGAAGCACAGTGATGACCTATTTCGACACATTAGCGATCATTATTACAAATAAGTATACTCATTGTATAGCGGTGATTCGGGGCATTAGAAAGGCACATGATGTAACCTGTGATAAAGATAATCTATTTACCGGTAACTGTAGTTGTTATCTACCCCCTCCTAGTATTCACCTATGTCATCTGACTGAATGACAAAGAGGGGAGACTTTATCAAAGACCTGTCAATGATTACAGGGCTTGAAAATCTTTTTTTCAAAAATATATATTGTATCAATATTTTTTCATATTAATATTTTCATTTAGGCCCCAAGTGTTGCATCTTATTCTAATGTTTTCAAGTTTTATGCCATGGGTAGAGACATATTAAGAGGACACAGTATAGTCTAATTATTACAAGCAGGGTTAATTCTGATGTTATGGCTGGAATATTAAAAGGAGGGGCTTTAATGGTTTCTCTAGGGATTATTTAAAATGTCTGGAAGCAACGTGTTCTACCTGTTCTCCACATGCAGAACTGCTTAGGGGGATGAGGCCACACTACATTGCTCTACAATAGTAGATGATGTGATCCTGCCTACAATATGCCATTATGGCTGAGCAGCCTGACAGGAACTCTCATCAATGTCTTGTATATTGAAGTGCCAGAGCCTAGTGTGTAGGGAGGTCTCACCACTCATTCCCTAGGCAGTTCTACAAGTGGAGGCGACCAGTCCTGCTCACATTCTACGACAGGTTTCTGGTGGCCATTTTAAATCATTCCCAGAGGAACCTCTTTAACTCCGGAGAATGTTGATGGCATGTTCTTCCATATTTCCTTGACTAAGCATCCTGAACAAAAGCTACCAATTACCAGAAATCCCACAAGGCAGTTAGCTAGCCAACCCTGCTAGAAATAGTATATGTAATAATATAACAGCCCTGTGAAGAATGGCCACTCAGTAATACTGGGCAAAATAAAACAAAAAGCGTAATTGACTTGTAGTTTATTACTTAAGAAACATTCCAAGAAAAGTCAGTGAATTCCCAAGGACACCATAAGTTCAGTGTGAATATTTGATGAGAAAGTTATGCCAAATAACACAGCCGCTCTGAGGGTTACTACTCTTTTTCTTATTTTTTTTGCAGTCTTGAGCCTCTGCGGGGCAATCAAAAGGGGTATTCAATTACACATGCCGTTACATGTGATTGATTTTTGGTGTTGTGATTGCAAGTAGGCTCATGGCAAACATACAATCGATGAATCCTTCATTACCTGTGAGGATATGCAGAAAGCCCACTCTCTATCATACACATGCAATCCATACTATGAAGATGAATGACGTGTGGGTGGAAAAAAAAGCGGAATGTAAGATTAGCGCAGCATTTCCTCAATGGAATAATAATCAGCCAAACATTTGACTGCAAGGTCCCCATAACAATCCCCTTCTATTGTTAATATCAGATAGACTTAAAACGCGCTGGATACGATGCTGGTAGAGTTAATCTCTTTGTACAAACAAATTTGAGTTAAGCACTTGTAATAGCTTGCTATACTGCTTTATCCTCAAGGGTGGTAGTAGAACCAAATTTTTCAGAGATCTTAATTTAATAGATAATTGACTCCCTTAGCAATGTTTCTTAAAGACACAGTCCAAAACAGTACAGTAATAAAACCTGCTTTGCTTCCATTTACTGTATAGCTGAATACAATTTATTGCTTTTTGGTTTTAAAGAGAACCTCTAACCATGAAATGACAAGCAATCTGCGGGCAGCATGTTATAACGCAGGAGGAGCTGAGCAGATTGATATATAGCAGGGATGCTGAACCTGCGGCCCTCCAGCTGTTGTAAAACTACAACTTCCACCATGCCCTGCTGTAGGCTGATAGCTGTAGGCTGTCAGGGCATGCTGGGAGTTGCAGTTTTGCAACAGCTGGAGGGCCGCAGGTTGGGCATCCCTGATATTTAGTCTTGTAATTAATACATTTTACTCTCTGCTTTTCTGAATTCACTTGTACACAGTGAGGTGTTATCAGTGATTGATGGCGTTCTCTTTGTAAGTATTTATACATAGATAGCTGTGAGTCACACAGGGACAGTTGTAAAGGGGTTGTCCCATCTCACCATTTCCATGGTAAAATGGAACCAATCCCCCTAAACTCAGGTGAGTGGGCATACGGAAAATGCTGAGCGGGCCAGCGCTCCACTGTTTCTGTAGCTTCCATTGTAGTGAATAGTAGCTACATAAATAGCATAGCACAGCAAGCTAAGGCTACTTTCCTTTCACATCTGCGCTTTCCCTTTCCGCTATTCAGATCCGTCACAGGGTCTCAATAGCGGGGGGAAACGCTTCTGTTTTGTCCCCATTCATTGTCAATGGGAACAAAACTGAACTGAACAGAACAGAGTGCACCAGAATGCATTTTGTTCCGTTTCATTGCGTTCCCATGACGCATACAAAATCACTGCAAGAGGATCCGTTATGACAATGTAAGTCAATGAAGACAGAGCCTTTTTCTTTGACACAAAAAAAACATGATCTGTCCCGCATTGACTTACAATGGTGTTAGAGATGGATCCGTCTTGGCTATTTTATAGATAATACAACCGGATCTGTTCATATCGGATGCAGACGGTTGTATTATGGTGACGGAAGCATTTTTGCTAACTTCAATAACTCCCATAACGTAGCTTAATTCGAAGACCGTTAGGTTTGAGTATGGAAGCCTCATGGTGAGCACTTCAATCCTGCATCTGATATGGTGTGACACATTGCCCCAACTGCTGCAAGGGACACTAACATCTCAGTGATGTTTGCAGGATATCCTACAGCCACATGTGTTGCCTCTCATGGCAGGGCTTTCAGATGCCATTTTTCTGCAGGATAATGCTCATCCGCACACAGCAAGGGTTTCCCAGGAATGTCTCTGCCAGATTGCAAAACTTCCTTTGCCTGTCTGATCACCAGATTTATCGCCAATCGAGCATTTATCTAAGTAGCTGGGGTACCACCTTTTGCAACCTATGAGTGCTGAAGATCTAAAGCCCAGCTACAACATCTGTGGGTAAATGTGCCACAAGATACCATATGGAACCTGTATGCCTCCATGTCCAACCATATCTCATCTTGTATTCAGGTATATATATATATATATATATATATATGTGTAACTACCATAGAGGCAGACCATGCAACTGCTATGGGGCCCAGGGCAAGAGGGGGCCCAGATGGAATCACACACATACTCATGGAGTATGGTTCAGTCCACTAAACGTATATGAGCTTGAGAAAGGTCCAAACATTGCAAATTATATAACTTATATATGATAAATAAAAAAAATTATATATACTGTATATATACACTCACCGGCCACTTTATTAGGTACACCTGTCCAACTGCTCGTTAACACTTAATTTCTAATCAGCCAATCACATGGCGGCAACTCAGTGCATTTAGGCATGTAGACATGGTCAAGACAATCTCCTGCAGTTCAAACCGAGCATCAGTATGGGGAAGAAAGGTGATTTGAGTGCCTTTGAACGTGGCATGGTTGTTGGTGCCAGAAGGGCTGGTCTGAGTATTTCAGAAACTGCTGATCTACTGGGGTTTTCACGCACAACCATCTCTAGGGTTTACAGAGAATGGTCCGAAAAAGAAAAAACATCCAGTGAGCGGCAGTTCTGTGGGCGGAAATGCCTTGTTGATGCCAGAGGTCAGAGGAGAATGGGCAGACTGGTTCGAGCTGATAGAAAGGCAACAGTGACTCAAATTGCCACCCGTTACAACCAAGGTAGGCAGAAGAGCATCTCTGAACGCACAGTACGTCGAACTTTGAGGCAGATGGGCTACAGCAGCAGAAGACCACACCGGGTGCCACTCCTTTCAGCTAAGAACAGGAAACTGAGGCTACAATTTGCACAAGCTCATCGAAATTGGACAGTAGAAGATTGGAAAAACGTTGCCTGGTCTGATGAGTCTCGATTTCTGCTGCGACATTCGGATGGTAGGGTCAGAATTTGGCGTCAACAACATGAAAGCATGGATCCATCCTGCCTTGTATCAACGGTTCAAGCTGGTGGTGGTGGTGTCATGGTGTGGGGAATATTTTCTTGGCACTCTTTGGGCCCCTTGGTACCAATTGAGCATCGTTGCAACGCCACAGCCTACCTGAGTATTGTTGCTGACCATGTCCATCCCTTTATGACCACAATGTACCCAACATCTGATGGCTACTTTCAGCAGGATAATGCGCCATGTCATAAAGCTGGAATCATCTCAGACTGGTTTCTTGAACATGACAATGAGTTCACTGTACTCAAATGGCCTCCACAGTCACCAGATCTCAATCCAATAGAGCATCTTTGGGATGTGGTGGAACGGGGGATTCGCATCATGGATGTGCAGCCGACAAATCTGCGGCAACTGTGTGATGCCATCATGTCAATATGGACCAAAATCTCTGAGGAATGCTTCCAGCACCTTGTTGAATCTATGCCACGAAGAATTGAGGCAGTTCTGAAGGCAAAAGGGGGTCCAACCCGTTACTAGCATGGTGTAACTAATAAAGTGGCCGGTGAGTGTATATATATATACTAGCAGAAAGACCCGGCTTCGCCTGGGTATATTTCATCTATTTCATTTAATGTTTCTGTGTGTCGTTGCAGAGAGAAAGTCAATGCAGCTGACAGGAGGTGATTTTTACCTTCATTTTTTCAATCCCTATTGGCTGCGGAGTGGGAGGGGGTGTGGTTTAATGGGACACGGGGGGGGTTAAGTTCTTCATTTCAGGGTGGCCTGAATTATAGGTTAATGCCATGGTAATTTGAAGAAACACAATGGGTAGCAGTGGAAGAAAACATTGCTTTGCGCTGGTATATTTAATCTATTTCATTTAATGTTTTTGTGTGTCGTTGCAGAGAGAAAGTCATCCTCCCTCCCATCCCTGCAGCTGACAGATGTTGATTTTTACCTTCAATTGTTCAATCTCCATTGGCTGCGGAGTGGGAGGGGTCATGGCCTGACTGAGTCGGGGGCGTGACATTGCAAGACCTGGGGCGGGGTTTTAAGTCCTTCTTTTGATGGTGGCCAGAATTACAGGTCGATGCCATGGTAATTTATGAGGACACGCCATGGGTAACAGTGGAAGAAACCATTGCTTTGCACGGGTATATTTAATCTATTTCATTTAATGTTTCTGTGTGTTGTTGCAGAAAGAAATCCAACTTCCCTCCCACCCCTGCAGCTGACAGAAGTTGATTTTTACCTTCATTTTTTCAATCCCCGTTGGCTGCAGAGTGGGAGGGGGCGTGGCCTGACAGAGTCGGAGCGTGGTTTCCCGAGATCTGGGGCGGGGGTCAGAGTGTCATGAATTACAGGTCGATGACCTGGTAATTTATGGGGACCCGCAATGGGTAGCAGTGGAAAAAAAATATCTTTTATTAGTACTGAATGGTCGTAGTCTAAAATTAGTCAATTTCATCTACGATTTTTGTGTGTCGTTGCAGAGAGAAATTCACCCTCCCACCCCTGCAGCTGATTTTTTTTCAATCCCGTCTGTCTGTCTGTTCTCTATGCGCGACCAATCTACTGGACCGATTTTCACCAAATTCGGCACACAGGTACATCAGGTGTCCGGGAAGGTTTTAGACCAGGTCTCATCTCTCTAGGACGTACCGTTCCCGAGATATTCCCAAAATATGATCTCCATTAGCCAACATTACAACTGGGAGCTTTGGTTTTAAACTCCAACTGCCATTCTCTGCAAAGGCACAGGGAGGGCAGGTTTCCATAACAACCAGGTAATTATCAGCAGCTGAGGATCTCATCCATTTCTATTTACTGACACTGTTAAAGGTATTCCGGTTACCATAAATATAACTGATGTTTTTTTCTATTACTACAGTTCAGTAGTAATAAAAGATGTTTTGCTCCACTGCTGCCTATTGCGTGGGCTCATAAATAAGCATAGTATTGACCTTTAATTCAGGCCACCCTAAAAGAAGTACTTAAAACCCCCGCCCCAGGTCTCACTAAGCCACACCCCCAACTATGTCAGGCCACACCCCCTTTCACTCCGCAGCCAACAGAGATTGAAAAAATAAAGGTAAAAATCAACTTCTGTCAGCTGCAGGGATGGGTGGGAGGTTGACTTTCTTTCTGCAACAACACACACAAACATTAAATAAAATAGATTAAATCCACCCATGCGAAGCGTCTTGCTAATCCACGCCCCCGACTCTGTCATGTCACGCCCCCTCCCACTCCGCAGCCAATGGGAATTTAAAAAATGAAGGTAAAAATAAACTTCTGTTTGCTGCAGGGGTGGGAGGGTGAATTTCTCTCTGCAACGACAACAACAATTTTAGATGAAATAGACTGATTATAGACTACAACCGTTCGAAGCCTTTTGCTAAGCCATGCCCTGTCTCTGTCAGGCCACGCCCCCTCTCACTCCGCAGCCAACGGGGATTGAAAAAATAAAGGTAAAAATAAACTTCTGTTTGCTGCAGGGCTGGGAGGGTGAATTTCTCTCTGCAATGACACACAAAAATTTTAGATGAAATAGACTGATTATAGACTACAACCGTTCGAAGCCTCTTGCTAAGCCAGGCCCCGTCTCTGTCAGGCCACACCCTCTCTCACTCCGCAGCCATTCTGCAACGACACACAGAAACATTAAATGAAATAGATTAAATGCACCTATGCGAAGTGCTTTGCTAAGCCACGCCCCGACTCTGTAAGGCCACGCCCCCTGCCACTCCGCAGCCAACAGGGATTGAAAAAATAAAGGTAAAAATCAACTTCTGTCAGCTGCAGGGATGGGTGGGAGGTTGACTTTCTTTCTGCAACGACACACAGAAACATTAAATGAAATAGATTAAATACACCCATGTGAAGCGTCTTGCTAATCCACGCCCCCGACTCTGTCAGGTTACGCCCCCTCCCACTCCGCAGCCAATGGGGATTGAAAAAATAAAGGTAAAAATAAACTTCTGTTTGCTGCAGGGGTGGGAGGGTGAATTTCTCTCTGCAACGACACACAAAAATTTTAGATAAAATAGACTAATTATAGACTACAACTGTTCGAATCGTCTTGCTAAGTCACGCCCCCAACTCTGTCAGACCATGCCCCCTCCCACTCTGCAGCCATTCTGCAGCGACACACAGAAACATTAAATGAAATAGATTAAATCACCTATGCGAAGCGCTTTGCTAAGCCACGCCCCGACTCTGTAAGGCCACGCCCCCTCCCACTCTGCAGCCATTCTGCAACGACACACAGAAACATTAAATGAAATAGATTAAATCACCTATGCGAAGCGCTTTGCTAAGCCACACCCCCAACTCTGTCAGGTCATGCCCCCTCCCACTCCGCAGCCAACAGGGATTGAAAGAATGAAGGGAAAAATAAACTTCTGTCAGCTGCAGGGGTGGGAGGGTGAATTTCTCTCTGCAATGACACACAAAATTTTAGATGAAATAGACTAATTTCAGACTACAACCGTTCGAAGCATCTTGCTAAGCCAGGCCCCCAACTCTGCCAGGCCACGCCCCCTCCCACTCCGCAGGCAACAGGGATTGAAAAAAAATCAGCTGCAGGGGTGGGAGGGTGAATTTCTCTCTGCAACGACACACAAAAATCGTAGATGAAATTGACTAATTTTAGACTACGACCATTCAGTACTAATAAAAGATATTTTTTTTCCACTGCTACCCATTGCGGGTCCCCATAAATTACCAGGTCATCGACCTGTAATTCATGACACTCTGACCCCCGCCCCAGATCTCGGGAAACCACTCTCCGACTCTGTCAGGCCACGCCCCCTCCCACTCTGCAGCCAACGGGGATTGAAAAAAATGAAGGTAAAAATCAACTTCTGTCAGCTGCAGGGGTGGGAGGGAAGTTGGATTTCTTTCTGCAACAACATACAGAAACATTAAATGAAATAGATTAAATATACCCGTGCAAAGCAATGGTTTCTTCCACTGTTACCCATGGCGTGTCCTTATAAATAACCATGGCATCGACCTGTAATTCTGGCCACCATCAAAAGAAGGACTTAAAACCCTGCCCCAGGTCTTGCAACGTCACGCCCCCGACTCAGTCAGGCCATGACCCCTCCCACTCCGCAGCCAATGGAGATTGAACAATTGAAGGTAAAAATCAACATCTGTCAGCTGCAGGGATGGGAGGGAGGATGACTTTCTCTCTGCAACGACACACAAAAACATTAAATGAAATAGATTAAATATACCAGCGCAAAGCAATGTTTTCTTCCACTGCTACCCATTGTGTTTCTTCAAATTACCATGGCATTAACCTATAATTCAGGCCACCCTGAAATGAAGGACTTAACCCCCCCCCCCCGTGTCCCATTTAAACCACACCCCCTCCCACTCCGCAGCCAATAGGGATTGAAAAAATGAAGGTAAAAAATCACCTCCTGTCAGCTGCATTGACTTTCTCTCTGCAACGACACACAGAAACATTAAATGAAATAGATGAAATATACCCAGGCGAAGCCGGGTCTTTCTGCTAGTATATATATATATATATACCGTATTTTTCGCTTTATGAGACGCACCCGATGATAAGACGCACCCCAGTTCTTTACTGTAGGAAAAGAAGAAGAAAAAATATTTTTCATCAGATCCTCATATCAGACCCCCATAAATTTCAGGATATCACATGAGACCTCAGATCAGCCCTTTCAGACCCCCATCAGACCTCAAATCAGCCCACTCAGCCCCTATATCAGCCCACTCTGCCCCCATCAGACCTTAGATCAGCCCACTGTGCCCCATATCAACCCACTGTGCCCCCATCAGACCTCAGATCAGCCCACTGTGCCCCTATCAGACCTCAGATCAGCCCACTGTGCCCCCATCAGACCTCAGATCAGCCCATTGTGTCCCCATCAGACCTCAGTTTAGCCCACTGTGCCACCATATCAGCCCACTGTGCCCCCATCAGACCTCAGATCAGCCCATTGTGTCCCCATCAGACCTCAGTTCAGCCCACTGTGCCCCCATCAGACCTCAGATCAACTTATTGTGCCCCAATCAGACCTCAGATCAGCCCATTGTGCCCCCATCAAACCTCAGATCAGCCCATTGTGCCCCCATATCAGCCACTGTGCCCCCATCAGACCTCAGATCAGCCCACTGTGCCCCCATCAGACCTCAGATCTGCCCCATCAGATTAAAATAAAAAACTCTCTTACCTCTCCTGCGCCGTGGCTCCGCTCCGGGTCCGGCGCTCCTCTGTCTTCTCTGCCTGCGCTACACTGTCACCTGACTGCGTGTAGCATCAGGTCAGAGTGCGCGCACAACGTCCTGACGCTGTACGAGGTCAGGACAGTGCAGCACCGCCAGGAAAAGACAGAGAAGAGCCGGACCCGGAGCGGAACTGCAGCGCAGGAGGGTAAGTATGTTTCTCCGCTCCCGGCACCTATTACATACTAGTCCATCCATAATGGAAGCGCTCACTAGTATTTGCTTTATAAATCGCACAGCCCTTTTCCCCCTACACAACAGACTAACATTTAATTTCTTCTTCAACTCACTTTTTAGCTTTGCTGTGTAGACTAGAGCAGAACAAGTCAAGTCATCATCATAACATAGTGGTGAACATGGTATTGCTAACATTATCTGTGATACACATAAATACTGTACGTTTCTGAATGCTGGAGTATTAGTCTATGGACACCTTTCTGTCCATTAGCTTCCTGCAGAACCCTGTGGCAAAGTCTATACAGATATAATAGAGAAAGAAGTGTGTGTTTCCAATAAAGCAGGCCCAGGTATGTTTCTAACTAGGCAAGTCTTAGCAGCACTGTAACAATAGTCTACTAATAATTCTAGTAAATGTACTCTGGTCTGATAGATGGCACATTGAAAAGCACTACAGACCTAAAAAAAATGATATATAACAGTTACATGACATGGGTAATTCTCAGTACCTAGGGTCTATCATTAATATCATAAATAGCTCAATAGTGTCTAATATTCATTCCAGGTCAAGGGTTTAGCAGTGTTGAACCCTTGCTTGTATCTCTAGTCATAAGGGAATTCTTGAATTTGCATATATTTTAACAGTGAAATTTTAAGATCAGCATAAAATCTCCATGAATTGTATGTCCCCAGTGGTATTTTAAATATGCTTTTATGAACAAAATCTTCCTTGTACAATTGTCCTCCAACCCCACATGTGGAGATAAGTTCCAAAGGATATTCCAGGAAAGTATCATAAATGCATTTTCAGCATATTCAGCTTATTCTAATGCTGATCGTAATCCTTTCCAACACATGTACCACACTATATACTGCCTCCCCAAGGCAACGACTAGAAACACACCCAACATAGCAACCAAAGAGATTCTAGTTCTCATTAAAAAAAATACCATGAGCGGAATCATACAATACCCTTTGGGCCCAGTCCTTGTTGAACTAGTCCAGATCCTGCTTTCATCAAGGGTAACAGCTAGAGTATAAAGGACATTGTCCCCTGGCCAGTGACGTACATAGAGAAGTAAGGGCCCCATAGCAAGGATTAAACCAGGGCCCCCACATGGGACAGAAGGGTTTCTGCCTAAACCCTTTTCAATGACCCTTGGGCCATTTTTCCACTGCTTGATTTGCAAAAGGTTGTTCCTTTAGAGGGTGGAGTCCTGACCAAGTTTTCACCTCCAGTAGAAGAGGAGATAATCCCAACTAAGACTGGGCCTCCTCTTGCCCTGGGCCCCATAGCAGTTGCATGGTCTGCTGCTATGGTAGTTACATCCCTACCCCTGGCCTTTTATAAGGGATGGGGGTGGGGTTGGGAAGATGCAAATAATCAATTAAAAAGCTTTCCCTTTAAATTTCTTTGTGTGTGAGCTGCTAATAGTGGTATAAAGTTTCTGGGTGCAATGCACACTTCTCACAGGAACTGGAGGAGCCTACTCCAGATGCTTACAGGGAGCAGGAAACTCAATATCGGAGGAAGTCACAGTGCTCGTACATATATATTGGTAACTGGTAATCTGAGAGACTGAGATCCTATTAGGGCTGTATTATGCCCGCCGACTGTCAGGTAGATCATTGCTGACAAGCGCTTGTAGGAACGCTCGTTAGCGATGAACTAGCAGTGTGATACTGCTGCCGATTACCTGATAAATGAGCAATTTGGCTCATTCATTGGGCAATCACAATCTTTCTGCAGGTTTAAAAATCACTGTGGTGTCTAATCACAGTCTGCTGCCGGCAATCAATGATTCAGTATGTGGATGAGCAATGGCATTAGCGATCGCTCCTCCCCATAATGTGGAGGAGATTACTGCATGTAATAGCAGCACTCTGCTCTGCTGATGATCAGGCGATTGCCAGGAAGGAAGGCTTCCCTCCCAACAATCCTCTGCCTAATCGCCTGGTGTAAAACCGCCCTTAGTCTTTCTGGAGGTCTGCCCCTGGAAATTTTCCAGACATTCTGGAAGAGTAGACATATGGTATGATGTGGCCATGACTAGAGATGAGCGAATCATCCAAAATTCGCTTCGCGGAATATTCGTTGAACTTTTCACAAGATTCGTACTTCATACGAATGTATTCAGCGAAGCTGCGTACAAATCATACGTTATTATGTGGTGTTTTGTGAACATTCGTGCACTAATAACGAACGTACAGTTGTTAAATATACGCAACTTATGTGAACACGTACGCATGAGCCTACAAATTGCGTACGAAAATGACGGGCTTTGCTGGAGCGGAATGGTGGAGCAGGAGGAAAGCTCTGAGTCTGACCCCTGGCTACATGATGTATCAGCAGATGACAGCAGTATATCCGGCTGTGATTGAGATGAGTGTGCCATCCACTCCACTACCTCATCCACTTTCTCCTCCACTACAATTTTGCGCCTTGGTGGGTTAGCCTGGTGGAACAGTGGCCAACTATTGCGAATTCTACAAGTAGAAGCTCCGGCTACAGGTCCTTTGGCACTGCTGCCCTGTGCCACCTTCTCCTTTTTTACAGCTCGAGGTCTGGCTGGAACTCTTTTGCTTTTTCATGCCAGACATTTTTCACTTGACTGTGGCACTGCAGCTGGTCCTTGTCTCTCTCCCGGTCTCTCTCCCTGCCTGATTAATTACTAGCCCTGCACTTGCCCTGGACTGGCCCTGCAGTATCCCTGATATGTGTAATATGGATTCCCAGAACAATTACACCCCAATTTTAACAAAACAGTTTTCTGTCTCTCAGAACTTCACAGACAGTGCTTCTGCTCGTCTCAGCAGTCGCAGCACAACTGATGCGTCACTGGCTTACCGAGCCTGAGCCAATCAGAGAAAGCCCTTCCCACTAGGTCTGGTGACCGCTTTCTTCCCGGGCTTTATGCCACACGAATAAGAACAGTAAAAGTTCGCTAATTCGTACGCATCAGCGTATAAAGTAACTTATACGTAACATTAGTGTACAATTTATCGGACAAGTACGTAGCGAATGCATAGAAAGCTTTAAGAATATTTTCGAATCTAATTAAGCGAATCTCAAAAAATCCAGATCCATGATTTCGCAGCGGAAAATTTCCAAGATTCGTATCGAATCTACGAAGCAGCGAATAGATTCGCTCATCTCTAGCAATGACCATGACAAGATCCATTGGTGGCCGCACTCTGGAATTTTTTATTTCATGACTATACATTTTGGGGAAAAAAAATAGAAATATATATATATATATATATATATATAGATAGATATATATATTTATAGATAAAAGATAAAGTACATGGAAGATATATTATATCGGAATTCAGGTTAAATTGTCGTGTTGGCACTTTGTGATACATAAGTGGGTTGCAGGGTGCAGTTTGGACACTCGGTCTCTAAAAGGTTCACCATCACTGCCCTAGTGGGACAAGCAGGCTCAGAGTCGCGGTATCCGCATGCTGGGGCATCCAACGTCACTTCCGGTGCGCGGACGTCTGGCCGGAAGTATCCCAAACTTCTCCCTGCTGCTGCCTTAGCCTCCTTTCCCCTGGTGGGACTAGCAGGCTCTGTGATGGGGAACCGCATGGTGCAGGCGTCTGATGTCACTTCCGGTTCACGGACTGCGGACCGGAGGTGTTCGGGAGGCGGGACCGGTGCGATTTAAGGAGGCTGGTGGGATTGCCACAATGATCTGAGGTCTCCCCAGCCATGTCGGGTCCAGAGTTACCTGCTTCAAAAGAGCTGGAAGCCCCATCTCTACAAACAGTGAGTTTGCTAAACTGGCAGCAGGGAAGCAGCAGGGTGTATGGAGGCTCTATGTATAGTTTCTTTGGGAGATGTTTGGAGGTCTAAGAACCAACCAATCTTGCGTATTTCCTATAAATTAAAATATTAGAGGGATGGTTATGGACGAATGGGCGGACCCTGAGAAAAGATTGGGAATTTCAAAGAAGGCTTCTGTTTGATCCCGCGGAGTCTAAGGTATTTGATGAAATACCAAAAATCGATATACAGGTGGCGAAAGTAAATAAAAAGACGTTTCTCCCGTTCAAAGATTCATCACAGCTTAGGGATCCAATGGAGAGGAAAGCAGATAGCCTTTTACGCAAATCCTGGGAGGCGGCCATGTTTAGTTTAAAGACCAATATATCTGCTACATCTGTTGCTAGATTGATGTACCTCTGGCTTAATGAGCTGGACAATCATTTGAAAAACAAAACTCTTAGAGAGGAGATAATTAACTCAATTCCCCTCCTTAAATCCGCCACTGCCTCTCTGGCAGATGCCTCTGCAGAGACAGTTAGATTCTCGGCCAAAGATGCGGCTTTATCCAATGCCGCTAGGAGGGCTTTATGGATGAAGTCATGGTCGGGGGACAAGGCTTCTAAGATGAAGCTTTGTTCGATTGCTTTTTCCGGAGAATACGTATTTGGGCCTGTATTGGATAAAATCCTTGAAAAGGCCACAGACAGAAAAAAAGGATTCCAAGAAGATAAGCCCCAGAAGAGGAAGTATCCTTTTCGTCCATACAGTAATCAGGAAAAATCCTATAGGGGCAAAGGAAAAACTGGTCGCTAGAGCTACCAGAAGGGAGGCCGTGGCAGAGGATTTCTCCTCAATCCACAGAACAAAAGTACAGATAAACAGTGACGCCAGGTTAGGGGGGAGACTAAAAAACTTTTTTCTACAGTGGCAACAGGTTACATCAAATCCCTGGGCCCTGAATATTATAAAAGAGGGATACAAGATAGAGTTTTTGTCTCCTCCTCCAAACCGTTTCCGTGTCACCTCTCTAACATCAGGAAAAATCTGGGAAGGTGTCCAAGATCTTGTAAAACTAGGTGTGGTAGTTCAGGTTCCCCCTTCTCAAAAGGGCCAGGGGTATTATTCAAATCTCTTCCTGGTAAAAAAAAAACCCGGGGGTTCTTTTCGGACAATAATAAACCTCAAAAACCAGAACACCTACATAACCTACCGAAAATTCAAAATGGAATCCCTCAATTCCACCATTCCCTTTATACAATAAAATGCCCTTATGTCTATGATCGATTTATCGGGAAATGTCAGACATTACCAATTTGTGGCCCTACCATTTGGGATTTCATCTGCTCCGAGAATTTTCACAAAACTCGTGGTGGCTTTTTTGAGGAAGGAAGGTCTGATACTAATTCCTTATTTAGATGACTTCCTTGTGATAGCACACTCGGTAGATCAGTTAAATTCAGATCTAGCAAGACTTCTTTTCATTCTTCAGGATCTGGGCAGGATAATAAACAAGGAAAAGTCATGTCTTCTACCCAGCTCAAAAATCAAGTTTCTAGGAATCGTTCTGGATGCAAGAAATCAAATTTCCTTCCTTCCAGTAGAAAGAATAAAGTCTTTACAATCAAGGGCTTGCAAATTCCTAAAGAAAAGGTCCTGTTCTATCAGAGAGGGCATGAGTCTTCTGGGCCTTATGACAGCTTGCATCATGTTGGTGCCTTGGTGCCAGCTCCATTTCAGAACCCTGCAAACATGGATCTTTAAGAAAGTGGGACAGACATCACACATCTCTAGATTGGAAACATCAGATACCAGAACACGTCAAAAATTATATTCTGTGGTGGTTGTCCCCAGTAAATCTAACCAGGGGAATGACTTGGCAGAGAGAACCCTCCGTAGTAATTCAGACCGACGCAAGCGGCTCAGGCTGGGGGGCCAAGGTAAACGAGGCAGGGACGTTGGCCCAGAGAGATAACAGAACAATCCTCAAACTTCCGAGAACTCAGGGCAGTCTGGGAAACGGTCAAGGTAGCTTCGCACTTGTTAGAAAATCAGCATATAAAAATACTCTCGGACAATGTAACCACAGTCTCGTATCTGAAACATCAGGGAGGTACGAGGTCTCCAAAGATAATGGGCTTGGCAAGCAGAATATTCTTATGGGCAGAGTCAACAGTGAAATCTCTATCAGCGGTTCATTTAAAAGGCAGCCAAAATCTCATGGCAGACTACCTCAGCAGACAGTCGATAGATCAGGGGGAATGGTCCCTAAATTCGGAAATATTCAGCCTGATTGTGGAAAGATGGAGTCTCCCTTGTGGACCTATTTGCCTCAGGGAAAAATGCAAAGCTCCCAATATTCTACTCTCTAAATCCCAAAGATCGTCCATGGGCGGTGGATGCGTTCTCTCAGAAGTGGGATTGGAATCTAGCGTATGCCTTTCCTCCCTTCCATCTAATTCCCAAGGTCATACAAAAAGCCATTGCGGAGAGATCTACACTCATTCTAATCACTCCGTTTTGGCCAAAAAGGAGTTGGTTTTCCCTTCTAAAGAAGTTTTCTCTACAGGATCCATGGATCCTCCCACACAGGAAGGACATCCTATCCCAGGGTCCAGTACTACATCCTCGTCCAGAGTTCTTCAACCTGGCAGCCTGGAGTCCGACATCTTAAAACGTAGAGGTCTTTCTGATAAGGTGATTACTACTCTAAAGGCAAGTAGGAAAACGGTGACATCTGCCATTTATCTGAAGATTTGGAAAAAATTCTGTGCATGGTCGGGAGAAACATCACCAAATCATTCTGCACCTAAAATCAGTAAGATCCTGGATTTTCTTCAGAATGGTCTGGAGTTGGGCCTAAGGCCTTCAACTCTTAAAGTACAAATTTCTGTTCTTAGTGCTTTTTTCGACTCAGAATTAGCCAGCCATAAATGGATTAAAAGATTCATCAGGGCAGCTTCAAGACTCAGTCCTTCTAGGACTTACCAAAAAACCCTTTGAGCCTTTGGAAGATTGCTCTCTAAAGAACTTATCACATAAGACTGCTTTCCTTATAGCGATCTCATCTGCTAGACGTCTGGGAGAGATACAAGCTCTTTCAATCCGGGAACCCTATCTGTCTATCAAAGATGATAGGATTATCCTTAGCTTGGATCCGGGATTCCTTCCTAAGGTAGTCTCGGATTTTCATAGAAATCAGGAGATCATTCTCCCTTCCTTTTGCGAGAACCCTAAGAATGAAAAAGAAAAAGAATTCCATTCCCTGGATGTCAGAAGGTCTGTCCTAAAATATCTCGAGGTCACTAGGGACTTTAGGCTTTCTGATAACCTTTTAATTCAGTTTGCAGGGAAAATCAAGGGTAAACCGGTCTCTAAATCCTCCATTGCTAGATGGATCAAACAGACCATTAACAATTGTCCCATTAATGTCCCATTAGCGTTAAAGCCCATTCTACAAGGGCCATGTCCTCTTCCTATGCTGAAAAGGCTGGTGCTTCCCTAGACCAAATTTGCAGGGCGGCTACCTGGTCCAATGTAAATACGTTTGTTAAATATTATAGATTAGATCTTTCTGCCCGCTCAGACCTTTCTTTTGGTCGAAAGGTTCTGCAGGCAGTTGCCCCTCCTTGACAGCTAATCTGTCAGATCTCATGTTACCTGCCGTCATGGTGGTGAAATGGAAAGCCGGAATTAGACTTACCGGTAATTCATTTTCCATGAAGCCACCATGACGGCACTATATTCCCACCCAAAAAAAAAAAAAAAGAGAGGAAGTATGAAGTAATACTTCGGGGGGAAAAAATAAAAAAAATTAAAAAATATATATATATATACTCTTTTTCACGTATATGTGTCTTGGTTGTTCACCGGGTGTTGGAGGCACTGTAATCCGAAAAACACTGGTGGTGGTGGGAGGGGGTAATTTAACCTTTCTCTGCTCCTGCCCCATCAGACAACCCAAAACTTGAGGGACCGCTTAAATTCTCACCGCTCTAATATATACAAAAGATTTACTAAACATAGTGTCTCTAGACACTTTGCACAAACCCATGAGGCAAATCCATCTCTCCTTATATTAACACCCATTGAGTGGGTCCCACAATCCTTCCAACGTTTGTGCCGCAAGGAAATGTATTGGATATTTCGCTTTAATTCCCTTATTCCATTTGGTCTCAATGAGTCCCTAGAGCATAACAACTACTGAAGATCCCTCCCCTGCCTCAGTGCTATCCATTTACTTATTCATTTATGATGAATAATGAATTTTGAATGATGTATTAATTTGTATTTTTATAATATATATATATATATATTTTTTTTTTTTTCATATTTTATTACTACTATTTTTTTTAAATTACATATTTTCATATTTATCGGTCCTATCAATTGCATTTCATATATATATCACTAATGCTTTTATCCATTCTAAACCCCTTGTGTCTATATAAAGGTTTATATACATATAGATGTAAATTCTTTCTATTTTTGTCCAATTATATATATATGTGCCTCTTTTGATTCTAAGGGCAATATATATATAACTTTATATACCTTTTTATATGTTTGTTTGTTTTTTCAGGGATACTTTTGTTGCAAATCTTATCGAGCCCGAAGCATTCCACTTTGGAACGCAAAGTAGCTCCTCCCTTAGTCTTTGCCCATTTAAATATCGATGCGTTCCATTCTGGAACGCATCGTAGCTCTGCTGTTCCCTCCCATCCGGCCAGCTTGTATTTCTTCATCTCTAATGCGTTCCACAGTGGAACGCATCGGAGCCCTGCCCCTTAGACAACATTCCTGGCCAATTAGCGCCCGGACTTCTAGTATTACGCCTCTCTGTATCCCATCCCGCCTTCAGCATGCGGGCGGGCGAACTAGCTTGCGTTTCACAGCGAGACGCACGCCATTAACCACAAATGGAGACTTGCTCGTTCCCCAAGGAATTACCACTGGAATCACCAATGTGGTAGGAATGTTAAGACTATTCCTTTATTTATATTATACTATATTATTACCATCATCTATTCTAACAGTTATTAACAGAAAAGGAATTTTATGATTTTATCTGGGTTATCCAATGTGATATTGCATTATGATTATTGGACCGCAAACAGGAAGTCCTTTATCCAAATACTTCCTGCTGGAAGGGTCCTCCTGTTTATTTTCATTTGTCTATAAATGCTACATGTTGTCTGTTCTATGTTTGTATTGCTCTTGAAAAAGGGGATCACCCCCGAAACGCGTCGAGCTGTTTACTTTGATATCTACATATTAAAGCAACCTTCTGAAAATTTATTTGGAGCCCTGATGACCACTCTTTGGGGATAAGGAAGCTGTTGTGACCTCTGACCAGTGATCTCGGCGGGGGAGGGGATGGTACAGGTGTCTTGAGCTTCATCCTGCACCTCCCTCCCTGGTGAAGTAAGCTGTCTTTTATTTTTTATTTTATTTTTTTAAATTGGATTCGTTTTAAAATTGGATTGTATATACATTTTATATATTGTGACCCGCATTTTAATAGTTTCAGCCATCTTCCCCCGTTTTATTTTTAGGGAGCTCCAAGTGAGTTACTCATATATCGCAATATAATACCAATTCAATATCGATATATAAATATTTGTCTACATAATATTCATTGGCGCCCCTGCAAGTTTTCCCTTTCTCCAGGACCTAGTCCATTGGGAAAGGGCTACTTGGTGATACTATCCGGGTATTCCTTTTCCTTTTTTTCCCATCTCCCACTTCATATTAACCTGCAGTCCATTTAGTGCACTGCTAATATACCCCAGGGTGCAGCCTACATTCATTTAGTATCAGCTCAATTTTCTTTCTTTTCACTTTTTAATAGTCCCCTGGCGCTTCATATTTTTTGTTTTCCTTTTTTTGTGCATCCTGCCCCATCAGAGGTCAGGGGTCAATCTCATGTTACCTGCCGTCATGGTGGCTTCATGGAAAATGAATTACCGGTAAGTCTAATTCTGGCTTTTCAACATAAAATGGCCTTTTCTGACCCATTGTAATTTGAAACCAGACTCAATATACAATGTCTCAGACTCAGATCTAACCAATCAAAGCCACATCTCTGGTAAAATAGCTAGATTAGTTACTAGTTAGCAGTAGAGATGAGCGAGCATGCTCGGCAGAGCATGCTCGAGTGCCATTTTTGCGTATTTGTGTACGCATTTTAAAATTCCTACGCTATTCATACACATATTTTAATCTATACGCAAATGCGTACGAATTGCGTACGAATAGCGTAAAAATTCAATTTGTACACTATTCGTACGCAATTCGTATGCATTTGCGTATAAATTAAAATATGCGTATGAATAGCGTAGGAATTTTAAAATGCGTACGCAAATACGCAAAAATGGCACTCGAGCATGCTCTGCCGAGCATGCTCGCTCATCTCTAGTTAGCAGGTATTCCTGACTGTTACATGTAAGGACTGGTTTTATCTGTCTTAGTTATCTGCTTATTTTTCTTAAATCTTTATTTTCTCTTATCTTGGATAACATTTTGGGGCTTTGGAACCGATTACTTAACTTACAATGGTTTCAACATACAAAGGTAGTCCTGGAACCAATTAATATTGTATTTTGAGGGACCACTGTATATATATTACAGTATATATATATATATATATATATATATATATATATATATATATAATATATATATATAATTTAAAAAGGTTTCCAGAATCTTGAAAAGTTAGACACCAAAAGTTTCAGGCTTCTTTTTTCTCCATACTGAACTTTGTATTATTAACAATCATATCTCAAAATCTTAACAGCCCTACAATCAGGTTACGTTTCCATCACAGGGCATAAGAATCTCCATCCTTTACAGAGTGTGAAAGCTTTATATCATATTATCGCCACTGCACAAGAAAGAATAGCAGAACACGCTGAAAGCATTGTTTCAAGCTGAAATGTTGTCATCAGAGATTTCTTCGCTTTATCGCCATTGATGCTGGATGAGCTTGATAAATTTCTCCACAAGATCAAAATAATATGGGCCTCATGTATAAAAAACTAGAGCAGATAGAAAGTTTCCTGGTTGCTTGTAACAGCCAATCAGAAGCCTACTCTCATTTTTGTTCAAAGTAGAAAATAAAAGCATTGATGTGTTTGATTGCAGCTGCTGGAAATTTTATCCAAACTGCCTTTTTATAGAAAAATTGAGAAATTCAAGTCCCACCCTAAAACTGTCAAGTATGCCCCAAACCCATGAAACAGTCTCAAATTTTCACTTTTGGATGGGGCTTTTCTAAGTCCCACCTCTTTTATGTCCTAGTTTGCTGGATTGTCCTGTGAATGTTTGTTCTTACCCACCAAATCATGTTTAGGTCCAACATTCAGTGCCTATTCATTTTTAATATATCTTTATAGAGGATCTTACTGCATATTCCCCCCTTCCTTGCATCACATCAATTGGTCACATGACGCAATGTGGCCAGGTCACTGCTGCAGCCAACAGTGTCAATCCAGGTGTAGATAATGGGGGATCCAAACGCTGTAGCCATGGCAGGGGAGTGAAGTAGTCAGTACCCACCGGTGGGGAGCAGGTAAGTATGCTTCCCTCTAGAGGTCCAACCAGGAAGTGGGGTCTGCTGAAAGACCTCCAGAACTGAACAACCTCTTTTAATCGGGTTGTCCAATAACAAACACTTCTAACCTACATGCAGGATAGTTGATAAGTGTCTGATTGCTGGGAGTCTGACCCGAGGACTTCCACCGATCATCAGAACGGGAGTCATGTGTCCCTTGTGTGAATGGAGCTTGCACACTGCCACTCCATTCACAATTTTTGGGATGGATTTAGATCAAGTCAATTCCTTTAAGATAGGGCAACATGGATATTTGATATATTAGGCATGCTTTGGCTTAGCAAAGTTTTATTTTTTTTATTTTAGGCTATGTTGACACTTGCCATGACACCCACAATACCACTAATGCCCAACAGATGGGGTTGGGTCATGCATTTCACTGGAAAGTCAAGACAAAATCTGTGAACAGATTTATATATAATGGTTAAAACTTACCAGTACCACATAAAAAGCAAACTGTTAAAAACTGAGATTTTCACACACTAGAATTTTTTTTACCTAAATTTGGATTAATAGAACTGTTTATCATGTAAATTATGTTTTTCCAGACAATTACACATAATGTACTACATGGAAAATGTCCATCTATTCATCACATATTGGTGAAAGATAGGTTTCGCATCATTATATTCAATGTATCCATCAAAAAGAGATATCAGCTGGTCTCAACACATTTCTCAATTTGCATTGACACAAAATACAATGGAATTTTTTTTTCAGAATCATGCAGTGGTCTGTGGTTTGGAACTATCATCTAGATGGCAGCGGTAAATAGATTATAAATTAGAAGGTTATTGTGGGACATTGTGAGAACAACCTCTCATTAAAAAGATCTCTCTTTTTTCAATTGTAAAGGGGTATTCCAGGGTTAGAAAAAATGTCTGCTTTTTTCCAGAAGCAGTCCCCCTCTATCCGTGGGCTGTGTCTATTCTGTGGTGTAGTGATGCTTTGTAACTCAATTAGATGTTGTATGCTTTCTGTAATTGTAGGGTAGGTGTACTGTTCTAAGGCTTCATTCACACGTCCGTATGTGTGCACATCCTGGAAGACGGTCAGTTTTTTGCGGATCCGTTGTTCCGCAAAAAACTCCGTTTTTCCAGGACATCCGTTCCGAAGGATGAATAACATCTTTTTTTTTCACCCCTCCTGGAACGGAATCCGCAAATACGGATGACATGCGGATGCCTTTCCGCATGTCTTCGGCATTTACGGACGTCCCATAGACTTGTATTGGGCTACGGACCGCAAAATCGGAGGAAAAGTAGTACAGGAGGATTTCTGTTTGCGGACAGTCGGAACGGACACACGGATGCGGACACCACACGGTGTACTGTCCGCATTTTTTCGGGACCCATTGAAATGAATGGATCCGCATCCTATCCGCATAATTGTCCGCAATTGCGGAAAGGGATGCGGACAGGATGCGGACACATTATACGGACGTGTGAATGGGGCCTAACTCTATTAACTAGACTACAGATGCATCATTAGTATCAGCAAGGAAAAATGACATTTCTTTGTTCTTTTATGATATTCATACTGAACTCATACAAACTTGGGGCTCATGCACACGAACTTATTTTCATTCCGTGACCATTCCATATTTTTTGTGGACTATATGCGGAACCATTAATTTCAATGGGTCCACAAAAAAAAAAAAAAAAACGGAAGTTACTCTGTGTACATTCCGTTTCCGTATGTCCGTATATCTGTTCCGCAAAAAACAGAACATTACGGACAAGGATAGGACTGTTCTATTAGGGGCCAGCTGTTTCGTTCTGCAAAATATGGAATGCACAGATGCCATCCGTATTTTTTGCAGATAGCAAAATACATATGGTCATGTGCATGAGTCCTAAAATGGAAACACACATTGTACATGCACTACAGACTAGATGGAACATACAGTTGAAAAAATGTACAATATCACATACAGACATAAGCATGAGGCTATAGCGCACAAAATCCAAATGTAATTTGAAAATGGGATACTTTTGAAAAAAGTACATATTAATGGGGTTTTCCGAGATAGTGATATTGATGGCTTACCCTCAGGATAGGTCAGCTCCATCCCTTGGATAGTGTTGGATTACAGCTGAACCCCATTCACTTAGGGTGAGTTCACATCACGTTTTTCCAATCCTTTTAACGGATGCCTCAGACTGATGCCATACAGTGGCATCCGTTCACCATAGAGTTCCATTATTAAAAAAAAGTATACTTTTCTTTTACCATTTAAAAAAAAAATGTATACTTTTTTTTTACCGGACTGTGCAGGATACAAGAACGTGGTGTGTTGCATTTTTGTATCCTTTTTTTTGTAACGTATGGTAACATAAAACATGATGTGAACCCACCCTTTAATGGAACTGAGTTGTGCCTAGGCCATATGACCAATGAATATGATGTCACTGGCTTAGGAAAAGGCCATCACAGATGGTGATCGGTGGGGGTGCCGTGAATTGGACCATCGTCAATTGGTGAATGATCCTGAGTATAGGCCATCAATATTACAATCTCAGGAAACCCTTATAAAGGGATTTTGTTACCCCCTGTAAGCCCTGGTAAGTGCAGAACACTGAAATACATTGACAGGACTCCTGTGCTTGTACTAGTAATAGAGGGGACCTTTGGAGCATGCGCTCAGGAGTCCTCTCAATATATACCAGCAGTGCATTGCAGTGGAACACAGAATGGGGGTGACTATCAACATATTAATTAGCAATATGGAGATCACATCCAGGAGATCACACGTATTAGTGATTGCAGGTGGTGACAGATTCCTTTTAAATGCCATTACTTGATGTTGTCACAAAATAAAAGGCTTTTCTTTAGATACCAACAGTTCAGTGCAGACAAAAGTTTCTCAGGCTCTTTTGCATAGAGAAGAGCATGACTTGGAATCAACTGCCTCTCTTTCACATCCATCACTAACGTGCCCTCACTCTAATCATGCAATCATAATCATGGAAGAAAAAAATGAGGTTTCCTTTCTGGAGCAAGTGGTTCAGTCACATCCTTTGTAGGAGAGGCAACATGACACCAACTGTTCCTCACCTAGCAAAGGCTCACACCAGGGGTGTAGCTATAGGGGGTGCAGAGGTAGCAGTCACTACCGGGCCCAGGAGCCTGAGGGGGCCCAAAGAACCTTGTGCCATATAAGAAGACACTGGTATTATAGAAAGCGCATGCTGGTCAAGTTACACCTCTGGCTTGAGGGAAGGGGTTAGGTCAAGAATTTGCCACGAAGGGGTCCGATTTCAATTTTTGCCTCAGGCAGCACAGAGGCTTTGTGCTTCCCTGGCCACAAAGCAATGAGGAAAGGGTGCCCAAGCTGAACTCTTACACCAGGCCCATGAGCCTTTAGCTACGCCCCTGGCTCACACTGTCTATTAGAGAAATGCATAGTCCCCCCATATCCTCTCAATATCTTGCTTATTGTATCACTTTGGGATAGATTGCCCTCGTAATGTTTAATATGCAAATTTCCGCATGGTTTTGTTGAATAATTGAGAGAATCTAATGCAAATTATAGATTCAATTTACCTCCACTCAATCAAGCAAGTATTACATCCAATAGTATGGTACTGTGCATGAGGTTTTGACTGCTGTTTATAGAACTCACTATTCACCAAGCAAATAATAGGGTTAGCCGCAAGGTTATCCAAATATGCATACTGAAGAGGAGCTTGGCAAATAAATAGGTAATTTCAATATGGACTCATCTGCATCTGATTATTGATAAGATGTCTTAATCCCAGTACGGTATTTCAGGGTATTATTGGATTCTCAGTCCTCCTGGAGACATATAAATATATGTAAGTCGCTAATATCTTCCCATAACATAGCTGTCACCTGTTAATTTTCTAACACCATCTCTGGGACAATATCCACTACATTTCTATTTGGCATAAGGTCTCATGCACACGACTTTATCTGTTTTGTGGCCAGGCAAATTGAATCTGCAAAATAGGGATGCGGTCTGTGTGTTATCTGCATTTTTTGCAGACCCTTTGGCTTCAATGAGTTTGTGTTCTGAATTTTGCAGACATATTCTATGTTCTTGTGGAAAGGACATACGGATGTGGAAAGCACATGGATGATCATGTTCCTCAAAAACAAAGAACATGTCCTATACATGTCTAAAGAGGTTCTCCAGGCTTTCTAAAAAAAAAACATCCTTTCTTCTGCCCTATGGCGTAAAGGAAGATAAATTTGTCGCTGGCCACGTCCGCTTATTGTCCTTGCCACGCCTCCTTTCTGAAAAGTGGTGAAGGTGGCGTAAAACTGCCCTTTGCAACTTTTTAAAGCCACTTTCCTGGAGCAGAGAGATGATAAATCTTCCCCATAAAGTGCAAAAATCTGCCGCGTCTGCAGAGAACAGAATCTGTTTACTTTAGGCTGGAAACTCTGCTTCCAGATGACACTTACTTTAAGTCTGATGCACAATTCCAAAATAATAACTGTAATTTTAACAGTTCCCAGACATCGCCTTCACTGCATAGAAATTTACTTTAAACTGAATTATTACCGGAATTAATACCGGAGGGTGGAATTAAAGATACTACACTAAGTACTGACATAGCTGCTTATGTGTATTAAATGTATCTCTCCGGGGCTTGTACAGAACAGTGGTTGTATGTCTATAAATACACAATCTCAAGTAGCAGCTAAGCAGATTTGGGGGCGGCCATTATGACTACAGGAAGTTATAAGTCCCTCATAGATGTCTGGATGTCACACTTGGACAGAACTGAATTCACCTCTCACAATGTTTCTGCTTTACAATAACACATTTCTAAAATATCGTCTTAGGGTACGGAGTTAAAGGGGTTATCCAATGGTACAAATACACCCCACAATGTCCGGGCCCCTTTTATAGACGATACTTACTGGTTCCCTGGCACCCGCGTCTCTCTGGATCCCTGCACAGCCACCGCTGCATTTCACCGTTGCAGGGATGAAAATATCTGGCAACAGGGGAGGGGGGAGGCAGGTGGTGGAGAGGTTTGCGGGAGCAGCCAATTGCAGGGGGTGACGGTGACCAACCTCCCTAGCGTCACCCGCAACTCTAGGGATTCTGGTGTCACCGTCACGGCCTGCTATTGGCTGTTCCCCCTCATCATCGGATGGATCTGGAATGACGCGGGACCAGGTAAGTATCGTGTATAGGAGGGGCCTAGGCATTTGTACTATTGGATAACCCCTTTAATAAGGCGGGGAAGATCACATCTGTACATAACATAGTCAGCTCATCTGCTTCAATGGGCACAGTGCAATGCTTCATTTGCCCTGTGGAGGCGCTGCAAGAAAATAGAACACTTTACTTGAGCAGATTACATCTGATCCCAAGGCAGGACACCCTGTCATAAGCCTGTAGCTCACAAGACAGACTCTCCACCCTGCTGGCATACTTGAATATAACAAACGATGTCGCCGTTTTAGGGATGCTGACAGCAATCTGCCCATTTTTTAGTTAATCATTTGATTAATCATACATCAATTAATAAGGGAAATAGCCTGCAGAGCTGTCTGTTTACACACAATGGCTGTGCGGTATAAGGCCTAAAGAGAATGGAAGCAAATGAGCGATTTCATCACAATTCGCAAGATGTTTGTAGATTAAATGGATTTTCTGAGTGTTTTATACTGATGACCTATCCTTAGGACAGGTATGTGATTAGGGGGAGTCCTTCTTTTCACACCCCCGCAGGTCACGGCACTCACAGGCCTCTTCAGGGACGGACTGGGAACTTAATGTGGCCCGGGAAAAAAACTAAAAATGGCACCAATGTTGTAGATAGGTCCAAATTGACAGAAGGTGGGCCAACACAAGTAGATGGGGCCAATAAAACCATGCAGCACAGAATACCTCCCAGAAGCATTCCCTCTGTGGTGGCCATGTTCTGTTCTCTTCCTCCTCCAATTGTCTCTAATATGGATATGGAGTAGGAGGCTTTGGGGGTGAGATGTTGGCCACAACACCAAGCCCTACCATGAGCATGTTGCCTGGACTTCCTAATAATGACCCCTATAGTTGCCCTAGTAGTATGTACCCAGCCAGCAGCAGTGAGGAGAGCTCAGGCGCTATATGGGCATTGGCCCACAGGGGCCTATGCCCAGTCCTCCCTTTGGGGCTCTTCAAAACTGGTGGCATCACGTTCATCGTTCACATGGCCTATGTACAGCTCAGTCACATTCAAGTGAATGGGGCTGATCTGCGATACGAGGCACATCTGCTATACAATGTACAGTGTTGAACTTGGGAAGCTGCGGCGTAGATTGGCGGAGGTGCTGCAAGTCAGACCTCCACTCATCAGATACGGAAGATAGGTCTTTTGTATAAAACACTTGGAAAACCCCTTTAAAAGGGTTGACCAGAAACAGTACCAGTCATGAGCTTTGTCTAGGTCTAGATGTCAGCCTAATTTACTTGGATAGGTATGAGATGAAATACTGACACAGCCTATGGTAAGTGTGACATCTGTGATATGTTAAGTATTTGAATGTATTCTAAGAGATGAGCTGCAAAACTATATTGTAATGAATAAATTAATCAGCATTGATTCATGCAAACAGGCCACGTCTAACCAACGTGGTTGGTTTCAATGAGGAGATAAGTACAATATGAATGCTGGTCATATGGCAGATGTGATACAACTGGATTCTGCAAAATCATTTGACACAGTGCCAGACAAGAGCCTTGTGCTGAAACTACTTATTCTAGGAACTCCTCTATGGTAAAAGGTTGGGTAGATTCATAGATTGATACCCTTAATATTAGTGAAAAAGTCAATTTTTATTATAAAACAATATAAAATTTGAAAATACTGAATTGTCTCGTTCCATTATACACACACACATACCTTCCAGATAAAGACATGAAAGAAAAAACAATAGACTATGGGGCCAGGCAATAATGAATGATCAGACATAAAGACCTCTCACCCTTCACAGTATATGGAAAAAAATAATTTATTTTGGTGGCTGTGACCTACGCAAAGCGTCGGTACATTTGTCACTGAGCAATACATTAGCCAAACAGCTAAAGTCAAAATTGATATAGATATTATAAAGATAATATTTTATGTCTATAGGGCACGGACATGTTTACAATCTTGGTCACCTCTGACCTACTAAGCTTCCAATCCAATCCTTTAATATGTGAAGACCACACAGATAATAAGAGCTCCTTGGAGATTTTAAAGGAATGGAAGATAACAACACAATGACTTACATTTTGTCTTTCAGGTTTCCTTTTATAACCAAGCAGAAAAGTATGGCAGTCTATTATATTCTGCTTGTCTTAGCGGTAGTGTAACCCTGACAGAACAGATCCAAGACAATCCACATTTGTGAGAAGGCTCATCCACCCATTACTTAATCACAGGTTGTATTTTTTATCGGACCCTCACCTGGCAATCTGGCATAAAAAGGATTGTCCCTTGATTAACCTATAAAATAAAAATCAGGCTTTATATAGTACATGACAATCTCTTTCTAACAAAGCTAGAACCAGCCCTGTTCTTCACAAGGATCCAAAGATCTCCACATTCATTGCTCCAATTGCTGTGCTAGATTTATTTCAACCTGGTAGCTCAGGGAACATGTCCTTTCTCAGGGGTATGTCCTTTCTACTGAAGCTCTCACCCTGTAACTGTTACAGCTTCTAACAGAAGATCTGGCTGGTGGCAGTTGAAGGAAGGAACTGAGCGTGAGTGACCATCTCTGCGAGGTGGACAGAGAACTAAGGAAAAGAAACAGCAGGTGGCACTACACAGATACATTTTATTGAATAACTAGGTGACTACTCTAAATTTGTAATTACATTCATTTACAAAATTATTGAGATCCAGGTGCTTGTTTAAAAAAGTGGAATATTTTTTGTGGGACAACCCCTTTAAGTATTCAATTCCTCTGCAGCACCACTACTGGAGAAATGAAGCATTACACAACACTTACTGAAATCAATGAGCTGTCTATGTATGAGTGGACACTCGGGTTCCTCCAGAGTGAGGAATGTTTTTTACAGCTGTCTTTACTCTGGCTAATCGATGACGGTTCAGAAGAAGAACCTCCCTCTATTAACTCAGAATTCCATAATAAGGGTACTCGAAAATGGGTTTCTAACTCAGATAACCCTTTTATGATCAGTGGAAGGTAAGTAATGATATGTGCTGACAAATGCACACCAATTATATGATGAAAATGTATGTGATCCTATAATACTCATCACAATCAAATAGGCAAAATTACAATTTTCAGAACTGATATTTTTATGTGTAAATCTAACTTTTTCATAACATTTACCTCTGCTGCTAATTGTAAAGTTTCCTAAACTCAAAGCAGCTCCTTTCTCTTTGATGTTCTGGTTAATGATGACAACATAATGGAGTGATAATCTCTAATGATCTATCATCCAAATAAAAAGCTATTCACCGACCACAAGATTGGGTCATCACAAAGATGTCTGGCAGTCAGTCAGAAGCTGTGTTTGTGACTGAAAAGAATACATTGTATTATGGAAAATAGGACAGAGTTTCATTTCTTTCATTTTTTAATGTTAAGGTCAATTGACAAAAACTGATATGAACAATGCATGTTTCATGCACTCCCTTGTGATATGAAGAAAGCCTAAAACCAACTGTTTTATATTATAAAGCAAAGCTAGTGGTACCCTTATATAAAATACATAAGCAACTAAATAAACTTTGTAAAGCCTGGACACACAACAGCATGATGATATCTGCAGCAAAAACTTGCCTTATTAAACACTGTTTGCCTTATTCCTTAGATAAACTGGTAGTACAGCTCTCCACTGTACAACAATGGATCATGTGAGCCCAGGCTTGAAGTGAATGCCCACCTTTTAACATATGTTGTTTTAGAGAGATGCAGAACTCTGCTATATATAGGTGAACAATTAAAGGAGTAGTCTGTGACTGGACAACAATTTGGCAGGGGCCTGGACAAGTACAAACAAACTGGACATTGGAGAATATTGTGGCAAAAAAAACACTGGGAAAGCTTTCTTAAGCTAAATGCACCAAAATGATGGCTTTTTTGCTAAAAAAAAAAAGACATACGGTACATGCTTTGTGCACCAAACTCCACCAACATATTGACACCAAATTTTTGTGCAAATTTGGTGTTACATTAGACAAAAATGTGTAATGATGCACAAAATCTGTGATCCATAATGAGCCAAAAAAATTTGGCGCATCTTCAGACTGTCTTGTGTAAAAACCCCTTTAGATGGGCCGACCTAGCAGGCAATTATCGGAAATGAACCGTTTGTTCATTATAATTGCCTGCTCATCTGAGGAGGTAAAGGCGAAGCAATCTCTTCTGCAATTGCTCAGCCTCATACAGTTTCATTGTTTCTTGGCAGCAGATCCCTATTAACACAGGATGATCTGCTGCTCAGAAATGATGATTTTGGTGTCTGCATAATATTCTTTTCACCCAATAAATAAGTGTTGGCTTGGTCTTCTGGTGATTACCGACACATTTACACAGAGCAATTATCGGGAACAGTTGTTCCTAAGAACACTCCTTCTTGATAATTGTCCCTATTGTCAGTCCTCTTAAAAGGGTTCTCCAGGAATACTGATTTTTTTTAGCAAGTGTCCAGTCATTGGCTGCAGCAGAGCATGTGACCATGCCCACGTAGCGCCGTAACAAACAAGCCAAGGGCCGGAACAAAGGACTCATCGCTGAGGACTGGAGGGGCAGGGAGCAGGTAAGTATGAATTTTCTGTTGACGGCGATAGGCTGTGGGCAAAATCAGTATTCCCGGAAAACCTCTTTACTTTTACACTGTCTTTACACAGTTTCAGTAAATCTCCCCCAATGTGCCCAGAGTTCTACGTACATCATGGCCTGTCAGAAGGAGGTTGTAGGTACAATCAATGCATTATAGATCTCAGTGTACTTTAGATACGAGGTATGATTTACCTTGAGAAAACTATGTAGTTCAGCTACAAGGCGTCCATTGCGCAGGGGCCCCGTACCTGCTAAGAGAAAATATAATCATTTATTTTCAGATCAGAATAAAATGCAAAATCAGTAGATACTGTTTTTTTAGAGGACCAATTCAATAATTTTTTGGTTCACATTGATATTCCTAAAACTTTTGTCTTTTTTTTGTAAGAGAACATGTCACATTAAACATGGTGTCTGATATCCAAGCAGATTACACAGCAATGTGCTGCTTCTTTCATGCAGTATAAAAGATGCAATCAGTCTACAAATGAATGCCAGCTCATTTGTCGGTTGATCTGCAGCACAATTACACGGGCCAATTATCGGGAACAAGCGTTTCTATTAATGCTTGTTGCTGATAATTGGACCAAAAATTGAGGAGTGTAATAGGATTAGAGTCAATTAAAAGATATGATGATGAGGTAACCATGTTGGGTTAATCTACAAAAAAGACTGCTATGGACCAGTAGTTGCCCCTTTCCATAAGAAAATTTGCCTTCAGCTTTACAGATGATAGTAAACTTTGTTGTCAATAATACAGAGGTAGTAAAACCTTGTAGGACAGAAATGACACATGGATTCCTTAGAGAATGTCTTCCATACAATTACTTCTACACATTACATTACAAAGAACATCCAATGAAACTCCAGAGTAATTGGGTTAATTACTGTAATGACTATAGCACTTTTTTCCAGATTATGAGATTACACTTTTGTGAGTGGGAAGTTTTTTAACATAAGAATGAATCAGGAATTTCCAACCTTTGAATTGTGAGCCAGTCAAACCTATAAAGAACCCAAACCAGTATTCAACAATACTAACAGAAGTGCAGAAGATGTGTTCCATGGAGGTCCTAACCAGATTCCAAGGAATATCAGGCTTCCACACACCCCTGACTAGGAAATAGTATCCAGTACTACGTCAACTCACATAGCAGAAAGGCATTTTGAGGGCCAAATCTAACTTCATATGAATGCACTCTATAACAAGGGAAGTGAAGTCACAAGTTTCAAAAACAGATCAGAAAATTTTCATGGATATAAGACCTTAGAACTAGTATCAGATATCTAATAACCTACCAAAATCACACATAGGGAAAAAGTAATCCACCTTTACCGAACCCTTCCAAATCTTTCAAGCCATACGTGTTCAGTCCTAAGATTATATCACTTAAAAAAATGACATCATTTTGTCAGTACTAAAAATGACAATTTCTAAAAAATATGTATGCCCAGTGAAATCCACTAGGAGATTCATGATGATTTGGCAATTTCTATGGGTAGTTCTACATCTTTTCTAACAATTGGTATGATTAATAATTTATGACAAATATTTTTCTGATAAGGGAAAAAACATTGCAGAAATGTTAAAAATAACACAAAAGTGTTATTTATATACTATCTCATAAAAGAAGGAAAGCCATGATATTAATATATAGTGTGGATGTATTTCTTTAGTAGAATCATAATTAATATACTAGACTTGAAATTGATGTGAGGTGATATAATGACAGACACAGAATGTGTTAATCCTGGTAATATCAATGAGGTCTATAGTTCATCCCAATGACTTCCAAGGATAGACTCCTTCAGAATCACAAGCTTATCTGGAGATTATAAGGTTAATACATATTCTTCCCTCATTTACCCCTCTGAGAACCATTTATCTAGGGCCAAGCTACTGAGAAATAGTCATCACTCCAGCCCACGAGAGGAGGTCAAGGGGAGCTGAGGGCAGTTGCTGGTCCCGAGAGTGGAGAATGATAAATAGGACCCTATCACAGGATGAAGGATGTTAGGAAGGTGAGCAGCACAGATTAGAGGGCACAGCTGCACAGAATGCACATCCACTAAAGCCCGTGAACCAACTCCATCTTAATCAACATTAGCATTAATAAAGGAAATACACCAGCCCTCAAACAATAAGACAAATAAGACAAAGTGCAAACATCTTCATTACTGTTAGTAGGGATGGCTGGATGAGTCAAGGATAAAATTAAAAATGGGTTGTTTACTTTATAGACCCATTTTCATACATGCTATTAGGGATCCTCATGGCCAGAGCAGAGAGAAGTTATTAAGAGCAGGTTTAACTTTAGAAAGTGATCACTTACTGCTAGCTTTCTCCACAGATTACACCAGATCACTGGAGGTTGTTTTGTGCAGTTTGATCTGCTTATTGTCAAGAAATCCTAACAAGTAAGATTTGTCATGGACAACCCATTGTCATTTTGCCGGATGGTATTAAAAGACATTTTAATAGTTTTATGCTTACAAGGTTGCTCTGCCCAAATGAATAATTTCCCCACTGTGTTGGTGGCTATTGAATACTGTCAAATACACACCATAACATAATGTGATATGAGTGTGACTGCAAAGGGGTTAATTTAGCTCCACTTAGTCTTACAGTCACCTTATACTCAGGTTGCAAATTGAGCATTGAGCACACCCCAAATATGCTGCCACCATCAGATTTTTAGGACCTGACAGATGACTGAGGACAATCTAATCTCCAGCAGAAAAAAAAGAGAACAAATGTAATAAAGGCTATGGATTCTTTCAGAGCACACAAGGATCAAACTTATTAAAGTTTTAGGTTTTAATAAAAAAAGGTGTAATGGTTACAAAGGCAAATAAGTAGAGGCAACATAAAATGACATACAAAAAAAAAAATAAACAAGTATACAGATATAAAATAAGAAGTAGGGAATTGCAGAACAATCTAACACTTGTAAGCCCTTCTGTGTCCTCCAGAGTGGGAGGAACAATGGACCTACACTTGGCTGACCCTAACAATGTGAACACAGCTTTATTGTTCAAAACATGTTTTTTAGTTTCAGTCTTTGGCTCAGGTTTCACTGTCTGTTAATATATTGTTTTTATTCTTCTTCTTCAACTTTAGCCAAAATCATTGTTTTTTCAATTCTCCCTTTTGAGTGGATCAGTCATCAGGGCATTAGGAGAGGGCGATTCCACAAAACAGCATACAAGAGTATCTGGTACACATGATCATAGCTATAAGAGATTTAGAATTAGCAGCGGTATTTTGACCCTGGGTATCTAATGGAGACGCTTCTGACACAAACCAGTATCACTAATAGTACATGGTATGTGGAGACCCTGTTATAGATTTTTCATTGAGGTCTAGGTGCTTTAGGTCACATCTCTGCTGGTATCATAAGATTAAATTAATTTTTATGATGAGATTACTAACATCAAAAGATCAGATAATGACATACAGTCTGTCGAAAAGTAACTGAGATCAATAAAATATTGGTAGAGGGTCTTGTGAACCATAATTTAGTGTTTTCTTTTTACTTTTTTATTGAATACATTACATATCAAAACATTTCCCTGCCTTCCTCTGATTTATACCATGTCTTTTCAAAAGGAATTATGTGTCCAAAGCCAGCTAGAGATGCAAGCTGGCACTTATGAAGCCACTATGGGATTGGTTATACTGCTGTATATACTGTGGGCCCTTTTGGCTGCAGGAAGCCTCATATGAGCCAGAATTCTGCAACGCTTGTACAGTCTCATTTCTTTTGAAGTAAATGTTAGCTCTCATCCAGTTAATATGTCCTGTTTTATTGGCCCACTTTGCAGCTTCTGAGCCCTCTAAATTGTCATGTTTTAAGTTGTCATGTATAAAATTGCAGGGCTCCGCTGATGAAATTGGCTTAATTACACTTCCAGACTGATTTAAATGTTATCTAAGCGTCAGTGCCAAGTGTTAGACCCAGAGTAGAATAGCAGAGTGCATCTACAAAAACTCAAATCTGCTTCTAGAGCCCCCTAAGAACTTTTTTTAGTATGAATCCTCTTCCTTCACCCTTGCTTTGTCTCGAAAACATATCTCACAACAGTTCAATATATCACATAGCTACAGGCCCTCCAGCGAGCCATCACTGCAGTTCAACTGCCAAAATGTATTAGCTGTGGATATAATGGCCAAAGCACTGCACAAATATTGCCTCTCACATGTCAGACTGCATTTACCATACCAAACATACAAGTCACACTCATGACATCATTTTAAAAAAATGAAAACATCTGAATTAATAGCCTGCAGTGCTATTAGTCATGTGCCCATAGCTTTACTTTTATTGAACAATTTGGAAAGATATATAAAAAGATTATTATGGAATTAATGTAGACTACTTCTAGAGGGGCAATGTAATTATAGGGAATTAGTTCAAGTGGACTGTCCCATGAAGACATCCCCTTTACAAAGGTAAGAGGGGAGTCATAAAGAGGGGTCTTCTACTTAGGACACTCCTCTACTGGAAAGAATGATGAGATGCTAAAAAGATTAGGAGGGAATTTATTATGAGGGTAAGGGGCCGTCCAGACGGCCGTAGTATTGCGGATCCGCCAAAATCCGGATCCGCAATACCACGGATGCTGCCCGGCGTGTGTTCCGCAATTTGCGGAACACACGGCCGGGCGCCCCATTCAAAATGCCTATTCTTGTCCGCTGTTGCGGTCAAGAATAGGACATGTTCTATAATTGCTTGCGGAGCCACAGCAAGATCGCATGCTGGCCATAGAAGTGAACGGGCCCGCACCTATTCCACACGGGCCCTAATACTTGAAGTCAGTTTTCCTTGAGTCCCTTTTGGAGTACTTTGCGCCAAGTTTATCAAACTGTACACGTTATTTGTTAAATTTGGCTCATGTTTAAACCAGACACCTTTGTCTAGAAATGCTTCTCTAGTTTTCTACACCAACCCCCTACTGGAGTATTTTTGGGACTTTTTGCGTCCCAGTCATAAATCATACTAAAAGTTACTGCACAAACAGTGTTGTTGGGGAATTGGTTTCAAATTACATTGCAGTGTCAATAATGACAACAATGCTGGATAAGAAAAGCCCAAACCTAAACATCCCTAATTTCAGAAAGAACCACCAATGAGGTCTGCAGAGACCCACTATTTTGATATATATCTTTGAGCTGTATTTTAAGATACTGTACATATTAGGACACCCTTAGATACCTTTAGAAACCCTTCAGTTGTTGATTTTGTGTCATTGTTATCCCTACAAAACCATAAATTCGGCTACTTTCAGCTTTCCTGACAACACCGCCACATTTGCTGTCACACTGTGTGTCTTGTTTGGGCGAGAGCAGGACAAGCTAATGCCACCACCAAATACAAAGTGTAGGAATACTTTGTAATGGACCAAAATGGATCTATACAATGTATACAGTACGTGCTGATTCAGGACTCATAGAAGTTTATAGAACCGTAATACACGGTTGTAATTTCATTGTGCAATGTTCCATTAGATGTTCTACTACTTTACAATGAAGGTATTTTCTCATAGCATTGGTTTTAGGGGAGAATATCATTGTAATGCAACATGGAGACAACCTATGGCAGCACCTAAAAGTGCAATCTCTGTGTCTTCATAAAGGTTCTGCAATGTGCATGGCATTTTATATTGTGTTCTTTCATTATTGCATTTCACAGTCCAGTTTAAATTGATTGTCCAGGCAAATTAAGAAATCGAAAAGACACTCACTAGCCATTAAAAATGCCCCCATTGTAGGGATGTCGCTTTCAGGGATCCTTGTCTGATCTGAAGTTATGGGTACCCGGTCATGTGCATGAGACCGCTGCAGCCACTCATTGGCAGTGACATGCCATTTCTGCACAGGTGGCCACCAAGACCAGTGATTGGCTGCTGTGGTCTCATGACCAAGAGTGGGTCCCCATTATTTCTGGTTTGACAGGGACCATTGGAGTTGCGTTGCTGGAATGGAAGGCATTTTGAAAGGTGAATGTTTTTTTAAAAGACAGTCCTGACAACTAGAGATGAGCGAAGTTCTCAAAACTTCGATTTAGCTGCTTCACTGAATTTCACAAATTTGCTTTGTGATGAATTACATCTTACAAAGCAGATTTCTTTGTGCGTAGCGGGTGCAATGACAGGGAAGGGCGATAATGCCCTCCTCCCCCGTCATTGAACCCTTCAGATGCGTTTATCGCTGATCGTGGCATCTGAAATAACCATTGAGGGCCGTCAGTAGTTAATCTGAGAAAAAAATTTCACCTTATCCATTTGCTCACAAAGAGTTTTCCACGGCCATCTTGATTGAAGATCCAGTGCAAAAACTTGCTAGATGTGTGGTGACATCATACATCACGACGTACGACATTTCATGCACAATCATCAATCAAGATGGCCACAACGGACTCTTCACGTGCAAATGGATGAAGGGATTTGTTACCACAAAGCACAGGGAAATTCAGATCGAAGTCCGCTTCGTGAATTTCGAATCTCTCAACACTACTGACAACCATTAGTTTTTAATTATGCTGGACAGCCCCTTTAATCTACTGTAAAACAAAGATTTTTATCATATTTATTTTCTATTGTAAATGACTCGTTCTCATTTGGTCATTCAGTATTTGTATTTTATTTTTAATCAATATAACCTACCAGCAAAATGCAATAAATTCCCAATTGTAATTACTACATCTAATCCTTTTACATGTCTATTAGCAATCATGGCAATATTGCTAATATGATGTCACTACAGTTGTCCTTGAGGTCGCTGCATCGCCAGAGGCACATCTTGAAATGACTTCACTCCCTCGGTCTCAGCACTGTGTTGAGGACTAAGAACAAAAGGTTCAAGATCTATTTCAATATTTTTTTTATTTTCTTTAAAGCTGTACGTACTGTACTCCCCAGAGAAATTCTCCCTCTGCCCTGAGATACCTGAATGAAAGACTTCGATTTTAGCGAACCCTAAATGCCCCCGGTGCCATGGTGTCTTGTATAGTTACTAAACATTTTCGGGTCTGTATCAGTACAAATTCAACTTTTACTGAATCTGTTGGGATATTTCATCACCACCACCATCATAAACATATCTGATAAATAAATAAAAAATAAATATATACAGTACAGACCAAAAGTTTGGACACACCTTCTCATTCAAAGAGTTTTCTGTATTTTCATGAGTATGAAAATTGTAGATTCACACTGAAGGCATCAAAACTATGAATTAACACATGTGGAATTATATACTTAACAAAAAAGTGTGAAACAACTGTAAATATGTCTTATATTCTACGTTCTTCAAAGTAGCCACCTTTTGCTTTGATTACTGCTTTGCACACTCTTGGCATTCTCTTGATGAGCTTCAAGAGGTAGTCACCTGAAATGGTTTTCACTTCACAGGTGTGCCCTGTCAGGTTTAATAAGTGGGATTTCTTGCCTTATAAATGGGGTTGGGACCATGAGTTGTGTTGGGCATAAGTCAGGTGGATACACAGCTGATAGTCCTACTGAATAGACTGTTAGAATTTGTATTATGGCAAGAAAAAAGCAGCTAAGTAAAGAAAAACGAGTGGCCATCGTTACTTTAAGAAATGAAGGTCAGTTAGTCCGAAAAATGGGGAAAACTTTGAAAGTGTCCCCAAGTGCAGTCGCAAAAACCATGAAGCGCTACAAAGAAACTGGCTCACATGAGGACCGCCCCAGGAAAGGAAGACCAAGAGTCACCTCTGCTGGGGAGGATAAGTTCACCCGAGTCACCAGCCTCAGAAATCGCAGTTTGACAGCAGCTCAGATTAGAGACCAGGTCAATGCCACACAGAGTTCTAGCAGCAGACACATCTCTACAACAACTGTTATGAGGAGACTGCGTGCAGCAGGCCTTCATGGTAAAATAGCTGCTAGGAAACCACTGCTAAGGACAGGCAACAAACAGAAGAGACTTGTTTGGGCTAAAGAACACAAGGAATGGACATTAGACCAGTGGAAATCTGCGCTTTGGTCTGATAAATCCAAATTTGAGATCTTGGTTCCAACCACCGTGTCTTTGTGCGAAGCAGAAAAGGTGAACGGATGGACTCTACATGCCTGGTTCCCACCATGAAGCATGGAGGAGGAGGTGTGATGGTGTGGGGGTGCTTTGCTGGTGACACTGTTGGGGATTTATTCTAAATTAAAGGCATACTGAACCAGCATGGCTACCACAGCATCTTGCAGCGGCATGCTATTCCATCCCGTTTGCGTTTAGTTGGACCATCATTTATTTATCAACAGGACAATGACCCCAAACACACCTCCAGGCTGTGTAAGGGCTATTTGACCAAGAAGGAGAGTGATGTGGTGCTACGCCAGATGATCTAGCCTCCACAGTCACCAGACCTGAACCCAATCGAGATGGTTTGGGGTGAGCTGGACCGCAGAGTGAAGGTAAAAGGGCCAGCAAGTGCTAAGCATCTCTGGGAACTCCTTCAAGACTGTTGGAATACCACTTCAGGCGACTACCTCTTGAAGCTCATCAAGAGAATGTCAAGAGTGTGCAAAGCAGTAATCAAAGCAAAAGGTGGCTACTTTGAAGAACCTAGAATATAAGACATATTTTCAGTTGTTTCACACTTTTTTGTTAAGTATATAATTCCACATGTGTTAATTCATAGTTTTGATGCCTTCAGTGTGAATCTACAATTTTCATAGTCATGAAAATACAGAAAACGTTTTGAATGAGAAGGTTTGTCCAAACTTTTGGTCTGTACTGTATATATAGACAATGGGTAGGTTGAGCATCTCCTGGATGTTTTTATATTAGGCACTCAAACGCTGCACGTAACTCTCTCCTTTCACATCTGTGCCCACCTACCCAGGTGGTCTCAGGTCAGGCAGGTGCACTAAAATTCTTTTTCTGTGATTTATTTTGATATATGTAGCCACTGACATCCGCAATCATTATCACATCATGCAGGATGTTTTTTATCCTTTTGTTTCTGTGAGTTTTGCTTAGTTTATAACATGTACCTGAGGGAGTGGCACCTTCAGGTGTGAATGCGCTCTTAGCTTATCTTGAGTAGCATTCTTGTGCACTTTTGCTCTTCCTATCAAATTGAGCGCCTTGATTGCGTGGTACATATAGGTGTGTTTGCTCCTCCTCTCATTGGTTGCTGTATGCACATAGAGGTCACTAGGAGCAACACGCCTATATGTGCAGCGTCCACGCTCCTAGATATAGATGCCCAACGGCATAGTTAGGTTTAGCGTAGGACCTGCCTGACCTGAGACCACCGTGACGCTGGGTAGGTGGGCACAGATGTGTTTTGATCAAAATATATTGGCTAAGAGTCTCAGATTTTATCATATCAGAATGAGGTCTTAGTTTATACAGTATATATTGTTTGCATCTATTTTTGTGTACTAATACTCCTTTTCTGTGATTTACTTTAATATATATAGCCACTGACATCCGCAATCATTATTGTCACATCATGCAGGATGTTTTTTATCCTTTTGTTTCTGTGAGTTTTGCTTAGTTTATAACATGTACCTGAGGGAGTGGCACCTTCAGGTGTGAATGCGCTCTTAGCTTATCTTGAGTAGCATTCTTGTGCACTTTTGCTCTTCCTATCAAATTGAGCGCCTTGATTACGTGGTACATATAGGTGTGTTTGCTCATCCTCTCATTGGTTGCAGTATGCACATAGAGGTCACTAGGAGCAACACACCTATATGTGCAGCGTCCACGCTCCTAGATATAGATGCCCAACGGCATAGTTAGGTTTAGCGTAGGACCTGCCTGACCTGAGACCACCGTGACGCTGGGTAGGTGGGCACAGATGTGTTTTGATCAAAATATATTGGCTAAGAGTCTCAGATTTTATCATATCAGAATGAGGTCTTAGTTTATACAGTATATATTGTTTGCATCTATTTTTGTGCACTAATACTCCTTTTCTGTGATTTACTTTGATATATATAGCTACTGACATCCGCAATCATTATTATCACATCATGCGGGATGTTTTTTATCCTTTTGTTTCTGTGAGTTTTGCTTAGTTTATAACATGTACCTGAGGGAGTGGCACCTTCAGGTGTGAATGCGCTCTTAGCTTATCTTGAGTAGCATACTTGTGCACTTTTGCTCTTTCTATCAAATTGAGCGCCTTGATTGCGTGGTGCATATAGGTGTGTTTGCTCCTCCTCTCATTGGTTGCTGTATGCACATAGAGGTCACTAGGAGCAACACACCTATATGTGCAGCGTCCACGCTCCTAGATATAGATGCCCAACGGCATAGTTAGGTTTAGCGTAGGACCTGCCTGACCTGAGACCACCGTGACGCTGGGTAGGTGGGCACAGATGTGTTTTGATCAAAATATATTGGCTAAGAGTCTCAGATTTTATCATATCAGAATGAGGTCTTAGTTTATAAAGTACATATTGTTTGCATCTATTTTTGTGCACTAAAATTCTTTTTCTGTGATTTATTTTGATATATATAGCCACTGACATCCGCAATCATTATCACTTCATGCAGGATGTTTTTTATCCTTTTGTTTCTGTGAGTTTTGCTTAGTTTATAACTCTCTCCTTTCCTCTGCCATTCATATACATGCAGCATTTATTAACTTCTCAGAGACAATGACAATGCCAGGGAATCCCACTTGCAATTAAGGGTTAAGAAGGTGCTTCTGCTACCTGTCACTGTGTCACCTATGCACTCTACACAACAGAGACTTCTGGTGGCTCATCAAGAAATATCCTGACCTACTTCTACAGGCCTGTCATGGATGCTTAATTAAGGCTTTACACGCAGTGGCGTATGGGATATCCAAGACACAGAGAACTTGCATCATTTTTTGCCAAATTGGAGCTAGTGAATGTCATTTGCATCCTAATCTCGTATAACAAAAAAAAGTCAGCAAAGCAGGGAACCAAATCCTCCAGGAGGCATACTTAGTTGACAGTATCGTTACCTGGGGCTATCATAGTGACACTGCAGTAATTGCATGTATTGTGTAACCCTGGTTGCATGTTCCTGGTACACAACACGGTACCTTGGCAGCTACAAGTGTCTCTGATTACTGAATGATCACAAGATCTTTCATATGGTAAGATATTCAGAGAGTACGAACAGTAAGAACATCTCAAAGATCATTGTTAGGACTCCATTAGGTGATACCACAGTCACCCCCTGAGAAGCTGATGAAGAGAATGGGAGTGGTAGTGGCCCTGATGAGATGTTGTGTCACAGTGTACTTCCTTAGGCTACTTTCACACTTGCGTTTGCAGGATCCGTTTGTGAGATCCGTCACAGGCTCTCACAAATGGTCCTAAACTGATCAGTTTTTCCCTAATGCATTCTGAATGGAAAAGGATCCGTTTAGAATGCATCAGTTTGCTTCAGTTTGCTTCAGTTCAGTCTCTATTACATTTTGGAGGCAGACACTAAAACGCTGCCTGCAGCATTTTGGTATCCGCTTGATGGAAACTGATCCAAACGGATCCGTCATGACTCACAATGTAAGTCAATGGGGACGAATCCGTTTTGTCTGACACAACAAAAAACGGATCCGCCCTCCATTGACTTTCAATGGAGTTCGTGACGGATCCGTCTTGGCTATGTAAAAGATAATACAAACGGATCCGTTCAGAACGGATGCAGACGGTTGTATTATCATGACGGATCCGTTTGTGAGAGCCTGGACGATTGTGAAAAGTGTGAAAGTAGCCTTAGGTTGTTGCTCCCTGGGGATCGCTGCAGTGGAAAGGTGGTTTGATGAAACAGGCTAGAAGTAAAGGAATATAAGTCTGCAAAAGATAAATTGCAGTACATCCAGCAGTAGTTTACATCATAATGCAATTTCTATCCCCAGGTGATGAGGTTTGGTGGCTGGATAAGTGTCAGTTAATGGCACCTCTGATAAGCTATCTTGCTGATGACTCTCTCTTGAACTGCTGGCTAACAACTGTGTGTGGACACATTAGTCTGTGGATGTTCACTGTGTTATGCAGGCTTTGAGTTGGTATGGCCTGGATCTAATCAAGGTGATGGGTATCTGAGCTGTAGTCCCTCATCTGCAGCAGGGTCTGTAAATCTGTGGCTTGCTGGTCACTCTGCTGACTATAAAATGCTGTAGTTTTCAAGAAAGCCATCACTTGGGATTCTTGCTATGTCACTGGACTGGTAGTTCCACAGATGGGTCCCTAAGACCCTTGGAGTAGGAGCTCTAGACTGTGCTTCCTCACTCCTCACTAGTCTAGTTAAGACTAACTCTCCTGGAAGGAAGTTGGACCCGCCCACACCTACCAAGAGGTTAGGAATGGGATGGTAAGTACCATTCTTAATACCAACCACTGCCAGCCATAACCCATCAGCTGGTGGACAGCGGATACATTAACATTGCAAAAACATTACATAACCAAAACATTTCAGATACAAGTCTGGTGTACTGCAATACCACTAGGAAAACAACAATGTTTGTATTAGGCACTGGGTCAAATTTGTGTAGGAGACAAATTCAGTATTTTGGAACAAATTACTACCATACTGTACCTGCCACTATGTAATGCCGAATAACAGCACTCTACAGCAACTAAATAATACTGTTATATGCAGCTTACATTATTATTGTGCACACATCACAGTGCCATACAGTGTATAGACAGCAAAATAATATATTCTCTGAATAACAACACCATATAGTACTTAAATAGTAGTATCACAGCATGCCTCATAAGGAACACCCACTTCAACATACCAGGAAGAACGTTTATGGGTTAGTCACTGGGAAGTTACCCCTTTGTCCATGCCCATACAATGAGTGACTAGGAATCAGGGGCAAAGCTACTGGGGCATAGAGGTATCTGTTGGACCTGGGCTCCAGTCTATGGGCCACTCTTCCACACTAAACCAATATTCTGCATTGGAGCCCAAGAATTTCACATTATACCTCTGCTAGTAATATCAATTGGACTTTAGCTCTTTAGTAGCAAAGTCAGAAAGTTGAAACCTGAGAGAAAAACAATCATATGGATTCCCACCACTGACATTAGAAGTAGTCATTTGGACAGCTTGACCAAAAGCCTCTTGGACCTAGTGACTATAGATAAGCAAATGGATGCAACGGATGCTAATGTGCCACTTCTTCGGTGCACCAAATCTTACAATTCCCAATTGATAAAAGTCAACTTTGCTTCAATTAACTAAATTGTAATAAATGATCAAAGCTGTGTCATAAATGATTGGTAAAGATTGGTTGTTGAAGGTCTATAAATAGTGGGCCTCCATGGGAAAGTTATCCCTTTTGCCCTAACCCATACCATAATATCACTCGTAGGCTTTCAGTGGTCTGTATCAAGCTATCTATGACATTTCAGATCTAACCATAGTTTGTGTAAACCATATTCTGTAGGTAATCAACTCTATGGAAACGGTGAACATCAATGGCTTAAATATATCTATGCTCAGATACAATTTGAGTATTTGAGGCTTACAGTTTAGGTGGTCCTTCAGTGCAAGGTGCTAGAGATATAGGAAACAGTTTACAATCCATCCTTGGTTTGGGATTAAACAACAAGAAGCCATAAAACACTTGAAGATTAGGCATTCACATATACTACTGCCCCCAGAGCCCTGTAAATGTGTAGTTTTCTGCTGCCGCTGCTTAGTATGCTTGCCCAGTATCTGGGTCTGTATGCCATGAATCATACATTTATCCTTTCCTTGTTGTATGCAATAAGATAACAGGAAATATGGCTGTCTCCACATATATACATATTTTATAAATGTGTGCACCTGCATTATTTTATAGGTTAACTCTACGCTATGGTTTTTAAGGTCTCTCCTGTAGAATAAAATGAAAATGTAACCATACAACATCAGGGGATCCTTCAAATAAAAGGGGATTTTTCAAAGTGGACAAGCATTTGAGTGGACATCACCTTCAACTGCCTATGTATCTAAAGCTGGTCATACACATTAGATTAACCTGCTAATTTTGGCAGATGGCTAATCATCTAATGTATATGGGGGTGAGGGGTGCTCTGACTTATTCCCTAGGGTAAAGGATTGGATTTCAACATGCCGAATCCTTTGTTTTTAGGACAGCCACCATCAGAGGTGTCTGGCAGAAGCTTACTCCCATTTCTACACTCGGATTGGGATAGATAGCTCTCAGCCAAATGAATGAGTAGTTTAGTATCGATACTTAAATGGGTTTTCTGGGATTTTAATATTACCAGAAAACCCCTTCTGGGAATACTCCAATACTCCTTCAAAAGAAATCATCATGGCGGTCTGGTCCAAATGGAGAATATAAGGAAAGAAAATGTCTACATCAGAGGAGACATCACTGGATGTAAGAGATATGTAGTACTATATGTAATGTGACATGTAGTACTGTAGTGTAGTCATATGTAGTACTGTATGTAATTTTAAGAACTTTATGTAATGTTTTCCAAATATGTCCAGTAAGGCTGGAGGGAAGGAGTTAGGTTGATGTTTCAATTTTCACCTCAGGCAGCAAAAAAGCTACGTGCATTCCCGCTGCCAGTCCTGTCTTGCTATGCAAATCAGGGATTTCTTGTGATTAGTGGTGGTCCCAGTGATGGATGTCTGCTTTTCGCTATGGGTCCCCCCTATTATCTATGTATGCCACTGTCTTATAGATACTGTTTAAGAAACACAGTTTTGGTCCATATATTATACATACTTTGGGTTTCTACGGTAGCACATGAACTTATAAATTCACCTTAAAGGGTTATCAAGGATTTAACATTCTTGCTGTATACTTAACATGGGCAATCAAGGTGTCATCTGTGTGGGTTCCAGGGCAGCTGTATGACAATTTCTGCACAGATTTTTTATATAGTGTGTAGATAGGACTGCTTGGCCAGGTACAGTGGGGAAAAAAGTACTGTATTTTCGCCCTATAAGACGCACCGGCCCATAAGACGCACCTAGGTTTTAGAGGAGGACAACAAGAAAAAAAATATTTTTCATTAGACCTCTGGTCAGACCAGCAGTCAGACCCCCAATGTTAATCAGACCTCAGCTAACAGCCCTAATAAGACCCCCAATGTTAATAAGACCCCAATAAGACCTCAGATCAGACCCCCATGCTTCTCATCAGCCCCTATATGCATCCTATCCGTCCCCCCCAGCAGCCTCATATCAGCCCCCAGCAGCCTCATAGCCCCCAGCCATATGTCAGCTCCACTTCATCAGCCTAATGTCAGCCCCCAGCCTCATGTCAGCCCCCAGCCTCATGCCAGCCCCATGTTAACCCCCATCCCTTATGTCAGCCCCCAGCCTCATGCCAGCCCCATGCCTCATGCCAGCCCCATGTCAGCCCCCATGCCTCATGCCAGCCCCATTTCAGTCCCCATGCCTTATGTCAGCCTCATGTCAGTCCCCAGCCTTATGCCAGCCCCATGTCAGCCCCCAGCCTCATGCCAAACCCATGTCAGCCCCCAGCCTCATGCCAGACCCATGTCAGCCCCCATGCCTCATGCCAGCCCCATGTCAGCCCCCAGCCTCATGCCAGCCCCATGTCAGCCCCCATGTCAGCCCCCAGCCTCATGACAGCCTTAATGCCTCAGTTCTAATTAAAAAAAAAAATCCACTTACCTTTCCTGCTCCTGGACGCCGCTGCTCTGTCTTCTCTCTGCTGCCGGCTGTGCTGTGGCCTGGCGCACACAGCGTGAGGTCACAGAGCACCCTCACGCTGTGCGCAGCACAGCACAGCCGAACGGAGGACCAGGAAGTGGTAAGTACTGAGTCTTCACCGCTTCCTTGTCCTCCGGTGATAATGAGCGCTTCCATTATGGAAGCGCTCTTTAGCATTCGCCCCATAAGACGCAGGGGCATTTTCCCCCCATTTTTGGGGGGAAAAAGTGCGTCTTATGGGGCGAAAAATACGGTATTTAGTCAGCCACCAATTGTGCAACTTTTCCACCATAATTTGTAAATAAATTCTTTAAAAATCAGACAATGTGATTTTCTGGATTTGTTTTCTCATTTTGTTTCTCATAGTTGAGGTCTACCTATGATGTCAATTACAGGCCTCTCTCATATTTTTAAGTGGGAGAACTTACACAATTGGTGGCTGACTAAATACTTTTTTCCCCCACTGTAAATGAAAGTGGAGAGGACATAGCAGTTGCAGAGACATCTAAACCTCTAGGTGTAATGACAACGCCACCGTTGCTCTTAGAGGCTCATTTACATACAGTACAGACCAAAAGTTTGGACACCTTTTCATTGAAAGAGTTTTCTGTATTTTCATGTCTATGAAAATTGTAGATTCACACTGAAGGCATCAAATCTATGAATTAACACGTAGAATTATATACTTAACAAAAAAGTGTGAAACAACTCTAAATATGTCTTATATTCTAGGTTCTTCAAAGTAGCCACCTTTTACTTTGATAACTGCTTTGCACACTCTTGGCATTCTCTTGATGAGCTTCAAGAGGTAGTCACCTGAAATGGTTTTCACTTCACAGGTGTGCCCTGTCAGGTTTAATAACTGGGGTTCCTTGCCTTATAAATGGGGTTGGGACCATGAGTTGTGTTGGGCAGAAGTCAAGTGGATACACAGCTGATAGTCCTACTGAATAGACTGTTAGAATTTGTATTATGGCAAGAGAAAAACAGCTAATTAAAGAAAAACGAGTGGCCATCATTACTTTAAGAAATGAAGGTCAGTTAGTCCGAAAAATTGGGAAAACTTTGAAAGTGTCCCCAAGTGCAGTCGCAAAAACCATCAAGCGCTACAAAGAAACTGGCTCACATGAGGACCGCCCCAGGAAAGGAAGACCAAGAGTCACCTCTGCTGTGGAGGATAAGTTCATCCGAGTCACCAGCCTCAGAAATTAACAGCAGCTCAGATTAGAGACCAGGTCAATGCCACACAGGGTTCTAGCAGCAGACACATCTCTACAACAACTGTTAAGAGGAGACTGTGTGCAGCAGGCCTTCATGGTAAAATAGCTGCTAGGAAACCACTGCTAAGGACAGGCAACAAGCAGAAGAGACTTGTTTGGGCTAAAGAACACAAGGAATGGACATTAGACCAGTGGAAATATGTGCTTTGGTCTGATGAGTCCAAATTTGAGATCTTTGGTTGCAACCACCGTGTCTTTGTGCGACGCAGAAAAGGTGAACAGATAGACTCTACATGCCTGGTTCCCACTGTGAAGCATGGAGGAGGAGGTGTGATGGTGTGGGGGTGCTTTGCTGGTGACACTGTTGGGGATTTATTCAAAATTGAAGGCATACTGAACCAGCATGGCTACCACAGCATCGTGCAGCGGCATGCTATTTTATCCGGTTTGCGTTTAGTTGGACCATCATTTATTTATCAACAGGACAATGACCCCAAACACACCTCCAGGCTGTGTAAGGGCTATTTGACCAAGAAGGAGAGTGATGTGGTGCTACGCCAGATCATCTGGCCTCCACAGTCACCAAACCTGAACCCAATCGAGATGGTTTGGGGTGAGCTGGACCGCAGAGTGAAGGTAAAAGGGCCAACAAGTGCTAATCATCTCTGGGAACTCCTTCAAGACTGTTGGAATACCATTTCAGGTGACTACCTCTTGAAGCTCATCAAGAGAATGCCAAGAGTGTGCAAAGCAGTAATCAAAGCAACAAGTGGCTACTTTGAAGAACCTAGAATATAAGACATATTTTCAGTTGTTTCACACTTTTTTGTTAAGTATATAATTCCACGACTAGTATCACTGGCCTGGACGGGCCTAAGCTCTGTTAGCTTGAATGGAGCTTAGCCCCACCCAGGCCAGTGATACTAGTCGTGACGTCACTGGGCCTGCGGTAAACACAGAGAAGGCCGCGGCGCTCCTGCAGCGCCATTGCCTTCTCAAACAGCTGATCGGCGGGGGTCCCGGGTGTCGAACCGCTGTCGATAAGATGCTGATGATCTATCCAGAGGATAGATCATTAGTTTTAAAGAACTACAGAACCCCTTTAATGCAATCAAAGAAATAGACCCTAGTGGCAAGAGATAGGCTCAAAAGGCAGCCAAATGGTTTCTTTTTCTCTTGGATCTTTGGGGCCAATTATGGTATCAGAGCCTGGGCCCATCTGAGGATCCTCTGGTACTATGGTGGGCCTGGCTGACCCTGCTGGTGCCTGATGAGGTCCAAAGGCCTTTCTGTCACATACAAAGGCACAATTATTATAAATGGTAAGTCACTCCTCGTGTAGCACTGTATGCCATGCCATAATAAAGCCTTACATTCAATTCTAATCTAAATAGAGTCTGTAAATTTCAGTTGTGGGAGGCACTAAGGAGGCATAGCTACTGTGAAGAGGGCAGTAAGGGGGCATCCTCACTGTAAATAGGGCACTAAAAGGCTTCTCCTACTGTATGGGGATCAATCTTACTCTGTGAGGGAAACTTTGGGGGCACCCTTATTGAATGTGGGTGGCACTAAGCAGTAATCCTTACTGTGTGGGTGCACAAAGCAGCCATCCTTACTCTATGGGGGCACTAAGAGCGCATAACTACTACAAGGGGGGCGATAAGAGAGCCTTCTTACTGCGTGAGGAGCACTAAGTAGGTGTAATTACTGTGAGTGGACACAAAAGAGTCATCATCATTATGTGGAGACACTACTGTATGCCAGGAGGACCCTATATGGGAGCCACTTTACTGTTTTGGGCACTGTTATGACGTCGAAGCACAAGCCTGACTGTGCGTCTATGGAGAGGGATTAGGCATGGATATAGGTGTAGTTTAATTAAAAAAAAACATTGTTGCCCCTCATTGCTTTTATGGAAAACTTGAAAAGTACTTTATGTGTTGCCTCTATTTCAGCCCATGTTTCCTCTTGGCACCATTGTTTTCTCTCATAATCCAAAATGACGTCCCATAACTCCTTCACTAGGATTTACTACTTCTGGGAAATGAAAGTGCAACCTCTGCTTGGTCAAAGACTGATGTGAATAATGAGAGTAGCTTATCTACGGCTTTGGTAATAACTTCTGGTCTACCACTACGTGTACTATTTTTTATGCTGGATAAGGTGTAATATTATTCTTTATTTTTGCACTTATTAGTATCATTCTGTCAGGACAATATAATATCGGCTGCTAATGAGTCCCCAGTGGGAAGATTAACACACGATAAGGCCTTCAGAGGTAGGCTCGGTATACAGTATACTGCAGTATAATCTGCAATTTAATGCATCAATGATAAGGTAAATAGATGCAATCTTCTTAATTGTAGATTGTGGCATGTCTTATCTCATTGTATTGAACTAGGAATGAACTCAAGAATGGAGTCAATAAGAGCATGGACACAAATGTATTAGACCCTCTATGAGAAGTCAGTAAAATTGTGTTCTAAAAAGAGAGTAGATGGTGAAGTGAACAGAAGGTGTATGGTTTAAGGATGCTGCATGCCAATCAGAAAATTAAAGGAACATTCTATGTAAAACTTGATATACTGCATTATGCCTAGTGCAAAGCCTAAGGGGGCAGTGCATGATAAAGAGATTTTTTTCTTCGAATTCCTTCGTATTCTTCTTGCACCTCCCACCTCTTTGCCTGCACTGGGTATAGTCAATAAATTCATTTTGGAGTGTTCCTTTAAGGTGTAATGCAACATTTATACAAACGTGAAAAATGGCCGTGGGACAGGCATTTTTGTAACAGTCATATTTTTAGAACCATTGGAAGTCAATGAGCTACTCACATGGCCTTTTTTAATGGCCAGTATATAGCCTCCGTCAAAAATAGGATTTCTTTTATGGCCAGAAGGACCTCACCGAAATCAATGGGACCATTCTTAACGGCCATTTAGACGGTAGTGCAACCATCTAATGGCCATCAAAACTGGTGAGACACATCAGAAAAAAATGGTCATTTAGACTTTTAAAAATTTACTCACGTAAACCACTTGTATGCACAGGGACACTAGCTCCTCACTGGATGGAGTATGAACTGCGCTCACAGCGTGATGATGTCACCATGCAGGAAGTGTCAGATGCTGCTAGAGCTGGGCGATATGGCCCAAAAAAAAAATCTCGATTTTTTTTTTTTAAATTTTGGACGATTCACGATTTAAATCTCGATTTTCTTATGTTATTAAAAATATAAAAAAAATAAATAAAAAAAGCCTACTGTGCCCCAACAGACCTCACATCAGCCCACTGTGCCATCAGACCTCAGATCAACCCACTGTGCCCTCATCAGACCTCAGATCAGCCCACTGTGCCCTCATCAGACCTCAGATCAGCCCATTGTGCCCATCAGACCTCAGATCTGCCCATTGTGCCCCCATCAGACCTCAGATCAGCCCACGGTGCCCCCATCAGACCCCACATCAGCCCATTGTGCCCTCATCAGACCTCAGATCAGCCCATTGTGCCCCATCAGACCCCACATCAGCCCATTGTGCCCCATCAGACCCCCCATCAGCCCATTGTGCCCCATCAGACCCCACATCAGCCCATTGTGCCCCCATCAGACCTCAGATCAGCCCACAGTGCCCCCATCAGACCTCAGATCAGCCCACAGTAGTGCCCCCTTCAGACCTCAGATCAGCCCACATTAGTGCCCCCTTCAGACCTCAGATCAGCCCACAGTAGTGCCCCCTTAAGACCTCAGATTAGCCCACAGTAGTGCCCCCTTGAGACCTCAGATTAGCCCACAGTAGTGCTCCTTCAGACCTCAGATCAGCCCACAGTGCCCCCATCAGACCTCAGATCAGCCCACAGTAGTGCCCCCTTCAGACCTTGGTTCAGCCCACATTAGTGCCCCCTTCAGACCTCAGATCAGCCCACAGTAGTGCCCCCTTGAGACCTCAGATTAGCCCACAGTAGTGCCCCCTTGAGACCTCAGATTAGCCCACAGTAGTGCTCCTTCAGACCTCAGATTAGCCCACAGTAGTGCTCCTTCAGACCTCAGAACAGCCCACAGTAGTGCCCCCTTGAAACCTCAGATTAGCCCACAGTAGTGCCCCCTTCAGCCCTCAGAACAGCCCACTAGGTCACCATAAGAATAAAATAAAAAAATCCCTTACCTGTCCTGCGCCGCGGCTCCGCTCCAGGTCCGGCGCTCCTCAGTCTTCTTCTCCCGGCGCTGCACTGTCACCTGACTGCGTGCAGCGTCAGGTCAGAGTGCGCGCACTACGTCCTGACGCTATACGTGGTCAGGACAGTGCAGCGCGGCCCCGGAGAAAAAGAGGAGCGCCGGACACCGGAGCGGAGCCGCAGCGCAGGACAGGTGAGAGATTTTTTTTATTTTATCTGGCGGGTGCCATTTTAGGAAAATCGAGTTCACGATTTTCCTAAAAAATAAAATCGTGAGGCTTTCAATTGGCGAATTAATCAAATTAATTCGATTAATCGCCCAGCCCTAGATGCTGCCTCCAGTGAAGAGCTAGTGTCCCCATGTGTGCAAGTGGATAAGGTTTTTGTTTTTTTTGTTTTTTTGTTTTTACGCAATTGGGGGCCAAAGGGGTTATTCTTTATACTGGGAGCCACCAATGGGGGCAACTAGAGGCAACTAATAAGAGCATTAATAATACTGGGATGCACTAATAGGGGCATTAATAATACTGGGGGCCAGTAATGGGGGGCATTAAAAGGCTTTTCCAGGACTTAAATACTGACAGCCTATCCTCCGACTCCGGCTGGCCAACTGCTTCAGAGGGCACCAGCAATCCTGTGAGCACCGCAGCCTTCTCTCTGCTCACCAAGCACAGCGCTGTAAATTGTATAACAGCTGTGCTTGGTATCACAGCTCAGCTCCATTCACTTCAATGTGGCTGAGCTGCGCCTAGGCTATGTGACCAATGAACGTGTCGTCACTTGGCCTAGTGAAAGCTGAGAGAAGGCTGCTGCACTACTGCGAGCACCACTACCCTCTCAAACAGCTCTGGCGGCCAGAGGATAGGTCATCAGTATTTAAGTCTTGGAAAACCCCTTTAATCATACTGGGTGGCACTACTGGGGGCATTAATCATACTGGGGGCACTAATGGGGGCATTAATCATACTGGGGGCACTAATGGGGGCATTAATCATACTGGGGGCACTAATAGGAGCATTAATAATACTGGGGGAGAATAATGGGGGCATTAATAATACTGGGGGAGAATCTTCTGACATATGGATGGAAAGCTGCGAAATATTCCACTATATAGGCATAAATCGCTAAAACGGTATATCTAAGTATAGCAGAAATAAAATAGAGCTTCAGGGAGCATCGAGAACTTCATTCAGCTTTGACAGTTCAGAACTGAACAATATGTTCTTTCTGTTTAGACTGAGGTTGGACCCTCAAGTTCAATTCCCTTGGAGGACCCTATGTAATCCAGTGCAAAACTGTGTAAATTCACATTTACAGCTTTACAACTTTGTAAACACTTTTAATTATTTTGTACGGATTTGCAGTCTCTGTTAGAGTCTTGGACTGCATTCACAGCTGCTGGACTCAAAGGTCCCGACATTACCAGCTTCTAGAAATTTCTGTACTAATTGGCATTCTGAAAAGTGTGGTCTTCATACTAGATACTGTTAACAGATGTAGGAAAATTTAAAAAATGTATACTTTTAAAAAAAACTTTTGATATGTGAAATATGTGTCATTATTTCCCACAATGTCCAAGATGGGACAACCCCTTTAACTTAGCATCTGTCTATCCAGCTATCTATTCATCCATCCATCTATCCTTTCATCCAGATAGATATAGATATATATCATTGCAATTAGGGGTGAGCGAATTGAGTCGTGCGAGACTTCGGTAAAGAACTTTGGACTTCGATTCTAAGACTTAAAACAGGAATCCGAAGTCCTCTTCGGTATTGGAATTTTGCCTCTGCAAAGCACATACACTACTCACACAAAGTTAGGGATATTTGTCTTTCGGGTGACATGTATGGAAAATGTAAAAAGTTCATGCTACCATAATATTATATCATGAAAGTAGGGTATTTAAGTAGAAGCATGTAATGGTGATTTCCTCATGTCAAATAATCTTGTAATTTGGCCTTGAGCATCAATTACAGCTTGACAACGACATCTCATGCTGTTCACAAGCCGACTTATTGTCTGCTGAGGCATGATATCCCACTCTTCTTGAAGGGCAGCCCTAAGGTCATTGAGGTTCTGGGGTACAGAGTTACGAGAATCTACACGGCAACTCAGCTGATCCCGAGAAAGTGCAGGACACTCCATTTGAGGTACCCCAGTCTCCAGCAGCCATTCCATAATGATGGATTAATTATGTTATTAAAGTAGTATGAACAAAGCGATTCACCATTCACAAAGTGTAGGGCAGTTCTGTATTGACTGCCCACACTGTAACACCACCACCAAAGGCAAACAGTGGCTGATGCATAGTGCTCTCCTTGACGTCTCCAACATTATTAACCGCAATCATTTCTGCTCAGCGTGAATCGACTTTCATCAGTGAACAGCACTGAGGCCCACCGGTCCCTCATCCAGCATAGATCCTATCTCACCTACTGTCAGAATGGAGACTGCACCTATTGTCAGAACGGAGACTTTAAAGTGCCAGAGAGTGTACTGCGCTTGTGTCGGGCTCGGCTATTTTTGGAAGTCCCATTGAAATAAATAAGAAACGCACCGCACAAGCACGGCCACCGCTCCATTCACTTCTATGGGGCTTACGGAAATAGTCGAGCCAGCATTTAGCTATTTTTGTCAGTCCCCCAGAAATTAATGGAGGGCGGTACGATCTATGTATAGGTGTGGATCCCACCTCTATCAGACACTGGGGCTATATCCTAGCAATATGACACAATGTCCCAGATGGAACAAGCCCTTTAAGGTGGCTGTAATGTGAAGATTTAGTTTAAAAGCCCAGAGTTTTGCAAGCGTTCCCTGTTCTTTTTTACTATCTAGAAATGGATCCTTTCTAATATTTGATACTTGGTGGCAATGTTCCTTTCCTATTAGTTGCTGCTTCACAATTTTTGCTTGTACACTTCTGAAAAACATTGCCGGTCACTTGAGATCACAGTAGTTATAGCAAGTGCCAGTCTGTCTTCCCTGATATCAGGAGCTCCTCTACCCACAAGGTATCTCCTTGTCCTTGCATGCCCTTGCTTGGTATTGAATTAGTTTAGTAATTTTTTATAAATATCACATTGGTACCTGGGAACTCTGCTGGTATGTGAAAATCAGCCTGAAATTGTTCTGTCCTGTCGCAGAACCCATGAAATGCTTTAAAGCTCTATTATCTGTGACATGAAGGAGAGAGCGGGGAGGCAGGGGAGAAGAAGAAGGTGGGGGGGGGGTAGTGAGGCACAGAGAGGGAGAGTGAACATACAGTAATCCACACAGCAGCTGGGAAACAGATCTGTGACTGGATGAAAAACTATAAATCCTGCAGACTTTATCTGCAGAAGGAGGAACAGATATAGAGAAGTCGCATTCCTGGGGAAAGAAGGGAAAAGATGCCACAGAGCCAGGAGCTTAGATTGCAGTAGGAAAGGCAATGACTTTCCTTAGCTCATTACTTGCCTCTCATGAGCCTGATGATGGGGGCTTAATGGTTTCTGCATCTAACGGCATATATCTGCTAAGTGTGTTATGCCCTGTGCTTAGGGCTGGCAAATCAGCCATTCAAGGAAATTTCACTTTTAAACAACATATTACAAAGTTGCAGTTTACATTCACATAGTAACTTTTTACATTTTTAAATATTTCACTTGTTTTGTATTCAATTTGAAATGTTTTTATTCTCTGTTCACATCCAAAGTTAAATTCAAAATTTCTTGCGTTGCCCTTACCATCATAGAAGACATTTAAATGGGGTGTGTGCAGCTCAGGGGGGTGTGTTCTTTCTGCTCCAACTCATTCCCTGTAACTGCCACAGCTTCTAAAATAACATATGACTGGTGGCAGTTGAAGATTTAAACTGAGCATGTTTGACCAGCCCAGTGAGACGGACAAAAAAATAAGCCAAAGAACAAACAGCAGGTGGCGCTGTACAGATCCATTTTATTGAATAACTCACTGGCTATAATACATTTTTAATTACATGCAATTCCAAAAGTATTCAGATCCAGGTGCTTTTTTGAAAAATATAGAATATGTTTTATGACACAACAATATTCAGGCCAATTATCGGGAGCAGACATTCATAGGAATGTTCACTCCCAATAACTAGCCCGTATAATCATGCCGATCAGCTGATGATTGGCATCTTTCATCAGGATGAAAGATGCACAGTTATCGGCAGAAAATGTTCCTGTGTCGATAAACAACTGCAGTATCAATTGCTCCTCTCACCTTCATTTTGCATCTGCCTGCGTATGCCATGCAGCGAATATCTATGCCACTTTTTCTATTTGATCTGGCGATCACGCGATTGTCGAGGGCAGAACAGAGCAGCAGGGTCTTAGCAGACCCTGATCAGCTCTGCCTTGTGCAAAGGCCCCTGTTTTCCCTTGTAAGTGGGGTTCCTTTCGATACCCCAGTTACAGTGAAACTAGTGCAATATACAAAATAAATTTAATAAATTATCAGTGTCCCCAGAGGTCTTTTGATGACCTCTTGGGGGACATATTATGTGTCAAAAATAAATAAAAATATAAGTAAAAATATAATAAAATACAAATAAAATAAAAACTGAAAACGCCCACACCATTGTCATGCAAAACTGTACATATTACATATCAAAACTAGGCTTGGGCGAATCGAGCTTTGGATCAAAGATTCGAAGTCTATTCGTTCAGACACTTCGTTTTAATGCTGTCCAGAGACCTTTCTCCGTATAACATTAAAATTAGGGATGAGCGAATCGACTTCTGATGAAACATCCTCGATTCGCATAATACTTCGTTTGAATACTATACGGAGCAAGCACTCCGTACAGTATTAGAATATACTGGCTCTGATGAGCCGAAGTTATTACTTCACAAAGTCTCACAAGACTTTGCGTAATAACTTCATAGATTTATTTCTATTGTAAAAAAAACATTTTCCGAACTTGGGTTCGGTTCGGTATGTATTACCTCCATGGAGGCAAAATTTGTTTCAGCCTAAGTCACACAAGACTTTGGTGAATGAATTTGGTATTCATTTCTGCATCTTTAAAACCGTTTAAAATTAGCAGTCCAAGTCTGGTTTGGTACTGGCTGGTGCTCACACTTCACAGTTCAGTTATTTAGTCAGTTATTTCCATCAGTTATTGTGAGCCAAAACCAGTGGTGGAGTCTACACAAAGATAGGCTATAATGGAAAGATCTGCACCTGTTCTGTGTTTTTGACCTCTACCCGGTTTTGGCTCACAATAACTGATGGAAATAACTGACCAAATAACTGAAGTGTGAACTCAGCCTTAGGGTTCATGCACACAGAACGCATGTTCTTTCTGTGTCCACTCCATTTTTTGCGGACCGTATGCAGAACCATTCATTTCAATAAGTTCACAAAAAAAAAAGGAAGTTACTTTGTGTGCATTCCGTTTCCACAAAAGAATACAACATCTCCCAATATGGCCCGAATTACGAACAAGTTATGGTCTGTTCTATTAGGGGCCAGCTGTTCCTTTCCGCAAAATACGGAATGCACACAGACGTCATCCGTATTTTTTGCGGACTGCAAAATACATACGGTCGGTGTATGGGCCAGTACACTGGCAAAAACAGAGCTATTTAATACACAGATGAAATGACAATAAGGGCTCATGCACATGAACATATTTTCTTTCTGTGTTCGTTCGTTTTTTTTGCGGGCCGTATGAGAAACCATTCATTTCAAAAGGTCTGCAAGAAAAACAAAAAAACAGAAGGTACTTTGTGTGTATTCCATTTCCGTAAGTCCGTTCCGCAAAAGAATAGAAGTACGGACAAGGATAGGACTCTTCTATTAGGGGCCAGTTGTTCCGTCCACAAAATAGTTGATGCACACAGATGTCATCCATATTTTTGCAGATCCATTTTTTGCGGACCGCAAAATACATACGGTCGTGTGCATAAGCCCTTAAGTACATATTTATAGACATGCTGTATACAGTACACATATACCTTCATATAGTGCACTAGTAATACTGCTATCATTATGAATAACTCTAGGTTTTAAAGAAAATCTAAGATACAGTAAATCTCTGCAGAACAGATTATAGTCACATGAGAGATGCCCCTACTGTATGTGCTTGGATTTTATTATAGAAAATATTTGCAGTGACATGAATATAAGCACAGAGAGGACTCGGTTTATTAAAATCATAAATATACCACAGGCAATATTTTCTGTATACATGTGTTTTAGCATAACTACTGGGCTAGAAAGCAAAGTAAATTGAAAAACAAGCAATAGCTCTTAGGCGCCCACATTTTGATGTCTTCTATGCGTATTCTGGTTTAGACCTATTTGTTTTATAGCTATTGTGCCTCACTCCTAAGTAGATCTCGCTATAATTGAGGACGTGCAGCTTTTTTTATCTACAATGAAACAACTACCATAAAAAGAAAACTTGTGTGGAGATGTAAAACTTAGAAAACTATGCGGCTGTATTTATATCTGAGATGCCAGATAATGTCCGACTGGATTCATTATATCTCTTTTTAATAAGAGATTTATTAGCATTTTGTATTGTTATTCTTTATGTTTGAAACAAAGTGCTATTAAATGGTTGCAGAAGGGAAGAATGTTTTAGGGTACGGTGGCATGCCCTAGTATGGACGTAGTGGAAAATCCCTCTAGCTGAATAAGAAAAAAGATAATTGAATAACTGAGCGTGTAGCTATAGAGGGTGTAGAGGTAGCAGTCACCACCAGGCCCAGGAGCCTGAGGAGAAGTTACACCTCTGGCTGGAGTGAAGGGACTAAGTCAAGAATTTGGCATGGGGGGGCATTTCAATTTTTGCCTCAGGCAGCACCAAGTCTATGTGGTTACCTGCCCCTGGCTACAAAGCACTGAGGGAAGGGGGGCCCAAGCTGAACTCTTGCACCAGGGCCTATGAGCCTTTAGCTACGCCCCCGTTCTGAGCATAAGCCTTTATGAGGTGTCTATAGGAGTACATGAGTCCTAGCTTGGCAATACATAATGGCCATTGGGCTCTCTATCAGAATAGGAATTATTCACTAATCAGGTTCTGTTATGATGCATTTGAATGACCCATCATGATAGGCTTTTATTACTCCCACTGACCGTTTATGGGGCATGTCAAGTATCTGCTAATCTATACAAGTGACATATATGCTCCTCCAATGAACATGTGTAGTGATTCAACAAAAGCTTGCTATATGCGGGCAAATTGTCTGCCCAGTCTAACCAATAACAGTGCCATGTAAGGGGCGTCCTTCCATTTTTTATTGAGCCTGTGACCTACTTGTCAAGTGTGCTGTCAATGGTTAGATGCCTCACCTACATGGGTTTGTCAGCAAGTTGTCATTCCTATCTATAGACAGCTTAACCACTTCCCATCTGGGCCATTTACCCCCTTCCTGACCAGGCCTAATTTTGCAAATCTGACATGTGTCACTTCATGTGGTAATAACTTTGGAACACTTTTACTTATCCAAGCGATTCTGAGACTGTTTTCTCGTGACACATTGTACTTCAAGTTAATGGTAAATTTGAGTCGATAAGTTTTAATTTTATTTATTAAAAAATCCAAAAGTTAACGAAAATTTTAAAAAATTCACTGTTTTCTAAATTCGAATCTCTCTGCTTTTAAGACAGATAGTGATACCCCATAAAAATCCTTTTCAATTTACATTCCCCATATGTCTACTTTATGTTGGCATCATTTTGGTAGTGTCATTTTATTTTTTTAGGACAGTAGAAGGTTTAGAATTTTAGACGCAATTTTTGCAAATTTGCAAAATCAACTTTTTTAAGGACCAGTTCAGTTCTGAAGTCAGTTTGTGAGGCTTACATAATAAAAACCACCCCATTTTAGAAACTACACCCCTCAAACTATTCAAAACTGGTTTTAGAAATGTTCTTAACCCTTTAAGTATTCCACAGGAATTAAAGCAAAATAGATGTGAAATTTCAAAATTTTCAAGATTTTCCATTTTAATCATTTTTTCCCCTGTAACACATATAGGGTTAACAACAAAACTCAATATTTATTACCCCAATTCTGCAGTTTGCAGAAACACCCCACATGTGGTCGTAAACTGTTATTTGGGGATACGCCAGGGCTCAGAAGGGGAGGAGCAGCATCTGCATTTTCTAACATGGAATTTTTTGTCATGGTTTTTAGGAGCGATAACGTTTTAATTTTTTTGTGGACTGAGCTGCATGAGGTCTTATTTTTTGTGGGACAAGCTGTGCTTTTTATTGGCACCATTTTGGGGTACATCCGGCTTTCTGATTACTTTTTAATCTAATTTTTGGGAGGTTAACTAAAATAAAAAAGCAGTTTAGGGGCATTTTTCTATATTTTTTTAACACCGTTAACTTGATGGGGTAGATCATGTGATATTTTTGTAGAGCCAGTTGTTACGGACGCAACAATACCAAATATGTCTATTTTTTATTTATTTTTTTTGCGTTTTACACAATAAGAGCATTTTTAGTAAAAAATCATGTTTTTGTGTTGCAATTTTTTAAGAGCCATTTTTTTTTCATTTTTCTGGCTATGATCTTGTGTGGGGCTCATTTTTTGCGGGATGAGGTGACGTTTTTATTGATATCATTTTGGGATGCATACAACTTTTTGATTGTTTGATATTGTTTTTTGCTATGTGAGGCGACAAAAAAAAAAGCTGTTTTGGCACAATAGTTCACTTGATGGGGTAGATCATGTGATATTTTTATAGAGCCAGTCGTTTCGGACGCGGTGATACCAAATATGTCTATTTTATTTATTTATTTTTATTTGTAACATTTTTTTAATGACATATTTGGGGGAAAATTATTTTTTTTATATGTGATTTTTTTTTATATAATACTCTATTTTTTATTATTTTTTTATTTTTTATTTTACACTTTGTGTCCCCCATAAGGTCATACAAGACCTCAGGGGGACATTTAACTTCACTTATTTATTTATTTTTTACACTTGATTTCTCCTGCAACTGGGGCTGACATAGTAGCCCCAGTTACAGGGGAAATACATCCCCAGATGAGAGACCCGGCAGCTCCTGCACGCTCCCGGCCCCCGCGATCACATGACCGCCGGCCCGGAAAAGGAAGCGCAATAGCCACTTCACGGACGTTTATTTACTATGGGCGGACGTGAAGTGGTTAAAGGGGTTGTCCCATGAAAAAATTCTACATTTTTCAAACCAGAACCTGAATCTGAATACTTTTCTAACTGCATATAATTAAAAATTTTGTATAACTACTGAGTTATTCAATTAATTTCATCTGTATAGCGCCACCTGCTATTTGCCTTTTTTTCTAAATTCTCTGTCCAGCTCACTGAGGTTGACATACATGCTCAGTTCCATCCTTTAACTGCCATAGGCTGCAGCAGAAAAGACATGCCCTCTGAGAAAGGACACACCCCATAAACTGCCAGCTTGAAATAAATATGGCAGAGCAAATAGAGCAATGAATGGGGAGATCTCTGGACCCATTTGAGGTACAGAGCCGGTTCTATGTTTTTTAGAGTTTGTCATGTACTATATCTGATTTTCATGTTTTACATTCATACTCATTGGATAACCCCTTTGAAGGAGTTTTACGGGAATGGAAAAAATATGCAAAAAGAAGAAAAGCCACAAAATAACAGAAGAATCCTTCAGCAAAAAAGGCAACATAGATCAGCGGAGACCACCAAAGTGTCAGCATTGGAGCAGCGGGCGACGTATCACGTATGGCTCTGTAGGTTATTTTATGGTATTTCCTCCTTCAGCAAACTTTTCCCAATCTCAGAAAACCCCTTTAAGTATAAGTAATATAGATACATATTTTTAGCAGTTGTTGCTAAAAGAATGGGTCAAACTCTTTTGGTGCCCACTGCTGACCTTGATCTCTGAAGTTCAGCATGACTCCTGTCTGTAGATTCATAACTAGACTTTACTTCACCCAGGACAAAGATTCACTTTTCTGCCCAACTTCTGCATCTGTGGCTAATACTGAGGCTAAGGCTTGGTGGTTTGGGGTCCCACATCCCTGTCTCATTTATGGGACATTTTAAGTCTTTCTCCTATCCTCACAAAAAAAAAAAATCTTAGATCATCCCATTGTATGGCACATCATGTGCCCCACCCCATTTTGAGATCTGTTTTGTGGAATGATCTTGCAAAAAACTAATGGTTTGGAGGGATGCTAGACAATCTTTACTGATGCACTAGAAGAAACACTCAACATCTTGAGTCTTATTGGTAGACTGAAGATAGTGTCCATGTGGCTATACAAAAGAATCTAAAAACAGATCACTGCTTTTTTATGCATGAATTGTGTTCCCCCCCCCTTGTAAAGTCCTAGACAGCTGCCTACTCCACCTACCCATTTTCTTTGACCTGATATAATACATATGATGTTCATATGATAGGATTTTCAAGTTTTACATTTGTATCTCGTGGTCAACGCTTTAAGTTCACATACAGCTTTTATCTCAGTTTTTAGCTTGCTCCACCATGATCTCAGGAGTCTGCCTGCCACTGCTATGAATGTGTATTTCAGTCTTGAAAGCCGATAGCATTCTAAAACAAAAAAAGATCAGACGTCTGGCATTTGCAATTCAGTGGCAATGATGAATCAGGAGACAAGTACTTTATGGTCGTGGCACTCAGAGAGTCATAACTAACCGATCTCTATTGAGAGCAGAACAACACCAAGATCTTAACAGCAGCCGCCAGATACGACATCATGTGGTAGACACAGTGCTCGGAATCTTCCATTTCCATAACTCACATCACAGCCTCAACCTGTCCCCTCTCACTAAAAGAGGCCATAAATCCCCATACATTTTGTATATAGCCAGTGAAGGGCATTATTTATTATCATGATATTCTGAATTAAATTGCATTCCCACAGCAATAAAGCAGAATCATTCCATCATATACCTGGATACTGTTCTTCTACATACAATTCCATAGGACTTACATAAGAAAAATGATAAAGCTCTCCAGAAAAGGTTTATTGGGGTCTAGATTTTAAGGGAAAACTAAACCTAAAATTCAACAGACCTCATTTATTAAAACCATGGAAAAATGCAGTATTATATTTGACCATTCAAGTTCAAAAGTGGTGTGGAAACCATGAATAGATTTTTCATTAGGACCCAAGTTACAGACCAGGGAGGCATTTATCTGTACTTTATGCCACATTTATCAAATGTCGCATATTTTCTGATAAATTGATGTTGTTTGATAAATTTATCTATTTGATAAATCCTTAAACCTAACACTTTTGTCTAGAAAAGCTACTCCAGTTTTTCTTATCCACCCTCCTGGAGCGAGATTACAACTTTTTTGTGACCTTCTAAAAAAAGCCTCAGCCACCCACCCATATGTGAAAACTGGAGTGAGTGGTATAAAAATGCAAAAAGTTGCACAATTTTTGGGCAAGTTATGGCAAAAAGTCACAAAAGCCTCATTTCATGGCTTTTTTTTTAAGCCAGAATTCTGGAGTGAAGACATGATAAATAAGGGCCCTAGTCTTCCATAGTGAGAACCACTGCCGTTAGTAGCTCTCTGTTCAGGCTGCTAAAGGTATGTTTACATGGGTAAAATCTGTCACTGATCATAAAAAGTGGGCATATTCCTCTGCTAAATTCACATTCAAAACTCCACCAATGGTTTTCCCATTGAATCTTCACCATGTGCACACAGTGTAAAAATGGTAGCCTTTTCCAGTAGCTGATTTGAAAAGATCTTGAGAAATGACGTTATTTGTTAGACGCAGATTTGATTGTGGATTTCATAGAAGTCAACGGAGATGGAGAAAAACCTAAACCAAAAACTCTTCTAAAACTCTTGTAAAAACTGCCACCAAATTACTAATCTGCCACCGAAAATGTTTTCAGCTACTGATCTACTAGTGATTTTTCTACCAGAGATTTTGCCATGTGAAAATACCCTAAAAGGGGTCCAAAGCAGGTGGTGGCCCTCTATTGCATCAATGATGACCAAATGCCTGGAAAATCTCCAATTGGTGCTGCCAGTAATCCAGTTAAAACCACAATATTGGAAAATGCTAAAATATTTATTGTAAAGATGTACAACGCGTTTCAAGGTTAACCACTTCCTCCGGTTCGGTGATGTACCTGAGGAAAAGGCTGGATCAATCTCGAAACATGTTACAGTTTTACAATAAATGTTTTAGCATTTCTCAACATTGTTTGCTTGATGTCTCATTTAGAGAGGTTGGCAGGGGGAATATAGTTGTGCCTGACATACCACAACTCACTCTGTTGAACATAGTCACACCTATTTTATTTACTATTTTGGAGTTTTTACACTATGGAGTGTTTTTATTGTCTACTAATAGGGCAAATGGCAATGGACTGTCAACTTTTTGAGAAATAAAAGATGACTTCTGATTATAACACCGCCTAACCTAGAGACAAGGAGTGACAGTAGAGCAGCATATAGTGCCTTATCTGTGTGAATACTATTATTGTCTTGCCTTATTTAGACCTCCAATAGTACAATATAGTTGTCATTAAAAAGATAAACATGGTCTTTTTTATAAAGATGATGAGAAGACTCTGTTCATCTGTCCAAGACTAAATGGCAAAGCTGTCAAGGGAACAACAGGAATTGACAGCTAAGGCCTTGTTCACACATCAGTTATTTGATCAGTTATTTCCATCAGTTATTGTGAGCCAAACCAGGAGTGGAGGCTACACAGAAATAAGATATAATGAAAAGATCTGCACCTGTTCTGTTTTTTTGACCCAAACCTGGTTTTGGCTCACAATAACTGATGAAAATAACTGATCAAATAACTGATATGTGAACAAGGCCTTACAGAGTCTGCTCTAGTTGCAATGTTTTAACTGCAATGTTTTAAGATTCATTTATTTATTTTTATTATGTGGGTAGTAAGAAAAAAAACAAATATATTTATAATAAAACCCTGGTTTAAATTATGACATTTTCTGATGATATCATTCTTTAACATTTTGCTATAAACCAACAAAGCTGAGAGGCATAGACAAAACAGTTAGCACACATAATAATACAAATGAAGAATCGTTATTCCATGATGGACATAGGCTACTTTCACACCTCTAGTGTGAAACTCTGGCATGGCTGTTCCGGCAGACAAGCGGAGAATTGACTGGACACAAACTGCTGCATTCTCCACATGTCTGCTAGAATACGTATGGATGTCCGCTGGATCCCTTTATATTCAAAGGGGCCGGGGGACATTCCATCCTCATCCAGCAGCACAGGATCCGGAGAATTCCGGCAGGCTGCCAGAATTCAAACCGGAGATGTGAAAGTGGCTATACACAGACAACATAAAAGATAAAAATCACAAAAATGTGAACGAACAAAAAGTGATGTCATGATACACAACCTCTTAAACTTGATGATATTTTCATTTAACATTTAGCTTCTAAGTGTTATTTGCCTTTGCATTTTTTTCTTCTTCCGTTAAATAATAAATGCTTCTCCTTCATTTCAGCAAAGCCACACATTAAATACAGCATTTTTGCTTCGGTTTTCTTTCTGCAATAGTAATGCTGTCTCTAACCACACTACTATCGTCTAGGCTTCCCTATGTGTGAAGTTCATTTACGCTTTAAGTAGATTTCATACATACAAGTAATTGCACACTAGACTGAAATTCAGTAAATAAATAGACTAGGGTTTGGTTTAAAGACACGCAGTGTGGGAGATGTCATGACAGCCAACAAACCAGTGTCAACTATCCAGGCAATGATTACTACTATACAGCTACTCTTATGATCACGCTGGAGCGCCTTGATTGGTGAAATATATGTGCATAATCTAGCATTGCTGGGCCAGAGTTAGAAATGGGAAAGAGCAGCTGACATGTTTCACAGAAATGATGAATGTGGAACCCTGGCACCCGGCACTCTACTTGATTGTGTAATCTGCTGAGTGATTCGCTTTATTCCAGGATATGGGCTGCCATGTGACAGGTGATTTCCACTCCATATAACCCAGCTTACACTTTAATGGAAAGATCTAAAAATTCTGTTCCTTTCAGCTGCAGAAAACTTCAAAAAATTCCATCTGCCGGCTTCCCTCATCTGTATATGTCAACGGCTGTAGGCGGCAATGTGTACAAAGTCTTGTCAACCATCAGTTAATGGTGGCTGACATAAATCCACAGCCCTTTGGGTTTTCGAGTGTTTTAGTGGCAGAGCCAATGGAAGATTAAATCCAAATGATCAAGTGATGTAAAGGAAGCGGCATTCGTGTGAAGTGACCACACAGAGCACAGAAATGGATTGAGTTAAACTGTTTAATTTACTATAACCTTTTTTACATATATATTACTTTTTACGCTTCTCCACTGACTAATATAACATTACTGTGAAAATACAAAGGCAAAAATGGTTGTTTTTGAAGCCACACTGCACAGGGAAACCTGAGGAAGCCAGAAGGTGTTTTGTCTTCAAATATTTAAAGAATACCTTTTAGAGAAGAGTAAATTAATTCTAAGCTCAAATTTCTCAAAAGTTCAGATTCCAGCCAAATCTGAATATTTTTTGATTCAATTTTTATGATATTTTAATTTACTAATAAAATCCAACAGTGCAGTGTGTTATTAAACAGGCTGTTTCTTACCACTAGCTTCTGTTCTATTACCCATAGCCATATATGTCACTTTGCCCTCACTAATGTTTTCTTGGCATTAACCCTTTCCTGACACAGCGATTTTCCATTTTTGCATTTTTCGTTTATCGCTCCCTGCCTTCCCGGAGCCATAACTTTTTTATTTTTTCATTCACATATCCTGACTTTTTTTTGCAGAACAAACTGTACTTTCTAATGGCACTAATTAATATTGGCTAGAATGTAGTGGGAAGCTAGAAGAAAAATTCTAAATGTGGTGGAATTCCGCCACAATTTTATGGGTTTTGCTTTTACAGCATTCACTATGCGGTAAAACTGACTTGTGCCCTTCATTCTCCAGGTCAGTACGATTACAGCAATACCAAACATGTATAGTTTTTCTTGCATTTTAATAGTGAAAAAAAATAAAAACTTTTCATCGCCATATACTGACCCCTAATTACTTTTTTATAGTTGTCTATGGAGATGTGTGAGGGCTCATTTTTTGCGGGACATCTGTAGTTTTTCATAATATCATTTTGGGTGTCTATGACTTTTTGATCACTTTTTGACTCTTATTTTTTTCTGTTAAGCCAGCAAGTTTTTTTATATTTAAATAGTACAGGTGTTTTCACGACCGTTGGCTTTTGTTTATTGTTTAAGTATTTTGATTTTGGGGAAAGGGGGTCATTTGAATTTTCATATTTTTTAAAACTTTTTTTTTCTTTTTTAGGTCCCCAAGTGGACCACAACATGCAATCATCAGATTGCAATTTGTATAGAGTAATGGAATTCTCTCCATTATCCTATGTAGAAATAGCTATATTACAATTCAGTGCTGCCACCGACTGGTGTGAATTGTAATATACAAGCAACGAGCCTGGAAGCCTAGTACGGGCTCAGGCACATTACTTATGTGAAATGCCTTCCCTGTTCTCTGCCCAGGGGAGGTGTTCCTGCCTGCGAAGCGTGCACTTACGGGTTTCACATTTCACCACAGTATCTAAGGGATTACATTTCCGAGAACCACATTACTGCCGATAGCAGACATTAGCTGCAGGTATCTGTTGTATGAAACAGCAGGCACCCGTTAGCTATGGCACTTGCTCCACTGCAGAGTGGGCTCCATCTTTAAAGACCCGACATCTGCCATACATGTACGGCGGATGTTGGGAAGTAGTTAAAGAGGACCTTTCACCACTCCTGACATGCCTGTTTTAATAGCTCCATGAATTCCCCACGTACTAACCATATTGGAGCATCTAGTCTTATGGCTCCATGTTGTGCCATTCCTTTATTATTTGCACTAGAAGTTATGAATGAATTGCTATTTTTCTTCAGTAAAGGAACAGAGGGGAGGTGACCAGTTGGGGGGGGGGGTGTCCCTGCACAGACTCACTCTATCCAATCAATGCTGCCATGTTCAGACTGTGCAGGTACACACCCCAACTTGGTACTTCCCCTCTGTTCCCTTACTGAAGACAAATAGCAATTCATTCATTACTTCTAGTGCAAATAATAAAGGAATGGCACAACATAGAGCCATAAGAATAGATGTTCCAGAATTGTTATTACATGGGGAATGCATGAAGTGATTAAAATAGGCATGTCAGGAGTGGTGAAAGATCCTCCTTAAAGAGGTTGAAAAGGGTTGGATACAGTCATATGATCCTGGGAGACCTCAGAGTGTCATACACGACTCTTCAGGGCAATCTGAGAACTTTTGATTTGAGTCAAATTTACTCGTACTCACATCGAATCTGCTAACCAATTCACTTCATGAAATTTGCTCATCTGTAATATCTTTTAGTCTAATATCTGTATTTTTTCATAATGTAACAGGGCATGTGGATATATTCCATTTTATAATATATCTACTTTAATTAGAGATAAAGCATTCCATCCCCCTGTGGTTCCCCTTTCCCCATCTCCTCACAGTTTTCTTAACCAGTAAAGAATCCAGCTAGTGTAAACAGTAAATAGCAGACAGGGAGGGGAAGAGGAGGGGCATGCAGCTGCAGTGTTTCAATGAAAATATACATCACACCAGAAGAAACCTACTCACTCAGCAAGCATGGAGGAAAATATCTAGAGGAAGATAAAAAAGTATTATATTGTGGTATAATTTGAGCACTATAAAGAACATCTACAGCTGCCTAAGAAATTATGGGGAGATTTATCAAACTGGTGTAGAACTGGCTTAGTTGCCCAGAGCAACCAATTAGGTCCCACCTTTCATTTTCCAAAGGAGCTCTGAAATATGAAAAGTGGAATCTGATTGGTTGCTATGGGCTACTAAGCCAGTTCTACACCAGTTTTGATAAATGTACCTCAGTATCTTGTTTCCTTCCTACCTCCCTTCCTTCCTTCTTTGTTTCCTTCCTTCCTACCTTCCTAGCCTTCTAATCTTGTACAACCACTTTAAATATAGTTGCTCATTCTCGCTGCCAGACGTTGCCTAGGACCTCAGAGAGGCATGTTTCCCTTCAATTTTTGTTCTACTGAAAAGAATATATATATTCCATTGTCTCCATACGTCACAAGGCACGGTGATCCGGCGTGACATATTTTCGATTAGTGTCAGATAAAGATACGAGATGTTTTACGCATTATCTACTTGTAACAGAGGAGAGGTCATAATAGGCTTAGACATGCTAATAACAAGTAAACAAGCAGCATAATGACTTAGCAGTCTGTAACCAATGGCTACCAATCATTCCATTCATCCTTCTTGCATCACGGGGGTGAAATTAATTATCTTATTTGTTGCTGGTTTGAAGAATTATGGGTCATGTTGCCTTTCGATAGATTCGATCCATTTAGCACCAGTTAAAACTTAATGACATCTTAGAACCTAATAGCGTTATCATAGGGACTTCAGGAAAGCTAAGGCAGATGAGTCAGCAGCTACTTTATTAAAGCGGACCTTTCATCGCCACGCTTAAAGTCTATTTCCACTTGGTCTTGCAAAAATATGTCTCCAGGGTATTTTTATGAAATTATTTTCTTTTAAAAGGTGCATATTTTATGCATTATACTATACATTATAGCGCTTTTCTCTGAGTCTGAGAAATGTATGATCGCTGTGGATCCCACCACTGTGATCCTCACCGATCGCATGATGCGGCGCTCCATGTCCTCTATTTCAATGGAGCAGTGATCGTTCATGAGCACTATCGCTACTGTCACGGGTCTCCCACGTCTATGCAGGAGCGAGGACACAGCCAGCATCCTCGTCTCCGTGACATCCAGGAGGGGAGAACCCGGCGGCGCACACAGCCTCAGTGCGGCCAGCGTTCCCCCCATCCCCTAGGCAACGAGCAAGGGGAGGGTCTGAGTGCCGACCATAATGAGTCAGCGCTCAGGTGTTTGAACATATTAGAGGCGGGTCCCATGACGTGACCCATTGATTAGGCCTATTTAAAGGGTTTCTGTCACCAGTTTTTTCGGTATGAATCAGGCAGAGAAGAAACACTCCATTCACCATAGCTTGCAAGGACCTTCAATGATGTCATGACCATGTGATCAGTCACATGGTTTAGGAGGAGACAGGCTGTTTGTGTGATCCTAACCATGTGACTGATCACATGGTCATGACATCATTGAAGGTCCTTGCAAGCTATGGTGAATGGAGTGTTTCTTCTCTGCCTGGGCCTGTCAATCAACAGAGTCTCTAGGAGCAGGGGTAACGCCCCTTGCATCTAGAGGCCTTATTAGCATAAAATAAAAGTTCATTTTTTATAAAAATGGGGGCACCAGTAAATAAAACAGATATATATTTAGAATCAGGTGACATTAGCACATCTCTAATGTCAGCCTGATTCATACCGAAAAAACTGGTGACAGAAACCCTTTAAGGCTACTTTCACACTAGCGGCAATCCTGATCTGGCAGGTGAAGGGTGCCGTCGGATCCGGACTGCCGCAAGGACATGTGTGGGGCCGGAACCGCGTTCTGGCCCCACACATGTCACACAGTACCATATACATACACACACATACACACAAACACATACATACTTACATACTCCAGGCAGGCCGCACGTCTTCACACCCAGGAGGCTCGCAGCTATGACGATTCCCCACAGCGCAATCTGCTGGGCGCTGTAGGGAATCGTCATAGCGGCGCGCCTTCTGGGCATGAAGACGTGCGGCCTGCCTGCCTGCCTGGAGTATGTAAGTATGTATGTGTTTATGTGTATGTGTATATATGTCTGTATGTCTGTCTGTCTGTATGTATGTATGTGTAGGTGACGGATCCGTCCTGAACTCCATTGAAAGTCAATGGAGGGCGGATCCGGTTACCATTGTGGTCACACCAGACGGACCCGCCCCCATTGACTTGCATTGGGGGTCATTCCGGATCCGTCTTGGTGCGGATGCCTGGACCGGAGAGCACACCGCAGCATGCTGCGGTTTGTTCTCCGGTCTGAAGACGGAACGGAATGCTTTCAGGAGCCTTCTGTTGTCTTCAGTTCAGTTTTGTCCCCATTGGCAATGAATGGGGACAAAACTGAAGCGTTTTATTCCGGTATTGAGCCCCTATGACGGAACTCAATACCAGAATTTTAAAACGCTAGTGTGAAAGTAGCCTAAGCAGGCAACCTGCGGGCCACAGGTTGCCTGTGATTGGTCTCATCACCTTCACCAGCGTTTCTGTATTACTATTGCGACTTCTGTTTTGACCTTGGCTTTAAACTTGACCTCGTCCTTGATTCTCCCATTGTACTCATGATCTCTTGGTTCCTGACCCCGGCTAGTATTTGACCTCGTCCACGCGCTTTCACTAGTACTGACGTTACCTCCCGGCTTCTGACCTCGACACGTATTTGACTCTGCTCCTGATTATCCCTTGGTATTGACATGACCTCCTGGCTCTTGACCTCGGCTTGGTGATATTCTCTTGTCTGCGTGTTCTGTCTTTGTCTATTGTTTTCTCCCATTGTTCCACTCCCTGTAAGCCCCAGCACGTAAGTAAGGAAGGACTGCCGTCCAGTTGTACACAGTCGTTTAGGACGGACTGTGCAAGTAGGCAGGGACAGTGGTGGGGTTGAGCTCAGGGCTGCACTACTCCTATACGTGACAGAATCACAGGCCCACCTAATATCCATGGACGCCATGCGGGTCCTTACGGACCAGATGCATAATCTCGCCCAGATGGTGCAGGAGCTGGCTGAGAGACTGCAGCAGCAGGAGCAGCTTCAGACCCCACTTGTAGCGACTTCCTCATTACAAAATCTTGAGCCCAATGTCAAATTGCAGACTGTTTCTTGGGAGAACATAAACTTTTTCTAACGTTCAAGGAGAGCTGTAATCTCTATTTTAGTTTACGCCCACATTCTTTGGGCTCTGAGAGACAGAGAGTAGGTTCAATTATCTCTCTGTTGCAAGGGGACCCACAAGAGTGGGAATATTCTCTTCCCCCGGACTCTCCCTGTCTAACATCTGTTGAGGCATTTTTTCAGACGCTTGGTATTTTATACGATGAATAAGGAGGTCTTGGCTGAGCTGTTCTTAACAGCATTTACACATCATTAAATGGGCCATAGACACAATGGTCGGGAGGGGACCTCATTGACTTCTATGGGAGAGTTTAATGGGCATGCTCTGTGACCTGTGCAGACGTCATTATACAAGGAATGAATAGACAAGATTTGACAATCACGTATTGTGAATGGTGGATCCTGTCTTATCTACACACAGAAGTGATATCATTACAGGCAGGATTAGAATGACAGATACACAGGTAACTGCAGTAAAGAGATCTGTACAAACCAAGAAGTGGTGGCAATTATTAGACATAGTGGTCAGTGCAAAAATGGCAGGATTTTTGGTTTTAGTTTAAATATCAAAAGTGACATGGAAAATTAAAAATAACGTCATAAAAAATTATTAAAAAATATGTTAAACATAAAAAACATGACATTATCTGTTACCAGAGAGTTTGGAGCTCAACACATATACTTAGGCTATCGGCCAAACACTCCCCAATACACTAGTGTGTATGGCGGCCTTTAAAGGTATGGTGAGAAAAGAAGGGAAGGAGCACGGAGACAGTTAAACCGCAAACTGACACCAATCATGGCTTCCAGTGGCATCTATTGGATGGTTTACATAGGCTGGTTTCACACTAGTGCTAAAACCATGAGGCAGACTGTTTCGGCAGTGGAACAGCCTGCCGAAGCTAATCGTATCTGGCATAACAGAATATTGACTTTTCCTGCCGAAGCCGTTTGACTATAATGGGATCCCAATGTGGCCTGTTGGTGCTCTGGTCATTTCCAGATGAATTCCGGGAAGGCTGTTCTAGTTGTGTTAGTGTGAAACTAGCCTTGGGCAAATAGATGTTGCTGATTCATTGAGAAGAAGACTCTTCCTTCCATTTTGCCACCTACCGAACATACACTATGAAGTGGCAGGTTTGCTTTAAAACTGTATTAAAGGAGTTGTACAGGATAAGAAAAACATTGTTGTTTTCTTCCAGAAATAGTGCCACACCTGTCCACAGGTTGCATCTGGTATTCAAAGCAGTTCAAATCAGATTGAGTCCACTGCCAGGAGTGACACTATTTCTAGAAGACAGCAGCCATGATTTTCTAACCCTGTACAAGCCCTTTAAATATGACTATATGTACAACTTTTCCATAATGTCATTGAGCTGACCTGTGTTCTCATTCAATGACTTCACACCAAAGCAATTTACTTATAGTAAAAATGATTTCTAAGTTTTAATTAAAAAGTCATTTCACCCAAAATACATATTTCCCCCATGACTTATGACTTAGTTTATCCTTGGTTTACCTTGATCAGGCTTCCATGACATCCTTCTTGCTCACATGTAAATGATACCGGTTAATATTTAAAGAGCTATTCCAATCATCATTGACATTAACACCAAAAGTACAAAGTAAATAGTGAATATGGCAAAAAATTAAAGAAGATTCCTGTAAAAATAAGACATTAAAAGCTTAGCAGTAGATGGATATATGATCAGTGGGGGTCCATGAATGGTGCCAAGCTTCAGTACCAAACAAAGAGGTTTTGATGCCTTAAAGGGGTTGTCCCACGAAAAATACTCTACAGTTTTCAAACCAGCATCTGGATCTGAATACTTTTGTAATTGCATGTAATTAAACATTTTGCAATTCAGAGTTATTCAATAACACAGCACCACCTACTATTTGTTTTGTTTCTTATTTCTTTGTCCTGCTCACTGAGATGGCCGCACATGCTTAGTTTCATCCTTCAACTGCAGCAGAATAGACACTCCCCTTGTGCTGCCAGCTTGATACAAATTTAGCAGAGCAATGAATGGGGAGATCTCTGGATCTATGTGAGGTACAGGGCTGGTTGGTCCATGGTAACGAATTCTTAGATAACCCAAACCTTGTACTCCGAACTTGAAAGTCACCATTTAATTTCCCATATCTTTTATGGGAAAAGAGGGAAAAACATTGCTGTGGCGCAAAATTTTCAAAAACACAATTCTACCATGGTTTTTTGGATTTGGTTTTTACTGTGTTCACTGTGTGCTAAAAATGACATGAACACCATATTCTACTGGTTAGAACAATTACAAATTTACATAGTTTTTATGATGTTTTACTACTTCTAAAACATAATATTAAAATTTTCTCTTTATATTGCTATATTCTGACGGTGGAACGGAGCAGCGCATAGGAAAAATAGTAAGCGATTTCACATGCCATCAGTACGCCCTACGTCAGGACCGGTGAAAGGTCCTCTTTAAGCCCTGTCTGTGGCAGGACTTAATAGGATGCCTGTCAAAACCCCACTAAAAAATGTTTTTAAAAATACAAAAAAATATGAAAAATACAAAATTCCCCCTTGCCAATATTACATACAAAAATAAACAATAAAACATAAAGATATTTTGTTTAAAATTTCTTAAAGGGGTTTGCTACTTTCTGGTTACTGTTGACCAAATGTGTTTGTAAGATGATTATACGACACTTACTAACATATCATTTGTTCTGCGTCATTTTACTCTGGTGAAGTACTGCCAGACTTAAGTGCAACAGACAGAAGTGTGTAGTTTTAAAAACTGCAGTAGTTTGAAAACGGCAGGAGTTTGGTGACAACATTTGTTTCTTCTGTTTGGTGAATAACTAACTTAATTCTAAGATGTCTGGTTTGGTGCAGTGTAACACTTGCCTGGCTGTTGTTTTCCGAAGTACTCTTTGGAGTTTGGGGTATTGTCCATTATGTATGCAATTGTCCACTTTATATGGTGAAATTTCAAGGCTGCAGTCTTTAGTGTGTAGCCTGCAATCGAAAGAAGTGTCCCAGTCAGTGAGTGCTGTCAAGCAGCCCTGTAATCCAACACCGCTTCCCCAAAGGTCCATGAGGAGAAGGGCTGTGTGGAAGACAGTTGGTTCTGGGAGGTTGAGAGTTGTGGAGCATAAACACAATACTGTTGGAATTTCTGTGTATAATCCCTATGGTGTCCTGTCTGATTTGGAAAGTTATATTGCAGCAGATAGAAGCATGGATACTCAGGCACAGGATGTTGTAAGTGCCAAAGGAGAAAGTGGTGCCAAGCAGTCAGGGGCAGTAAGTGGAATGAAAAAGAGAAGGCATCTCCTTGTTGGTGACTCGATTGTTAGAGGTGTTGCTTTAGGTCAGAATGAGGATGGACTGAAGGAGATGAGATGTCTTCCTGGTGCTACTACAAGCAGGGATAAAAGACAGATCACAAATATTGTTAAGGCTGCAACAAAGGAGACTGAAGTTGATCTGGTTATTCATCTTGGGACAAATGATTTGTCCCAGAAAAATGTTGATGTGGTAAAAATGGAATTTCAAAGTCTCAGCCTGGAGCTGAGCAGAATGACAGATTCCATTACAGATTTTGCCAGTCCGCTCTCAAAATATTAAGGCATGTCGTATCCTGGAGTTCAATGGTTGGCTAAGGCAGTGGTGTAAAGATGAAGATTTGGGGTTTGTTAGTCACAATGTTAGTAGGTGGAGTAGTAAGGTCATGTACAAGAGAGATGGTCTGCACCCGTCACACAAAGGCACTGAGGTACTTGGAGAAGAGTTCAGATGTTTTTTCGACAGGCATTTAAACTAGATGGAGGGGGCAGGAATTTTATTGAGAATAATGATTTCTGTCCCCGAACAGTTTTGGTGAACCAGGGTATTGAGCGTCTTGATCAGCAATCTGTTAGTGTGGTAGATACAGTTGTTGGTGCAGATGAAGTGGTCGCTGGTGCTCTAGATACTGATGTTAGTGCGGTGGATGATGTTGGTGATGTTGTCAGGGAGGTAGATGGAGTTGTTGGTGATAAATGTAATGTTCTTCATGTAATGTGTACAAATGCTCGCAGCTTAGGCAACAAGATCTACGAGCTAATATCAATAGTTTGTAGAGATAATTTGGACTTGGTTGTAATAACAGAGACATGGTTCAGAGATTGCAATGACTGGGAAACAGCCATTCCGGGATACACTTTGTATAGGAAAGATAGGGTGGAGAAAAGGGGGGGTGGGGTCGCCATTTATGTTAAAGATACCATAAAATCAACAGTGATCCAAAATTCATGTAAGGAGTTGGAGACTCTCTGGGTCTGCTTGCAAAATAAAAAGGGATCTGTTACCAGAGTAGGTGCTATCTATAGGCCTCCAGGGCAATCTGAAGAGCATGACATTATGCTGGTGGATGAGATTACCCAAATGGCAGTAAAGGGAGATATTGTAGTTATGGGAGACTTCAACATGCCTGATGTTGATTGGAATATCCCTTGTGCGTCCACATGCAAAAGTAGGAACATAGTAGAGGCCCTGACGGGGATGTCCCTAAAACAGTTGGTGAAAGCGCCAACTAGAGGTGAAAATATCCTAGATCTAGTATTTACAAATGGGGATCTGGTATCTGAGGTGAAGGTGGGAGAAAATCTGGGTTCCAGTGACCACCAATGTTTGTGGTTCGAAGTCCAAACTGACTGTGAGAAATCCCATTCTGCAACCAAACTATTGGATTTTACGAAGACCAAGTTTGAGGTTATGGAAGAATATGTAAAGAAAGAATTAAAAGGGTGGGATAAAACAGCAAGAGCGAGTGCTCAGTGGAAGGCATTTAAAGAAGTCCTCTTAAAGGCAACTAGACTATATGTTAGACAAATTAGCAAAAGGAAAAGAAAGAGAAATCCACTATGGTTTACTAGAGAGGTAAGAGCTATAGTGAATGATAAAAAGTCTGCCTATAAGAGGTATAAAGAGTCTGGAAGTGTAGCGGACAGAGAAGTTTATAAAATTATACAGAAGAAGAAACTGAACACAAGAACAAGGGGGCACAATCTGAGGTTAGTTGGGGGAAAAATCAAGAACAACATTAGAAAATATTATTTCACTGAAAGAGTAGTAGAAGCTTGGAACAAACTTCCAGCAGAGGTGGTTGATACATCCACAGTAACTGAATTTAAAAATAAAAATGTTAGACCTGTTAACCTGCTCTATAAAAATATTACATGAGATGGCCCCCTAGGTGAATGCTTTAAAACATTTTTAAAAGAAAACTATGCCAAAACGGCTATTTTTTTTCAAAGTGTAATACCAAGCAATCAAAAAGTCTTATGTAACCCAAAATAGTACCAATGAAAATGTCACCTCATGCCGCAAAAAATTAGCCCCCACATAAGACAATAACTCAAAAAAAATAAAAATCAATGGCTCCCGCAAACCAATCCATCAAAATCTGTGCTGCAAAATCCATATGGCGCTCCTTCTGTTCTGAGTCCTGCCATGTGCCCCCACAGCAGTTTACCACCACATATGGGGTGTTGCCGTATTCAGGAGAAAATGGGGAACAAATTATGGGGTGCTTTTCTCCTGTTACCCCTTGTGAAAATGAAAAATTTGGGGCTAAAGCAACATTTTATTGGAAGAAATGAAACTTTTCATTTTCACAGCCAAGTGTTTCCAAATTCCGTAAAACGCTTAGGAGGTCAAAGTGGTCAGTAACCTCCTTAACATATTCTTTGAAGGGTGTAGTTTCCAAAATGGGGTCACTTTTTGAGGGTTTCCACTGTAGGGGTACGTCAGGGTCTCTCAATTACAAAATGGTGCCTAAAAACCATCCTAGCAAAATCTGCCTCCAAAATTCGTATGGCGCTCCTTTCCTTCTGACCACTGCCACAAACTCATAGAGACGTTTACCACCACATATAGGGTATTTCTGTAAACTGCAGAATCAGAGCAATGTATATTGAGGTTTAGTTTGCTGTTAACCCTTGCTGTGTTGCAAGAAAAAAATTATTAACATAAATAATCTACCAAATTTTTGTGGAACACCTCAAGGGTTAACAAAGTTTGTAACATCAGTTTTTTTATAATTTGAGGAGTTTAGTTTCTAAAATGGGGTCATTTATGGGTGTTTTCCATTACGTAAGCTCCTCAAAATCACTTTATATCTGAATTGGTGCTTAAAAAAATGGTTTTGGAAATTTTGTTGAAAATTTGAAAAATGGCTTCTAAACTTCTAAGCCTTCTAACGTCCTAAAAAAGTAAAATTACATTTATAAAATGCTGCCAACATAAAGTAGACATATGGGGAGTGTAAAATAACTATTTTTGGAGGTATTACTATGTATTTTGAAAGTAGAGAAATTGAAGTTTGGAAATTTGCTAATTTGCAAATGTTTGGTAAATTTGGTATTTTTTTTATAAATAACAATGAAATATTTTGCCACAAATTTACTACTGTTGTGAAGCACAATATGTCACGAGAAAACAATCTCAGAATGACCTGGATAAGTAAAAGCGTTCCAAAGGTATTACCATATAAAGTGACACATGTCAGATTTGCAAAAAATTGCCTGGGCAGGAAGGTGAAAACAGGCCCGGGGTTGAAGGGCTTAATAAGAGCCATATAATCATCTCACAAACACATTGGTCAACACTAACCAGAAAGTGGCCTATCCCTTTAACTTAAAGATATAAAATATTTATTATGGTTGGTGAATGCTCTAACAGAAAAATAAAAATACAATTTGCTCTTTATAGGTCAACTCACTCACACTCACCTCCCAAAAATCTTAAATAATAAAGTTTAATGTACTCCACAATGGTACCAATAACTCTTCTTTTTACAATCCCTCTTCATTACAAGTCCCCCTGAAAATAAGCTGATCAGTTTTTTCTGCTCCAAGTATCCCCAGTGATTACCTGTAATTTATAGCAATCCCAGTAGCAAGTGGTCAATTCTCCTATAGTGCCTCCACAGGGGAAAGGAAGCATTACAGGGTGCTCACTGAAATCAATGTGCTGCCCTTGAAATGCAAAGATGTGCTGCTTCCTCCAGTGCGACGGCATAATTGATGATGGTCCAGAAGGACGGACTCTTCAATAATAACTCTGTCAGAATGCCTTAGTAGGTTATCTGGAATTAGGTTGTCTAAGCCTCTATTCTGTTTTCTTTAACAGATTGCATAACTCATGCAAACAAATGTATTAGACATGCTGCAAAAAGACAGCGTGCAAACATAGCAGTACCGTGCACAGGGCCGTATAATTAGCAGCATCATTATGTGGAAATTTTAGCCATTTTCTGCTGAAATCCTTTATATAGAAGTACTATTTAAGAAGAATCCATCTGCTCTCCTGACATGTCTGTTTTTGTAAGTAATTGTATTCTCAATGAAATAACAATCTTTTTGTGCCATTCCTCTTGGAAATTTGTGAATAAATTGACAACTGGGTGTGAATAGGGCATTTCCATTCCGATTCTAAGGTTACATTCACACATGGCAGATCTGTTATAGAGAAAATCAGCTCCATTCACTTGAAAGTTTTTGGGCACCTTCATAATATATTTTGTGTGAGTGGAATGTGTTTTACACCTATATGTCTAAAAGTACACCTGGCCTGGCATGGAAGATGTGACTTTTGCAAAAGTCACACATAGTAAGTGTGCCTTAAAGTGTAACTGTCAAGCTAGGCTTCTTTATCTGAGTTAGCCTATCAATGATTGTCAAAAGATCTGTAATTACCTTATCGTAACAGCTTTCATTAATGTCCCCTGTCCCTTTCTACTGGTCCCTTAAAAGGCCGTTGCTAGGGCTTGTCTGTCTTCCCTTTAGTATAAACAGAAGACAGAGGGGCATTGCATGCCCGCATCAGGCTTCAGAGTGAGGAGGCACGTCTCTCAATAATCCAATCTGATTGGCTGGCAGGAAGCTGTATGTGTATATGTGAAGTGAGGGAAAGCAGTTTTGACCTCTGGCAGAACTAGCAGAGGAGTCATCTTGCGCAGATCCTCATATTGTAGGGGTTAAAACTGCCATAACTAAGGGAAAAGCTCAAGGAAGACAGTGGTATGTGAAGAAACTAAAGAACGTTGTATGCATAATGCTCCACCAGCGGTAACATATGCTAAAATTGATTTTTGATGAAAACATGACAGTTACACTTTAATCAAGGTTTAATCTGACTTTTAGCTCTTAAACACAGACCACTTTAAAAAGCGTGGAGTCTCACCAAATGTCGCAAATTTTAGACAATGTCACATAAAACTACTCAATCGCCATGACTTGCGACTTTTCTATACCCCGAACAGATTTATCATACACATTATTATTATTACTAGTCACTGCACTAATAACTTTGTGGTAGTACTATGTACTATACGGTATTATTTAGGAACTAATATTTGATGAGTTTGCTGCTATTATCTATGCATTCTATAAAACTATATAGCACTGCATAGGGCTACATTCCCTGAATAGCTTTATTATATACATGATCAGTAGTCATAGCACTGATGGGTACTACTACGCACTACTATACGGTATTGTTTAGGCACCGTAACAGAGTAATTTTTAAGAATTTTATTACACAATATGTAACTTTATATTATAGCCAAGTTATTGTTCCATATTAGCTCTATGCACTACAATGACCTTCAGCAGACCTAAGAATAAGAAAATCTGTAGTTCACAAAGAAAATTGCTTCTTGACAATCTGAAGCTTTTCATGGCTCTTCAAAAGTTTGTCAATGTATTTATTTTTAATGTAAATTCCATTAACAAATCCATCTTATGAAATTAATAGATTTTCAGGTTTTCTGAAATGTATGCTAGAAACGACTTTTTATTTTGTTTTATTATTTTAACTCAATTCATTTCAATTCATTAATTAATTCAATACAGTAAGCCAAAGATTAGTAAGACTGGAATTTTTACCTGTGTGAAGTTTTTTGAAGAAAGTCAATATTAGGCTACATTTACACGACCGTTGTGCGTGATACCGGCCCATGTGTGTTCTGCAATTTGTGAACCACACATGCCGCAGCTATCATAGAAATGCTTATTCTTGTCCGCAATTGCGGAAAGAATAGAACATGTTCTGTTTTTTTCTGCGGGGCCACGGTACGGAGCAACAGATGCGGACAGCACACGGTGTGCTATCCGCATCTTTTGCGGCCCCGTAGAAATGAATGGGTCCGGATCTGAGCCGCAAAATATGCAGCTCGGAGACTGTGAAAACAGAGGTTGTGTGAATGTAGCCTTAGGCCCCTTTCACACAAGCGAGTTTTCAGTGCGGGTGCAATGCGTGACGTGAACGCATAGCACCCGCACTGAATCCTGACCCATCCATTTCAATTGGTCTGTGTACATAAGCGTTTTTTTTTTCACGCAGCATGTTCTATATTCTGCGTTTTTCACGCATCCCTGGCCCCATAGAAGTGAATAGGGCTTCAGTAAAAAACGCATTGCATTCGGAAGCAAGTGCTGATGCAATGCGTTTTTCACTGATGGTTGCTAAGAGACGTTGTTCGTAAACATTCAGTTTTTTATCACGCACGTAAAAAACACATCAAAACGCATTGCACTCGTGCGGAAAAAAGTGAACAACTGAACGCAATCGCAGACAAAACTGACTGAACTTGCTTGCAAAATGGTGCGAATTTCACTGAACGCACCCTGAACGCATCCGGACCTAATCCGTGACATTCGTGTGAAAGGGGCCTTAGATTGTGTTCCCATCACATTTTGGTTTTACCTCGTTGAAGATAATAATGGCGGCTAGTGAACTGACTGATAGACCAAAGTCCTACAGACAGAAGGTACAGTTGTCCAAGGAGCTGTTAAAGGGGTTGTCTTACTTCAGTAAGTGGCATTTATCATGTAGAGAAAGTTAATACAAGCCACTTACTAATGTATTGTGATTGTCCATATTGCTTCCTTTGCTGGCTGGATTCATTTTTCCATCACATTATACACGGCTCATTTCCATGGTTACGACCACCCTGCAATCCAGCAGCAGTGGCCGTGCTTGCACAATATAGGAAAAAGCATTAGCCTATGTGCGCTCCTTTGGTCCCGGCCACCACAGAGGCCGATGCTTTTTAGCATAGTGTGCAAGCACGACCACCGCTGATGGATTGCAGGGTGGTCTGTAACCATGGAAACAAGCAGTGTATAAAGTGATAGAAAAATGAATCCAATACAATATGGACAATCACAATACATTAGTAAGTGGCTTGTATTAACTTTCTCTACATGATAAATGCCACCTACTGAAGTGAGACAACCCCTTTAAGGAGCATTCAAGGTCATTGAAGTTTGACTCATGTCAGATTTCTGATTAAGGGCTAATTCTGGCAATAGGACCAAATTTTGAATGTGCCAAATTTTACACAGCGGCGAGCACTGGGGCATATTAACTAATTGTGCAAATGGCATAAACCTAGACATGCACCAAATTTATCACAGTGGCTGATGCTGGATAATAAATTTGGAGCATGGACAGATACTGTAGTTTGGCCTAGCTCTATAGCAACTACTGGTTGGCTTACTCTGTGACACAATTTTAAGCCAGAATTCTGGCCCATGGCTTAGGCCATACCAGCTTTGCCTCTAAGTCACACCCCTACCAGTAAGCCACACCCATTTTTGGGCTATGCACAGATATGTTCTCTAAATTATTACTAGGGTACATTCACACGACTGTATGTGCTTTGCTGTCTGCAAATTGTAGATCCACAAAACATGGATACCGGCCATGTGCATTTCGCAGAACGCACGTGGCCAGCCCTAAGATAGAAATACTTATTCTTGTCTGCAATTGTGGACAAGAATAGGACATTTTTTTGTGGGGCCATGGAACGGAAGTACGGATGCGGATAGCACACAATGTGCTGTCCGCATCTTTTGAGGCCCCATTGAAATGAAAGGGTCTGCATCCGGATGTGGACCCATAAATATGGTCGTGTGAATGTACCCTTATTATTATTATTATTATTTATTTGAAAGCACCATTAAATCCATGGCGCTGTACATCAAGAGGGGTTACATATACAGTACAGACCAAAAGTTTGGACACACCTTCTCATTCAAATAGTTTTCTGTATTTTCATGACTATGAAAATTGTAGATTCACACTGAAGGCATCAAAACTGTGAATGAACACATGTGGAATTATATACTTAACAAAAAAGTGTGAAACAACTGAAAATATGTCTTATATTCTAGGTTCTTCAAAGTAGCCACCTTTTGCTTTGATTACTGCTTTGCACACTCTTGGCATTCTCTTGATGAGCTTCAAGAGGTAGTCACCTGAAATGGTATTCTAACAGTCTTGAAGGAGTTCCCAGAGATGCTTAGCATTTGTTGGCCCTTTTATCTTCACTCTGCGGTCCAGCTCACCCCAAACCATCTCAATTTTAAATAAATCCCCAACAGTGTCACCAGCAAAGCACCCCCACACCATCACACCTCCTCCTCCATGCTTCACGGTGGGAACCAGGCATGTAGAGTCCATCCGTTCACCTTTTCTGCGTTGCACAAAGACACGGTGGTTGGAACCAAAGATCTCAAATTTGGACTCATCAGACCAAAGCACTGGTCTAATGTCCATTCCTTGTGTTCTTTAGCCCAAACAAGTCTCTTCTGCTTGTTTCCTGTCCTTAGCAGTGGTTTCCTAGCAGCTATTTTACCATAAAGGCCTGCTGCACACAGTCTCCTCTTAACAGTTGTTGTAGAGATGTGTCTGCTGCTAGAACACTGTGTGGCATTGACCTGGTCTCTAATCTGAGCTGCTGTTAACCTGCGATTTCTGAGGCTGGTGACTCGGATGAACTTATCCTCCGCAGCAGAGGTGACTCTTGGTCTTCCTTTCCTGGGGCGGTCCTCATGTGAGCCAGTTTCTTTGTAGTGCTTGATGGTTTTTGCGACTGCACTTGGGGACACTTTCAAAGTTTTCCCAATTTTTCGGACTGACTGAACTTCATTTCTTAAAGTACTGATGGCCACTCGTTTTTCTTTACTCAGCTGCTTTTTTCTTGCCATAATACAAATTCTAACAGTCTATTCAGTAGGACTATCAGCTGTGTATCCACCTGACTTCTGCCCAACACAACTCATGGTCCCAACCCCATTTATAAGGCAAGAAACCCCACTTATTAAACCTGACAGGTCACACCTGTGAAGTGAAAACCATTTCAGGTGACTACCTCTTGAAGCTCATCAAGAGAATGCCAAGAGTGTGCAAAGCAGTAATCAAAGCAAAAGGTGGCTACTTTGAAGAACCTAGAATAAAAGACATATTTTCACTTGTTTCACACTTTTTTGTTAAGTATATAATTCCACATGTGTTAATTCATAGTTTTGATGCCTTCAGTGTGAATCTACAATTTTCATAGTTATGAAAATACAGAAAACTCTTTGAATGAGAAGGTGTGTCCAAACTTTTGGTCTGTACTGTACATAATATAAAAAACAAGAAACTATTAACAGACTGGTACAGAGGAGGAGAGGACCCTGCCTGCAAAAGCTAAAGCTAAATTGCACCATATTTTTACCTCAATGTACACCAAAATCTAGGTGTAACTGACATTAGTAAATGCGGGCCACTGTGTGATAAAACTGGCATATATTTAGGAATGTTCTGCTCTTTTGTCCTCTTTATATCACCTCTATATCAGACCATTAATAACTCATCAACATGAGTTCTTCCTCCTGCCACTTTATTCACAGGGTCAGACAATCTCACACCTGTACCATTGCTCCTAGTGGTGAAGAGGCTGTGCTTCCATTTCCTGAGTAGAGACTGTGCATACGCCTCTACACTTCCAATTAGCGGAGCATGAACAGTTGCTGCTTTGGAAGTGGAAACAGAGATTCTGAATTTGCACCACTATTAACCACTTCTTCATCATTGGGGATAACCCCTTTTGTTGACAAAAAGAACTGATTCATATGAATGAATTTGCTCATATCTACCCTGGAGTATTTACAACTACAAAGTCATGCCGTCATGCCCCCTTTACTTTACTACCATCTGTCCTTTTTGGAGAATACCAATAATAAATTTGTCTAAACGGATTTACGCCAAAAATTATGGTGCAACGACAATAGTAAATCTACCCCACAGTACAGAAATATATATTAAAGAATTGCAAAGGGAAGTCTATGGGAGCAGCACTGTAGTATCGAGCTCCTTCCACTAAAATGTTGGCAGTGCTGTGTAGCTCCGGCACTAATTTCCAGCAATGGAGATACACCAAACAGCTGATCGGTGGTGATGGCCTAACTAGATCTAGTGATGGCCTAACCAGAAAATTACCCAACATTTACTAAAGGCTGAACAACCCCTTTAATAACACTTTTGGGACATAGCCTATTTTTATTTTTCTTATTTTCATATTCCCTTCCCCAACTTCCAACAGGCATAATTTTTTCTTCGTTTTCTGTTCATGTAGCCGTGAAAGAGCTTGTCTTTGCAGGACAAGTTGTATTTTTTAAATGGGGAAAATGGGAAAATTATTTGTGTGGTGAAATTGGAAAACATGGCAATTCCACCAAGGTTTTTTGGGTTTTGCTTTTATGATATTCACTGTGTGCTAGAAATGACATAACAATTTTATTTATTTTATTTTGTGGATCAGTATGGCAATACCAATGTGTATTTGTATACCAAAATAGTTTTTACAATGTTTTACAAAAAAAATAAGAATCTTTGAAAAAACTGTTTTTACATCACCATATTCTGACAACCATAAAGTTTTTTTTTCTATTTCTGTAGGCTTGTTTTTTGCAGGGGAAACTGTATTTTTAATGGTCCCATTCACTGGTGGAGGCTCCAATTGGAAGGCAAAGGGAGCCCCCTGCGCTGTGCCGGCTCCATACCTCTTACACTTCACCACGACGTAATCACATTGTTGTGCGTGTAAAGGTTAAACCTCTGCAGCTATCTCTATGTACGCTTACACAGAGAATGCTATCAATCACTGATAACACTTCCCCTGTGTACAGCTATCAGTGACTGACAACTATCTCTGTATACACACTTACACTGATCTTTCCTTTGTTCCCCATATTCAATCACTTACACGCTCTTGTCGTCTGCACCTGAAGAACATTGCCAGAATCCGCACTTTTCTTACGGTGGAAACGGCAAAAACTCTTGTTGTTGCCTTGATTCACTCTCGTCTTGACTACTGCAACGCATTACTAATCGGTCTCCCTCTCTCTAAACTCCCCCCCCTTCTTAGTCTGTGCTAAATGCTGCAGCCAGGCTCATCTATCTGTCCTCCCATTACAGTGATGCTACTATTCTATGCCAGTCACTTCACTGGTTGCCCATCCACCACAGAATACAGTTCAAACTTCTCACCCTCACCCACAAAGCTCTCCACAGTGCTTCCCCCCCATACATTTCTTCCCTCATCTCCGTCTACCACCCTACTCATGCTCTCCGTTCTGTTAGTGACCTAAGATTAATATCCTCCATAATTCATACCTCTCACTCTCGTCTTCAAGACTTTTCTCGAGCTGCACCTACTCTCTGGAATGCTCTGCCCCTGAATATTAGGTCAATTCACAACTTCCCTACCTTCAAACGTGTCCTAAAAACACATCTTTTCAGGCAGGCTTATCAAGCTTCCAAAAATGACCTTTCCCCAACTAAACCGCTCCCCCACCAACTCCTCTGGCCTAAACTCAATCCTCTAATAGTCCCAAATCCGAAGCAGATCGGCCAGCACCACACCTTTCACTACAATTATGGCTCAAATCCTACTTATCACAATCAACTACCTTATGTGTCACCCCCTATTCCTCATAGATTGTAAGCTCTTGCGAGCAGGGCCCTCACTCCTAGTGTCTCAGTTGTATATTAGCCAGTCATTTTTGTATTGTACAAGAACCCTATGACTTTGTAAAGCGCTGCGGAATATGGTGGCGCTATATAAATAAATATTATTATTATTACTATTATTACACAGAAAATGCTATCAGTCACTGATAACACCTTTCCCATGTACAACTATCAGTGACTGACAGCTATCTATGTATACACACTTACATGGAGAATGCTATCAATCACTGATAACACCTCCCTGTGTACAACTATCAGTGACTGACAGCTATCTATGTATACACACTTACACAGAGAATGCTATCAATCACTGATAACACCTTCCTGTGTACAGCTATCAGTGACTGACAGCTATATATGTATACACACTTACACAGAGAATGCTATCAATCACTGATAACACCTCCCCTGTGTACAACTATCAGTGACTGACAGCTATCTCTGTATACAGACTTACACAGAGAATGCTATCAATCACTGATAACACCTCCCTGTGTACAGCTATCAGTGACTGACAGCTATATATGTATACACATTTACACAGAGAATGCTATCAATCACTGATAACACCTCCCCCATGTACAACTATCAGTGAGTGACAGCTATCTATGTATACACACTTACACTGAGATTGCTATCAATCACTGATAACACCTCCCCTGTGTACAACTATCAGTGACTGACAGCTATCTATGTATAGACACTTACACAGAGAATGCCATCAATCACTGATAACACCTCCACTGTGTACAACTATCAGTGACTGACAACTATATATGTATACACACTTCCAAAGAGAATGCTATCAATCACTGATAACACCTCCCCTGTGTACAAGTATCAGTGACTGACAGCTATGTATATATACAAAGAGAATGCTATCAATCACTGATAACACCTCCTCCATTTACAACTATTAGTTACTGACAGCTATCTCTATATACACACTTACCAAGAGAATGCTATCAATCACTGATAACACCTCCTCTGTACAACTATCAGTGACTGACAGCTATATATGTATACACATTTACACAGAGAATGCTATCAATCACTGATAACACCTCCCCCATGTACAACTATCAGTGAGTGACAGCTATCTATGTATACACACTTACACTGAGATTGCTATCAATCACTGATAACACCTTCCTGTGTACAGCTATCAGTGACTGACAGCTATATATGTATACACACTTACACAGAGAATGCTATCAGTCACTGATAACACCTCCCCTGTGTACAACTATCAGTGACTGACAGCTATCTCTGTATACAGACTTACACAGAGAATGCTATCAATCACTGATAACACCTCCCTGTGTACAGCTATCAGTGACTGACAGCTATATATGTATACACATTTACACAGAGAATGCTATCAATCACTGATAACACCTCCCCCATGTACAACTATCAGTGAGTGACAGCTATCTATGTATACACACTTACACTGAGATTGCTATCAATCACTGATAACACCTCCCCTGAGTACAACTATCAGTGACTGACAGCTATCTATGTATACACACTTACACAGAGAATGCTATCAATCACTGATAACACCTCCCCTGTGTACAACTATCAGTGACTGACAACTATATATGTATACACACTTACAAAGAGAATGCTATCAATCACTGATAACACCTCCCCTGTGTACAAGTATCAGTGACTGACAGCTATGTATATATACAAAGAGAATGCTATCAATCACTGATAACACCTCCTCCATTTACAACTATTAGTTACTGACAGCTATCTCTATATACACACTTACCAAGAGAATGCTATCAATCACTGATAACACCTCCTCTGTACAACTATCAGTGACTGACAGCTATCTCTATATACACGTCGTACCACCCCCGTGTACGACGTATAATATTCCGCCTGGAGATTGTACTGCATTTCGTGGTGACACGTGGTATTCACAACCCTTGAACATTATGTTCACCAAATCTATTCTTTGGGCTGCTCTGACCCAAAGTCTATGCCTTTTGGCATATGCCGGGCTGGTATGTGCAGTATACCTTTTTTACTGTACTTAATAGCATAGTAGACTAAGCTACTCCATATAGAGGCAATCCAGTAAAAAGATGTCTACAGCATCTTCTTGAATGGAACCATATGGGTGACTTTACAGAATCCTTTGGGTTATGATATGGAGGATAATGGGATTAGTTAGCATAGCTTTTGCCTTTACTTTAGTGTATCTTTTATTTCTGTGATGTTTGTGCATGCAGTTTCTTTAAAAATCGCATTCGCATTTTTCTAATGGACAGGTAGTCCCAGAATGCTTTTCTTCCTCTTTAACCAATTCTCAGCATATGACTTTGCTTTCTTACTAATACCGTCAAGCCATGTCTGCAAGATCAGCACTTTATAGTAATAATCTTGTTCCCATTTTCCTGCCTGGGTCCCGATAATAAAGTCCCTCAACGGAGCTGCAAGACCCTGACAGGGTGACGTGTTTGATAAATGCATCCTGTTATTTCTGTCTGTTATATCCAGGGGCACTGCCTGTCTGCACACATTTAGCTTAATATAGTGTGTAGAGGGGGCATAAGAGGGCTACTTGGAGAAGGAGACAAGTGATAAAGAATTTAAATGAAAGAAAGAGGCATAATGGATGACTAAGAATTATCCTTTCATCTATGACCCTGCTTATTCCCGTCAATTTGCGTCCATTAAATTAACATGTTATTGGGTGTCTCATTAACTTGAAGTAACGGGAGCACGGCCTTTTACGTAACCCTTAACTGCTTAGAGAAAATTCCGCAAGTATTAGAACAATTAGGGTATGTTCACATGCAGCAGATTTGATGCAGAAAATTATGCAAATGATAATCCATTCAACGCAACTGTTTCTATGGTATGTGCATGGACTTCTTCGTACTCCATTCAGATATATCAGGCAAGGGTATACATTTCTACAACAAATCTACCACCTCTGAAAATAGCCTTCTGGTTTAATTTGGTTTTAAAGGGGTTATCTGGGAATTTGATATTGATGACCTATCCTCAGGACTTCCAGGACCACTGCCAGCTGTTATAAGACGCTGCAACACTCTGTGAGCACCTGGGCCTCTTCCAAAGCCAGTGACGTCACTGTACATCAGACACATGACCTAGGAACAGCTCAGTCCCATTCAAGTGGATGGAGATGAGCTGCAATACCAAGCACAGCCACTATACACTGTACGGCGCTGTGCTTGGTGAGCTGTAAAGAGACCGGTGAGTGCATCAGCCTCTAAAACATCTGACCAGCAGACTCCCCCAATCTGATACTGATGACTTATCCTGAGGATGGGTCAACAATATCAAATTCCCGGATAATGCTTTTAACTCGGTTTTCAATAGACAAATAAGGTGGCTGAGTGGATATTGTGGAAAAAAATGATTAGGGGAGTATGTTACCTCCAAAATCACTTTCAAATTAGGCATACCGCCATGTAGCGTAGGCCCTGAAACATAAGCTTACATTTTTTGTGAAAATCTAGTCCTCCAATACTGAATATTATTTTTATTATTTTTATGCAAATATGGTTTTCAGTACACCATGGGCGTTGCCACTACATTTGGTGCATCATCACTCTGCCATAATGCAGCCCAGTGCTAAAAATCAGTTTCCAGAAGTTCTCCTACCAATGGCCTGTGAAAATCACTGACAGAACACTGATGGCATCCATGTTGTTTCTGTGGTTTTCACAGACCCATAGAATGTAATGTACGTCAGGGATCCATAATCACGGACAAAAATAGGGCATGCTTCTAAGGCTTCAAAACCACTGACGTGTGACTACACACGTTAAAGTCAATGGATACATGATTGGTATGTGGAGACCATGGACATCTGCGATTCACTGATGTGTGAAAGCGGCCTCTTATTTGATTGACAATTCCTGAGATTTCACAGCCAGTAGTGATGATGCAGGGAAAGTGAGGTGCACCGAACAAAGAGGAACCACCCACAGTGCACTGAAAATCATAGCTGCAGAAAAACAAAAATTATTATTTCCCTGGATAACAGGAAAACATTTTCAAAGGAAAAGGTTTGGTTATATTTTGAAGCACCTACCCTACATCATGATTTGCTTACTTTGAAATCAATTTAGGAAGTGACAGAGCTAGGCTACTTTCACACTTGCATTTACATTTTCCGGTATTGAGATCCGTCATAGGGTCTCAATACCGGAGAAAAACACTTCCGTTTTGTCCCCATTCATTGTCAATGGGGACAAAACATAACTAAACAGAACAGAATGCTCCAAAATGCATTCCGCTCCGTTTGGTTGCGTTTCCCATACCAGATAGCAAATCGTAGCAAGCTGCGGTTTTCTTCCTGTCATGGGATGCAGAGCAAAACGGATCCGTCATGACCCACAATGCAAGTCAATGGGGACGGAGCCGTTTTCTTGGACACAATAGAAAATAGATCCGTCCCCTACTGACTTTCAATGTAGTTCATGACGGATCCATCTTGGGTATGTTAAAGATAATATAACCGTATCCGTTCATAGCGGATGCAGATGGTTGTATTATCAGTAACGGAAGTGTTTTTGCTGAACCCTGCCGGATCCATCAAAAACGCTAGTGTGAAAGTAGCCTTAGGTTTTAAACCTTAACCTTACCGTACTCAAAACTATAGTCAACATTTTGTAATGCAAGAGGAGCACACATAAAAAAAACATATCTTGCGGTCACTATTGATCACAAGCTTTTGGAAATGGAGGACCGCAAAACAAAAATCAAAATGGATCCCCATACTCTGGTTGCTGTGCCACTACATCGCTATTTTGGGACAAATGTGCCTAGCCTTTGTTCCAACCCTTCCAAAAAGACTAGCTTGGCCTACCTGGTCTTCCATTATTTGCTAAAATTGGATTTGCACATGGAGGAGAAGAATGTCACAAAAGAACATACCACCAATGGAAGATAGAAAGAAGACCCCCTCCACGAAACCTGTGGCAGTCGTTATGGTATATACTCTCTTACTTTTTGTCATACTGCAGTTATTGTACATCAATGCCCAGTGATGGGTGGGATTGTAGGGTCATGTCTTATAGTATATCACTAAGCGACTTATTACCACGTATATCAGACACCTCACTACTGAGCCCTGTATTATACTGTACACACAGAAAATGAGTCCAGAATTGTGGCCAGTGCAGTGGATAGTTACCCTGTAGGCCTAGGTGCCTAAGGAGCCTTCTGCTGCAACCCACAATCAGCAGTAGTCTGTGAAGGACACAGGCCCAGCATGTGTTCACTTCTCCTCACTGACATTAGTAGGCTGCCCTTTGAAAGCATGGATGTCCCTGGTACTCCAGAGTGAGAGATGCTCTTAGTAGTCATGCTCCACTGTCTCTAACAGCTAAAAGTCCTTACACAAGTCCTCCTCCTTCTATCCATTTAAGATATCCTGATGTGACCAAAACATGCCTGGGGAACTTTCAAGAGAATGTGTCTTCAGAAAATGATATATTGTTTACATCAATTTTTTATATTAAACATTTTTTTCAAATTTTCAGTTATTTTATTTTTAATTCTCCATGTCACTATATTTAAAAAAAAATCTTAAATGATTCAGTTTTTACGCTGGCCACTAGGCCTAAAATATGTCAAGACTTCCTCTTTGAGAACAGCCATATGGGCCATAGACACAATAGACAGGAGGCAGGGGCGTACACAGAAATAATTGGGCCCCATAGCAAGAATCTGCATAATATCTGTATACTGTATACTGTGTATTATACAGCATGGTGTACGGTGTACTCTATATTATACAGCATGGTGTACGGATTATACTGTATATTATACAGTATGGTGTATGGATTATACTGTAGATTGTATAGCATGGTACAGGGATTATAATATATACTGTACAACAAATGCATGGCGGTTACACCATGCCGGACAATATAACCCCTGCGCCATGCTGTACAATATACAGTATACACAGTGTAGAGGTATAATGTATATTGTCTGGCACAGTGTATGCATATACCCACACACATACATACACAGATACATACACATACACACACATACATACATACATACATACATACACACACATGAAACACATAAATACTTAGTTACTTGTCCCTTGTACCGCCGACGCCACTCTGGAGGGGGCCCGGGCCTTGATCTTCTTTCCCCTCTTTGCCGCACTGCACAGGTCCTTCTCGTCCAGTAGCAGCGCGGCATGAGGGAGGAGGTGGGGCCAGCTGGAGCACACAGGAACGTCCGGGCGGTCCTGCGGCGAGCGGAGGTGAGCAGGCCAGGAGAGGCACGAAGCGCAGGCAGGGCAGGACGTATCTTAATGATGCAGAGTAGGGAGCGGAGCCTCCGTGCGCTCCGGCCCCCTCCTGTGCCGGGGCCCCATAGCAGTGGTGTGGTCTGCCTCTATGGGCGGTACGCCACTGACAGGAGGGGACCTTGTTGATTTCTAGAGGAGAATTTTCTAGGACTGTGCAAAGGTCAGGAAGGAGTAGATCAGGTGTGATATCTATTGTAAATAGTGGATCCTGTTGATCTTTACAGAAGTGATGTCTGTCACGGTAAGGGCTCATGCACACAGCTGTTGGATGGCTTGCAGTCCATAAATTGCGCATCTGTAAAACATGGATATCAACCATGTACATTCCCCGGCAGGCCCCTAATAGAACAGTCATATCCTTGTCCGTAATGCAGACAATAATAGGGAATGTTCTATATTTTTGTACAGGATATGCATACAGTCATCTCTGTTTATATTGTGGGTCCATTTAAGTAAATGGTTCCGCACACTGGCCACAAAAAACCCCGTAATGGACACACAAAAATCCATTCATGTGCATGAGCCCCAATTCTGCCTATAATGATAATGCAATGGCTACTGAAAACAGAACAGGAAGTCACAACATATTGTTAGGTCTAGTGGCCAGTGTGAAAGCTGCACAATTTTAAATATTTGTTAGATAGTGTCATGGAAACAAAAAGTGCAAAAAAAAATTTTAACATAAAAATGTGATTTAAACAATAGGTTTTGGAAGGTGAAGCAGAATTGAAGTTTCCATTTTTGAAAAATGATTAAGCTGGGTCTCAGGTTGACAGACAACATCACTATAAATATTAGTGAGCAAAAAAGATAGGGGTCAGAGTTCAGAACATAAGAAAGAATTTATTTTAAGACGAGTCCTCGCATTTCTTAATTATTCTTACCTCCGTTCTCTAATTTGGCCGTTTTTCATGAATTGTCATTGCTCTGTGTCTAAACATGTTAAAATGGTGTTCAGCAGTATTTACATCTATTTAACAAAAATGCAAATATCCTTCATTTTCACTGCATTCACCACATGTAATTGCAAGCCCCTCGACTTCAAAATTAAGTTGTCAACTGACCTAGAGTAACATTTCTGGGACATTGAGCTTGGTGCCGGGCTGTGTTAGTCAGTTACCATATGGATAATAGGTGTAGTGTATTTTTCCTGAAGCTGTAGATGCAGCAGGTTCAGGCAATTATTCCGTCAAATGAAGGATTTCTACTGTGGCAGCAAAAAATAGCAGACTGCGAATTGACCGATGTTTTTCCTTTAAAACACATTCAGGAAGGTCTTAAAGGGGTTGTCCGGTTCCATGATTTTGATGACCTTTGATCTTCAGGATAGGTCATCAATATCATGAAACCAGACAATCCCTTTAAAGAAACTCCTGATAAGAGTACAGCATAGTGGTTGGTCATTTTGAGATCACATCATCAGAACTATACTTGGGGTTGTCCACTTTGCTTGGTTGTCCCCTTTTCTGATTCGTTACAGAGGGTCCAAACCTGCAGGTGAAATTAAGTAGTATAGGGGCATCCGCACAATACTGGGCCCTGCTAGATCTGCCAAAGTAACAGATTTCAGCTGGCCATACATATGAGACGGCATCTACCTCTACCGATCTCCCTATACACATGGATGCTCGGTCAAGAATGCATATATCCTAAATGGGTAGAGGGGAGACAGCCAGACACCTCTGGCCAGTGGCTTATCTACCTGAGAACACAAGGACTGGACATTTAAAATTTAACATGTCCAACCCTTTTCTTCCATTAGGCAAAAGTTGAGAGGCCCCATACACATTAGATGGTTGGCCAATTCCACCAAAATCAGTTAGGTCTGGCAGAGTTTTGTCCTATGTTAGCAGATCTCTGTTCTGATTACTACTGTAGATGGGGTATATGGACATAGGTTCTCTTGATGAAACAACCCTTTAAAGGGGTTATCCCACAAATCGATTGCAATTCATAACCTGCTTAAATGTTTGTTTAAATTTACTTTTTATCCCCATCTTTTCCCACTATACGGCTCCCCCATTGGCTCCACAGCTACAGAGACCAGCTGGGGAAACTGCTGGTGAGGAAACGGGGCCATTTGACTCAGGTATCGGTTTGGAGCAGGGATGTGGGAGAAGGGTTATGGAAAATGCCCCTGTGACAAAAAGGCTGGAAGCTCCATGGCAGGAAACTTAGGGGCACAGCTATTAAGACCGGTGTTTTAGAGGCTACTCTTAATCAGGCTCTGTGCTGGCAGTGGGCCGCCGAAATTATGTAGAGGCGCCGGCCTATACATAACTTCAGCATATTCACCGTGATTTTACATGTAAGACAGCTTCCTTGCCGTCTTACATTTAGACCTACCGGGCCATCCCCTTTCCCGCCACACCCTCTTTTTTAGACCTGGTGTGAGCGAGGAAGAAGTCACAGATTCTGCCACAACATGGCGTGTGACAGAATCTGCGCCAGATATATGCCACAAAAGTGTTTACCTGGATTGGATTTAACATGGGAGCAGCAACCAGACAGACCATGTGACCACAAGCAAGATGGTACTGTTCAATTTTCCCAAGAATGGCTGTTACTTTAACTTTTCTTTTCCTTGCCTCCAAAGCTGCAAATGTGCCTCTGTTCTTCCCCCACGCAGCAGACAGACAGCATCTGCTCCAGAACCCTAAGCAGCTTTACTTATTATAAAAGGTGCACTAATGTATGCATGCTGTGGTTCACTAATAAGCAGAGAACACTATGACTGCAGCGCATAGATAGCTTCTCTCCTTGTCAGAGATGTTTTGGATGCCACTGCACTTGACAAGCAGAGAATAAAATGGCAATAAGTATAATAAGTGAAATTATGTGAGCGCCTGCCTGTTCTTGATCAGCTTCACTAAAGCCTGGCATAGCACATTGGTGCAAGGTATCCTTTTGTTCTATGGCAGAGGGCATAGGCAGGAGCAGCAAGGTGTGCTCCTGCCAGTACAAAACTCATTGTGGCACCTACTGTGCAAATCAAAATCTATAGACCGCATATATGACTACGGTGTACGGATTATGCATTCATTGCAGTGAAGAGGACGTCAGGAAGGCCAAACTTCGGGGTCCTAATTTACTTGAAAAACAAGAAAATCGATAAAGAAAGAATAAGTAGGAAATACGCATTAAAAATATTTTTATTTTTTGAGATTTTGTTAATGATGGCCTATCGTTAAGATAAGTCCTCAAAATCTAATCTGTGGGGGGCCGACTCCCAGTAACCCACCAGATCAATTGTTTCAATAGAACATGGCCCTCTAGTGTGCGTTGCAGCCTCTTCCTAGGCCTGTGATGCCACTTGGCATAGACGCAGTTCAGTTCCATTCAAGTGAATGGGGCTGACCTGCAATAGCAAGAACAGCCACTATCCAATGGACAGCGTTGTGCTTGGTAAGGATAGGTCATCTGTGTAGAAGAGCTGGAACACCCCTATAATACCTTGCACCACACAGAGCTGACATAACAGTCTCTAAGTAACTGAATTTTCTATAAACCTAACAATAAATCAGAATAATGCAAAAGAGTATGTTATATATTCCACAGAGAATTACTATTCATGGCTGTCGAAGAGGTTGTCGAAGAATGGAAACTGTACCACAGTAATCCAAAGGTTGTGTCTGGTAAGCGGCTCGGGTTCATTAGTCTCAATGGTCCTGGGTAGAGTTGAGCGAATTGAATTCAACAAAGTGGAATTAGATACGAATTTCAGGATAAAGCTGAACTTCCTCGTGCTTCATGGTAGCGAACTGATTCGACCTGAAGTAGTGTAAAAAACAAAAAAACATACTTACCTCCTTGCTTTTACGGGCCGAAATTGAAGATCTCTGCCGATCCAGATCCCGTGCGTAGTGACGAATGACGTAGTCATGCCGGCCGGCTTGACGTCATTTTGGGCAACGTGAGATTTCGCGTCAGATCTTCAAGCAGGATGGCGGTGGCTGGCCCTTCGCGAGCAAATGGAGGCGGTAAGTATAATTACATTTTTTGTCTGTTAAGTTTACACTGTTTTTACTCTCAGATTCCACAATCATGTATGAACGCAGCATCTGAGGGATAAAATGATGGGGAGCAACACTATCGCAGCTCCCTGTCTTTGCACCCGCTACTTACAAAAAAATGTGTTTCGCGAAGCAGCCAAATAAAATTTTCCAAATCTTCGCTCATCTCTAGTCCTGAGCCACAACAGCAGACATAACAATGGCAGTGCTATTTTCTAATCTCAGACTCCGCCTTGAAATATATTTACCTATATGTGCTTGCTGGACAGAAGGTCAAATAGGATTTCTCCATTTTAAACAAGGACACTAAGGACTCCATAAACTGATTTCATTAGTATGTAGTGCCATTGCTTCCTCAGGCTTATCCTGTAACACAGCAAGAAGAGAGGATGTGCTTCTCTGTCTCCAAAACTGCTCACCGTGGCTAAGCTGAATGACAGAAAACCACAGGCCTCAAGAGCTAAGATGTCACAAGCCTAATCGGACCGCATGAAAGCACTATCCAAATAGGCCCGCTGCCACTCACATCATTCAAACACTGACCTTGCCTGCTTCCCTCAAATAGATATACATTAGTGAGAAGGAAAGTGACCATCTGCTTCCAGGTTACAGCAGACAGACCTAGTGGATAATCATCATTATCTCTTTCACCTTAGCAATAACTAAAACACTAAGCCACTGGCAGCCATTACTCATTCTGCCTCATAAACATGGCTCCCTGTGATGAATCTCTCTGTTTCCCACCCGTAAAGGAGTACGTCACCGGGAGCAGGTGCTATTAAAATCACATTCACAGATTATTACCTAGCAAACTCACTGCTGTGAAGCTTAAAGGGGTCATAAACATTCCCTAAAAAATCTTTTCGGTATTATCTAAGTAGGCAGTGCAGCAGGGTGTGTGCGCAGCTCTATCCATTCACTGCTATGGAACTTTTTTCAGAAGTCACATAGCAGTCAATAAAGACAGCTGCGCACGTGTGGCCTCCTCACTAGGAATGAGCGAAGCAACCTCGGATTCTAGATCCGAAGTCACTTCGCTCAAAACTATGGATTAATACTGTACAGAGATCCGTCTCCGTACAGCATTAAAATGTACGGTCTCTGACAAGGCGAAATCAGTTAAATAACTTTGGTATTTGATTTTTAAACTGGAAAACCATTTTAAAACTTGGATCCAAACAAGTCTAGAAATATACTAGGTACCTGCTAGAAGTTATACATGATTTATTAGCAGTTTGCAATGAAGGCCCAATAAGCGTTGCCAGTTGGGGTTGTGCCCCTACACAGTTTGACACAGGTTTTGGGCCTAGTCTCACTGCCTCAGTAGTCCCCCACTTTGCTGAGTACCAAAAGGCCCTATGAGCCAAACTCATATCAGGACTGTGGAAACTAAAATAATTTAAAGGAGAGGAGACATTATCAGTGGCACTAACTTTTTGGTGACACTACAGTGCATCCTGCATATAGAGAGACTTGCAGGAACAAAATGGAGCTCTGAAAAGGTTAGCATTCACATAGCAAGCACACCTGGGGGACATATGACAGCAAATGTATATGTGACTGACTTTTATGATCACAAAATGGCAGTTATGGGAGGAAATGGCTGCATAGTTGCCAACAGTAAATTTGGGCCATTTTGGTCTCAATATGGGTTGGGCTAATGTTAACCATGCCCATAAAGGGGCATTCCCAGGCAGAGTTGGGCTCAGATGCCCAAAATTTACCAACTAAAATATTGGTAAGTATGTATGGTTGGCACTTATGGGAGGAATGCTGCTGGAACACGATACAGGAGGGCATGTGTATGGCACTTATGTGAACACAAGTGGCTGACACTGATGCAGGGTATGTGGTTGAAACTTTGTATGGTGGGACATGTAGTATACAAATTGTATGCCATGGCATGTGACTGGCACTATGGTGAAGCAAATGCATGGCATGGTACAGTATTTGGAGTCCTGTGGTTATCGCTGTATACAGGAGCATACATGTATCGTAAAAGGTTCTGTGGCTGTCACTATATCTGTACTCTTTCCTACCAATGTTATGGGGCTCTGAAAACACCTAAAAGCCAAGACAAAAAAATAATATAGAAAAATAGCAAAAACAATACATAAAACACTCAAAAATTCTATTGTTATTTCTTTTCCTGCACATTGGATTGAAGGGAAATAGTAAATTGATTTCTGGCTGATGTGTCCAAATTTTTACAAAAAGCTCATGCTTCCACTCAAAATCCTCATGTTACTTTAAAGGGATATTCACATCTCAGACACTGATGGCATATTGCTAGGATATGCTATCAATGTCTCTAGAAAGGGCCTCCCCCAAGTGAAGGAGGCCATCGGCTATTTCTTTTAGTCCCATAGCAGTGAATGGATAGGTGGTCATGCATGTGCGCTGTGCTCCATTCACTGCTATGGGACTTCTGAAAATAGTCGAGAGCACTCACATAGCTATTTTGCTTAACTTCCATAGCAGTGAATGGAGAGCAAACCGCACATGCACAGTGTGCCCTCATTCTCAGAGGTGAGACCCGCACCTTTCTGACACTGTTGGCACATCCTAGCGATATGCCACCAATGCCTGAGATGGGCGAACCCCATTAAAGAACATCTGTCAGCAGTTTTGTACCTATGAAGCTGGCTGACTTGTTGTATGTGTACTTGGCAGCTGAAGGCATCTGTGTTGATCCCATGTTCATATGTGTCCTCATTGCTGAGAAAAATTATGTTCTAATATATGCAAATGAGCCTCTAGGAGCAACGGGGGAGTAGCCATTACCATCATACCTGGCCCTGTCAATCAAAGTGCAGGGGCATGGCAGTTGCAGAGAAAGCAGAGCCTCTAGGTGTAATGGCCACACCCCCTATATGAATATGGGACCAACCCAGATGCCTTCAACTGCCAAGTGCACATGTAACAGGTCAGCCAGTTTCATACTGTAGGTACAAATGACCGCTTTGTTAGAAGCCTCTATACTATAAGCTGAATACAGTTTGTCCTGTATTGTCCTTCAGTCCAGGAATGTGCAGTTTCCAGCACTCCAGCTGTTGTGAAACCATAAATCCTAACATGCACACTTGTTTGGCTGTTCTCAGAACTTCGAGTGAATGGAGCATGCTGGGAGTTGTAGTTTTACAATAGCTGGAGCGCCCGAGATTACTGACTCCTGCTCTAGTCTGTGGAGGAACCTGACAAGGGATTTCAAACATCAAACAGTTTCCACTAAAAATCAATGCTCTATCCATGGAATAGCTGGACTTGATAGGTCCTCCAAAGCTGAAGACTCTGAATGCAGGACTTTCTTTTCCTTCTAAAATAACGGATCTCAGACGTTAATGGCTAAAACAGATGCGAAATTATCCTTTTTTTAATTTATCTTTCTGTTCTTCTGACGGATAAGAAGAACGGACAACTAGATGGTGACGTGAACTTGGCCTTAATAGGTGAGGATCCTGAATGAAGAACCCAAATTACTTGATGGTTTCCTAATTTTCAATCAGAATTTCTTAATGTGTTTTCTAACCCAAACAGCCAATGTTCTGAAAGACAGCAGCCCCAGTTTTCCAAGAAAAAAAAAAGATAAAATATTCACACAACTTTTGCGAAGCTATAATGCAATTCCACCTCATATTATGAAATGCAAATTTGTGAGCCTTAACTTAAATCCTTCTGTTTTGCAGAATATTTATAGGGAACTCCAGATAAAAAAAAAAACTGCATTTCTACCTACGGCATGTTTCATGCATAATAAATCTCATAGGGAATATTTTCCTGCCAGTGAACGGTAATCACTGTTATTTTTGATTATACACCTGCATTGGTGTTGCCAAGTTATAAAAAAAAAACGGGAAATACAGGCGAATAATGAATATTTCTATTTTATGTTCATTTTTAAGAAACTGCAGTAAAGAGACAGCTAAATTTCTCAGGTTTTTCCCATTTTAACTGGGAACTCGGCTCAGAGAAAAAAAAACTCGGGACTCCTAATTTTGATATCTCCACGTAATGTATAGGCCGGCAGCCTTAGCCTCCACCACCGTGACTGACATATTTTGGTGAGTGCCTGCCTTAATTCAAGTGGATAGTTGTTTCTGCTTTATTGCCCGAGGGCTGGCAGCATCTGTCCTCCATGAGCTGGGACAAACCTAGTGGAGATGGTGACATCCGCAAGACTAAACAGGGATCTGGACAGAGCAAGCTCACGGTTGTTCAAGCGAGTCTTGATGGAGCAGACGTGATACCACGCAGCCTGAGGCTGAAAGTCTGCTCTGCCGTCTTCCATTGTGGGAGGGAGATAATCAGAGTGCTGAGAGACATCTCATACACTAGCGCAATTAAAAAGGCTGATTTCAACTGCTGGGAATGGCAAACACGAGCAGGGGAGAGTGAGACTTATTAGAGCGACACAAGGCAGTAAACTAAGAAAATCAAACAGCAGTCTAGCACTAATTAGGAACGTGCGCGCGGTGAATTGCTGAAAGGATAATCCAATGGGTTACATGATCAGCATCTTCGCTGTGAGCCAAGTAGGAAAGACTTCTTTCCCAGATTCAGATATTTTGCTCATTATAGCAGGGAGGGAGATGAGGTCCAGGCTAGTGGTGAGATGTCTACACCGATCATGCGTCACCGTGAGTGGGGGGGAGGTCGGGCAGCTTTATGCTCGGGGGAATTAATATAATTCAGTTAGAATAAAAAGAGACAGAGATTCTTCTCTCAGGGAAAACCCAATGACAGCAGACACTTGGACGTATTTAGGTGGAAAGAAGAACACAAGTGATCTGTAACTTATGGCGAGCAATCAAATAGCTGCAACCTTTTATGTAGCTATGTTGATGTTTGATAGGTATATGTCATTATAACCAATATTCTTCTGCTTTAATATTTTCCATAAGTCTCATGCTAGACATGTCAGAAAATTACAGTAAGGGTGATTAAAAGTATACTTTTCAAGCCAAGATGTTGGCTCAGTGTTTAGCACTGGTATGTTGTCCCTGTGTTTGTGTGTATTCCTCCCACATTCCAAAGACATACTGATAGGGAATTTGAATTGTGAGCCCCAGGGGCACACTGGCCATATAACCTACAGGGAAATTCTGCAGTGGGCCAAAGCCCAGGGGGACCACCCGAGCCCTTCTCACAGCTGCTGGACAGGTACATAACGATCTGATGCTATCAGCATTAATTACGGCTAGGAGCAACAGGTACTTATGGACTTGGCCAGTAGCCGCAAGTACCCTTCTCAACTGTATCACTGTCACTATGGTGATAGGGCAGTACTTCTTGCTGCACTGTGGTATTTGGTTTTACTGGGGCAGTATTTTATGCTGCACTACGGTATTACAGACCCCACCTACATCTGTTCTCCCTGCCTACTTGTGGCCAGGGGCGGTCTTGGGCACCACACATCCTATGCATTTGCATAGGGCCCCCGATGTCCAAGGGGGCCCCCACGCTCCGCTCTTGTGCTGGTGTCCAAGACCGACCGCCCAGCTGTCACGTACTGCATTTGTCCGAATGCGTACTCATTTTATAAATTAGTACGCTAATGCGTACTAATTTATAAAATGCATACACATTAGTGTACATACTAAAATATGCATATGAATTAGCGTGCAGATTTGAAAAAGCGCACGCAAATTCCACCCGAGCATGCTCTAGTCCCAGTCTTTGATGTGTGGGGGGGCGTGCCATTGGGGGGGTGTCATCAGAGGGCATGTCATCAGGGGCGTGACGCGTCATTGGGGGGTGGGGGCCCCCGGACATAACTTCGCTTAGGGCCCCAGAAATGCCAAGACCGCCCCTGCTTGTGGCTTGTGTTGGCCAAGCCTACTTGTGTTGCCCTGCCTTCTATCAATTTGGACTCGCCTACAATATGAGGCCACTTGTAGGTTTTTTTTCCAGGGCCACTACAAGTTCCCTGTCCACCCCTGGTGAGCCCCCATGGGGAAAATAAGTGATGATAATGTCTGTAAAGCACTATGGAATATGTCAGCACTATATGAGTAAGGCCTCATGCACACGACCATATTCATTTTGTGGATCTATCCTCATTTTATGTGGACCCATTGACTTCAATAGGTCTGTGGTCTGCATTTTGTGGACAAGTATAGGACATATTTTATTTTTTTTGTGGAACAGACATACTGATGCAGAGAGCACACGGATCATCGTTGTGATTTTCAAATATGTATGTCCATTCTGCAAAAAAATAGACTATGTCCACAAAATGTTGAAACAATTGTGGTCATTTATCAAACTAGTGTAAAGTAGAACTGGCTTAGTTGCCCATAGCAACCAATCAGATTCCTTTTTTCATTTTCCATAGGAGCTGTCCAAAATGAAAGGAGAAATCGGATTGGTTGCTATGGGCAACTAAGCCAGTTCTACTTTATACCAGTTTGATAAATGACCCCCAATGAGTCCACATACAAAATGTGGACAGCACATGGACCACATCAGTATTTTACAGATGCGCGAATTGCGGACCACAAGATGGATACGGTGGCGTGTATAAGGCTAAGTAAAAAAAATAACAAGTATTTCTTACTCAATCCAGTCATCAAAAGGTTGTGAGTGGTTTGCATGCTGCAGTAACAAGATGCACGACGTAACTAAGGTTTCTGGGGAATAAAACACTTTTGGTTTTCGTCTATGGTCTGAATTCATTTTGGGTTCCGTATATCTCCTGGGATCTGTATTTATTTTGGCTTCTGGTTTTGGGTCTGTTCTGGGGTCTATTCTGATTACACTTTGGGATCTGAGTTTGGGATTTGTGTCCATTTTTTGTCTGGGATCCTAATTCTTTTTGAGGAATAAAAAAAAGGGTCATATGCACTATTTATGAGTTAAAAACCAGATCAGGATATCTTCAGTGAGGGGGAATGGTATAGTGTACTTAATCCCTTCCCGACCGCCCCATGTAAAAATCGGCAGTCGGGCACTTATCAGGGACTGTGCAAGCCTTCTACAAGATCATTAATAAATATATTGAAGGGAATTGGGCCCAATACTGACCCCTGTGGTACCCCACTAGTGACAGTGACCCAATCTGAAAATGTGCCGTTAATAACCACCCTCTGTTTTCTATCACTGAGCCAGTTACTTACCCACATACAGACATTTTCTCCCAGGCCAAGCATTCTCATTTTATATACTAACCTTTTATGTGGTACAGTGTCAAATGCTTTGGAGAAGTCCAGATATATGACATCCATTGATTCCCCGCGGTCAAGTCTAGAACTTACCTCCTCATAGAAACTGATTAAATTGGTTTGACATGACCGATCCCTCATGAAGCCATGCTGATATGGAGTTATTTGCTTATTTTCATTGAGGTACTCTAAGATAGCATCTCTTGGAAAACATTTTACCCACGACAGATGTTAAACTTACCGGCCTATAGTTTCCGGGCTCTGTTTTTGGACCCTTTTTGAATATTGGCACCACATTTGCTATGCACCAATCCTGTGGAACACTCCCTGTCAGTATAGAGTCCTTAAATATCAGAAATAAGGGTCTGGCTATGACATTACTTAATTCTCTTAGGATACGGGGGTGTATGCCATCCGGTCCTGGCGATTTGTCTATTTTAATCTTTTTAAGACGTCGCTGTACTTCTTCCTGGGTCAGACCGGGCACTTTTAATGGGGAATTTACTTTTATACTCTGCATTTCATCTGACAGTTTATTTTCCTCAGTAAATACAGTGGAGAAAAAAATATTTAGTAGCTTTGCTTTCTCCTCATCGCTCTCTGCAACTCTCCCCTCATTACTCTGTAAGGGGCCGACACCTTCAGGTTTATACTTTTTACCATTTATATAATTGAAGAACATTTTAGGGTTAGTTTTACTCTCTTTGGCGATTAATCTCTAGGTCTATAGTTTGGCTGTTTTTATTTGTCTTTTACATATTCTATTTTTTTCCTTATAGTTTTTCAATGCTTCCTCGCTCCCCTCCTGTTTTAGTGATTTAAATGCTTTCTTTTTGTCATTTATTGCTTTCTTTACAGTTCTATTTATCCACATTGGTTTCTTCTTGTTCCTTAACTTTTTATTCTCATAAGGTATGTACCGCTTACAATTAGATATTAGGATGCCTTTAAAAATATCCCATTTTGTGGCTGTATTTTTATTTTTGAGGACTTCGTCCCAGTTAGTTAGGCCTATGGCCTCTCTTAGTTGGCTACATTTAGCTTTTTTGAAGTTTGGTATTTTTGTTTCTCCCTGAATAAACACTCTTTTGAATGACACACTCTTTTGAATGACACCATAACACCATAAAAACAAAACCCAAAAAACTGTTGCAGGATTGCGTTTTTTTCCCAATTTCTCCCTTTTTGTATTCTTTTCCTGCTTCCCACCACATTGTTTGCAACTGTAAATAGTGTCATTAGAAAGTGCCTCTTGTCCCGCAAAAAAACAAGCCCTCATACGGCTATGTGAATGAAAAAATAAAAAAGTTATGGCTTTGGGGGGGCTGGGGGTAAAAAACAAAAAGGAATAAAATCGAAAATTACCCGGTCTTGAAAGTGTTAATAACATAGTTCAGGAATTAAAACCATGCTGTATTTTGATTCTCTGCTGTTTGAATTAAGTGATTTAACTAAAGAGGCAATCTCTGAATAAGGCCTAATTCAGTCATTATGACCATGACTGGAGATGAGAGGAAAATGTGATGCAGCGTGTACTTACAGGACTTGAAGTAGTCTTTCCCAAAATGTCATTAAACAATTTGCTGTTCTTACATTGCAACAAATATTTTTTATTTTGTTACCTCACATGATTTACAGCTACTTTCAGAGTCCTTGGAGAATGATGGGCGGGGAGGGGGGGGGTGTCACTTTTTTAATGACTACATGAAGTTTTAATGGAAGTCTCCGGTGCCTTGAAACGTCTCAATGGTATGGTGTAATTGTTTGTAGAATATAAGTAATGTCATTTCTTGCCACCAATATTACATTAGGATATAATATTTGCCAACTCTCCTGGGAGACTCCTGGAAAAAGGGGAGACAATCCAGACTCCAAGAAGACTTGGCAAATTTCCTGGGCACCCAGGAACTCAGCCCCAGTGTCCAAACATAAATTGGTGGGAGGTGGTGCAAGGACACCAAAAAGTTGCATGGCCTACTAAAATGAGGCATCGTTTGCATAAAGGAACATGTCAATGTCTTGAAAAAAAAGTCCCATACATATTATGATATGAGTAACTGCCCACAATCCCAATTTAAGCAAGCGCAGCGGTGACTCCCAGAGACGGAAAGGAGAGGTTTTGTTTTTTGTTTGTTTTTGTTTTTTGATTGCTCTTTTTTGTCTGCATTTAGGGGACAGAGGGGTTTGGTGCAGGTTATAGGGCTGGAGCAGTCTGATTTGAGATATGTATAAATTTGGGTCTGATATGGGTTTTTTTTGAATTTGGGGGCTGATTTGGAGTATAATCTGGAGTCTGTATAAATTTGGGATCTATATGAATTTGGGTAGTAATTTGGGGTATAATCTGAAGTCTCAATAAATTTGGGGTCTGATTTGGTGTCTTTATAAATGTGTGGGCTTACATGGGGTGTGCATGAATTTGGGGGCTGATTTGGCCTTTTAATCTGGGCTCTGTATAAATGGGGGTCTGATCTGGGGTCTGAATAAATTTGTGGGCTGACCTGGAGTCTGTATGAATTCAGAGGCTGATCTGGGGTTTGTATGAATTAGAGGGGTGATCTGGTTTCTTTATGAATTGGGGGTCTGTAATAATTCTGGGGTCTAGTCTGGGAGTCTATATTAATTTTGGGGTTTCATCTGGGGTTTGCATTAAGAAGTGGTTGTCCAGCCATGTTAAACTTAATTTTGAAAACCACAAAAAATGCCACAAAAAAGTAGTGATACTTTTGATTGTATTTGAAGTGCATGTGGCCTATCGACTGGAAATTCTTTCTATGTACAGCCCATACATCCGGCCAAGTTTGAGATCCCAGATCTAGACAAATCTATCCACTGTATAGGTGGCTGAATACTTTTGCAAGCCACTAGATACGCAACTATAAATCTTTGTAATTTAGAGCAATTTCATACTTGGTTATCTCTTTTCACTCTTCACTCTGCATCTGGTCTTGTACTTTAATCAGCATTTTCTAGATTATCAAATGTGTCAGATGAAAGGAATTTTTCTCTCTATGTATTGTATTTCTGTAATAATCAAGTTGCTGCACAAAAAAAAAAGATTAAAATGCAAAAAGCAGTAGTCACTTCCAAAGTACTCTATAGTTAAATACATATGACACCTTTTTATTTTAAAGCGTTAGATTCACTTTGAAGCTCATTTTCTAGTGTCTTATCAGGTTCACTGCACCATTTTGTCGGTAATGCATATTTTATTAGCAGTTTACTAAAACAGCCGAACAGAAAAGAATAGGAATAATAAGAGAATTGAAACCCATGTGATAGTAGACTTGTTCTACCTTTAACTCCTTCATCTGATCATTTCAGGATGATGCGTTTTGGGCAACGTCCGATTTTTTAACATGTGTTATTAGCAGAAAAACTAAACAATATAACAAAAAACAGGATGACAAACTCAGACTCCTTCTGAGAACTACATTTGACTTATATGTTGGAAAAAGCTCCTGGTGTTTATATGAAACATATCCATAGGGCTCCATTCACTCAATCATTAGACCAGAATATGTCAATATACCTTTTTAACTGTTTAGAAAAGCGCAGCAGACCAGCAAGTGGGTCACTACAAAAGCATACTTAAAGGGGTTGTCTCAATTCAGCAAATGGCATGTTGAGAAAGTTAATACAAGGCACTTACTAATGTATTGTGATTGTCTATATTGCCTCATTTGCTGGCTGGATTCATTTTTCCATCACCATCGTTTCCATGGTTACGACCACCCTGCAATCCATCAGCAGTGGTCGTGCTTGCACACTATTGGAAAATGCGCCGGCCTATGCGCACACCCGCAGTCCCGGCCACCACAGAAGTTTACATATTTTCCTATACCATCCTGGGAGAACAAAAGGATTAGGCAAACATATTCACTTCACCCGATCCTTCTCTCCAATGTCATCATCTGTAGGAGGAGAGTCAGGAGCTCCCCATGCACATTAGACCGTTGGCTGAAAGTGCTGTTCTTGGCAGGTTCAGATAGCAATGCACTAATGTGTATGGGGACCTTTATAGGTCAATAGTCTTCCTCTGAAATTAATCATAGGTTCAATCCCACAAGCAGATAAGCATATTTGGGATCCATGTCACAAGGATATCCAATATTCTGATCATACATATCTGTGGACCCATAATATACCTCTGTGCTCCTTGAAACACAAAAAGGGTTTTTTTCTCACAGATTCACTGAAAAATTGGGGGCCTATTGCAAGAAAAGCTGTATGCGGCCTGCTTTATCCAGTATTTTGCAGAGTTTTGGTTCTGCTGCATTTTTTGTGTGCTTTTTGGGCTACAATGATGGTAGTTAAAGGTTGAAGGGAAATATAGGGGAAATGTCTACATTCAGTACATAGCATTTTGGTTTGTGGAATTTATGTATGTTTTCAGATGAATGGTCTTATGATAAAGCAGCATTTATTTCACCTGTACATATTACACAAAAATAAAACCACTACAAAAACACATTAAAAACAAAAATGCTTTAAGCTGGCATTTTATGTATGTTGAGGATAATACTGTGCTACATCCAAACACTATTTGGCAGTAGAGGGGGAGATTTACCAACTCCTTTGCGCCAGAAAAGTAGCTTTAAAAAGTCACAAGCTATGGGCTTTTTACTTTTTAAATCCAACTTTTTGAAAATAAAAAAGTTGAATGTGCTTCCTTTTATGCTGCCCTTGGCATTTTTTCAAAAAGGGTTGTGGCAAGAGCGGGAAAGGAGTGTGACCAACAGCAGAGACAAATTAATCTTCATTTATGCCAGTTTTATGGTGCAAATGAAGCCAGAACTATGGTAGATTTCTATTTAAAGGGTTTCTGTCATCAGAATTTAGCCTACAAAACCGAGTGTCATTTGCAAATCGCAAATGACACCTGATGACAGAAAGCCTTCTTTTATAGAAATCTGTACGGTAGTTTTTGTTAAAATAGCGTTTTTATAATATGCTAATTAGGCCCCCTAGATGCAGTAGGCGTGAACCCTAGGAGCGGCCGTAATAACGCCCCTTACCCCTCCTCCCTTGCGTTGATTGACAGGGCCGGGCAGCCATCTCTTTCGTCTCCCGGCCCTGTACGATCGCGAAATCCCGCGCCTGCGCATTGCAATAAGCAATCTGCGCACGCACGTTGAGAGCCGGCGGCCGCCCGGGTCCCGGCTTCATCAATGCGCATGCACGGATTGCTTATCGCAATGCGCAGGCGCGGGATTTCGAGATCGTACAGGGCCGGGAGACGAAAGAGATGGCTGCCCGGCCCTGTCAATCAACGCAAGGGAGGAGGGGTAAGGGGCGTTATTACGGCCGCTCCTAGGTGCAGGGTTCACGCCTACTGCACCTAGGGGGCCTAATTAGCATATTATAAAAACGCTATTTTAACAAAAACTACCATACAGATTTCTATAAAAGAAGGCTTTCTGTCATCAGGTGTCATTTGCGATTTGCAAATGACACTCGGTTTTGTAGGCTAAATTCTGATGACAGAAACCCTTTAAGCGCATGGACAGCTGGAGGATGCGCCTAATTTATGATGAGCCTCCGTCTTGTCATAAATTTTGTGTCATCCTCCAGCAGAGCAGGGGATATCAGGACCAGCGCTGAAAGTGCCAGTCTTGATAAATCTCCCCCAGAATGCCTACAGGTTTGTAATATGTATTCGTAGTGCATTGACATACAAGACTATGGTCGTGTGACCATCATAGATGTATTTGATGTTAGCTTTTAGATTGCACTTGCTATGCATATCTGCGCCAAATTTATGAAACTGGCACACAGTAATAATAAATTTGGCGCAAGTGCAATGTGGCTGTGCCTATGTCAGTAAAAGTACACCTGGGGGTGTCTGGTGTGGAGATGTAATATTTGGTGACTTTTTAAAAAGTCGCACTTCATAAATGTAACATAAAAGTCATCTATTCTGAAATGTTGACCAAATTTTCACTTCAAATCCATAGGAGGCACTGGAAGGTGCGGTGCTCAAAAAGTGCAGTGTCCTTACGTGATAATTTTTGAGGCTGGAATTCTGGCAGGCAAGGCTGGAGAACTCCCCCCTTAAGGAGAGCAATTAGACTGTGACCCCACTGGGGACTGAAGAAGATGAGAGTGATTATAATTTGTGCACATGATGATATGGAAATTAATTTCATATCATTAACATAATAAGTGTCAGTGCTCAGAAGATCCACTATAAAAAAAATATAACCCATTCTTAAGTAGCAACATTTTATCTCATCTTCTTTGGTACGTGTCTCTTGACCTTTGGTGAATGTATCGAATGTGAGAAGTTATTGAAAGACAATTAACCACTTTCTCAGTTGGAAAAGCCAAGACCAGTAGGGAAATACAAAAATGTAGCACTTTTTGCAATACTCCATCCAAACACCATGACGGAGAACATTTTTTAAAGGTCAGCTAAAAAATATTTCACACCAATATTTCTCCAAAGTAGGGAGAAAGTGGAGGCTTCTGCAGTGAAGGATGTGATTAGGACGGGTAATAACAGCTTCCTCAATAAGCACTCTGCCTCCTCTTACGGCTAAGCCTGGGACTGAATTTAATCTTATCTTCCATCATTTTTATTGCAGAAATTGACAAAATAATTCATTCACCAAAAAGGTAATAAATGACACACATTTAATAAGCAAATACTGACAGATATAATGAGTAAAGGCTAAAGATGCCGTTTAACCCCTCATATAAAGCTCGCCGTCTCATCTGCTTTTCCTTATTGATAAACTGACAATGTGATTTATTGTCATCTATGACCATTTTCAAGGTATCATATTGATAAAATAATTAATTGGCGCAATATAAAACATGTTATAAGTGGCTGGGATTTCATACATGGAATCAGTGCTGACAATGCTAATGAGAATGTCCTATTTTAAGATGCAGACCGCATCGATCTAATGATGTGATATGTTTAATGGGCTGAGCTGGCTGACTGGTTCTCACCTTCTAAATCAAATCATGATCGGCGACTTGAAATGATATCATTATGTCTGTGTTTACAGTAATATTAAGGGTGATGCTTGCCCTTACTGACAATTTATAGAACTAAATTAGAAATGTGGCTGCTACATATACAAAAATATGCTCATTCTTGTACTAAGGTTCAACAAGATCATGGACATAGCAATATTACACACAACACAACCAACGTGAGCCATCAGTGTAATGGTATGTTATGTACTTGGTGACAAGATGTATGAGAAAGCGGAGAAAGCCAATGCCAGGCACTTCTGGTGGCAGCTTATCTCCTGGGAGAACTAAAGGATTGGGCAAAAATATTAATTTGTTGCAATCCTTCTATCACCCGACATAATCTGGCCATGGAGAGTCGGGATCTCCCCATAGACAGTAGAATGTTTGCCGAATTTGCCATTATCATTGGGTTTGGCCAACAATATGCTAATGAAGGTCGGCAGTCAACGTAGGCTGTTGTCACATCATGCCTCTAGCATATGTACACCTTTATTTGGTAGCAATAGATTATTTAATAAATGATTCTCTGAAGCACAAAAAACCTTTAAGGACCTTGACCCTTTGATTATGGTTTTAGATAATAGTCATGAGCCTACTATTCAGAACCTTTCTCATATCAAGACCAAAGTCCTTATCAAGCATGGCTCCCTGTACCTGAGGATCATCATTTCAGGGTGATGTACTGTGTCTGATGAGGGCGTCTTTGTCCATACCACAGAAAATTAATTTGAAACAGAAGGTTCGCCTGGACTTTAATCCAATATCATTCCTCTTGTGGGCATTGAGCAGATAAATTGTGGATTAAACAGCAACTTATCAAATCAACCTTTTACAAAAAACATCAATGTAGTGCTATTATCCTTACTTCTATCTTCCATTGCCTACAGATTTTACGTTAAACTCGAATATTTTTATCATCTTCTACAGAAGGTCTCAAAGATTGCTTAATAAAGGTCAATAGAAAAGAAGCCTAGTACAAAATGAATCTCATTTTACCTTGAACATCGTTGTCCTCTGAGGGACAGTGATAAATCTGTTCCAAGTTCACCAATCAACACAAATAATTCACTCAAATGAGCTTTTGTGCTGTCTATCTATATCCACCTTTCTTGTTTGACACATGGATGCCCTTTCTAGCAAAGGTCATTACTTCTTGATGGGATACAAGAAAGAGCCTGATGTTCCTGTGACCTCTTACAAGCTTACACAACCATTTTGAGGGCCATATGTGATTTCATTCCTGTCCATATACTCCTATCGCCATTATCAATGTCTTTCATTAAATGCAAGGGTTTTTTTCCCCTCATATGCTGTCCACAGTAGATAGCCCAGAAATAGGTCACAGTCGGCCACAGACACCACAGTCATAAGCTTTTAATAAACCTACAGTAAGGACCGTACGGTCTCGCTGGCATATTGCGGTGATAAAGGGGATTGTTCGTAACGCTGAAATTAATGTTGATAATATCAAATAACCAGGATCGTTTTTAATAACTTGACTTTCACAAGCTCGGGTAATAAATGGTTTTCATAAAAAGACTGTTGTTACTTTTACTCAAACAACATTAAACATCTTAACAGCCAATAAATGTAAAATATGCCAACAGATATGTAAAACCTCTTAAAGCATGATGGAATATAAAAAGTTTTCCATCAGTTAGCGATTACAATCCAGGACGTCCTTATGACCTAAAATTTGCTAAAGTCATAAAATCCACATCTTAATTCATTTTAAATGTCAAAGAAAGTAAAGGTCACATAACTTGTCTTGTAAATTTGGTTTTGTAAGAATGCTCTTTTTGGGAAAATATTGTAGGGTAAAGCTGTAGAGCAGCTATAAAGATGGTATATAGTATGGCTGACTTCTCTATCCCCATCGTGTACATGTAACCAAGTTATTGACATTTCCAGATGATCTGACAAAGAGCCCTGGTGCTACTTACCTGGGAACAGAGAATACAAGGGTAAAGGTACCTTTACACAAGGCGATGTTCGGTATGCCTGATTGACGAATGAGTCGTTTCTCGGTGCAGTGAACGTTTCAACAATGACCCTTTAGACGCGCAGATTATCATTCAAAAAATCGTAATTTCAATTGCATATCCCATCGTTTGTAAAGCAGACTGTTGCATGGTGTTGCGGACAAATTAATCGTCGTGCGCGCATTGAACAATTTCTTTTTACATGTACCATATGAAAATGTGAAGCCCAACGATGATCTTTGCCGCTCTATTGTTCATTGCTTTTACACTGCTCTATAATCATGCAGTTTCACTCGATTTCACAATAATTTACACGATAATCAGCTTGTGTAAAGGTACCTTAACATTTAGCCTGGAAGATTCTTGCATCCCCTGAAAAAAAAACATTGAAAACCATGAGCTGTCCCCATTAGACACCAGAGAAATCAGTGTGATCCACTAAGAAAAATCTGATGTCTATGGCCAGCTGAAAGTTACATTTCAGTCCTCAACACTTATCACCCAAGCATAAAAATAGTGATAATGTTTTACTGGTGGAGTTAAGACTGGTAGGTCACAAACTGACTGCTAGAATTGGCAACCTACAAACGCTTGTTAGCAATGATCTGCACGATTATCTGCTGGTGTAATACAGCCTTAAAAGTTATAGATCCCAGTTGACCTTGCAAAACGGTTGAGCTTCTCACTTTATGCTAAGTGCTGAACGATCATTCTTAATAGACAGCCACCCACATACATTTTTTAAGACAAGCCGGAGGATCACAGCTGGAGGGGTTTTTGGCCACATCCTAATTGTTGTCCATGTTGCAAAAATTATCTTTTTGTCAGTCAACTTATGCTTCCAGAAGCAACTATCAGATACCTCTGGTAGAGCTTATCACATGGACAGACCCATTTTACCTGATGACACCAATCTAATATGTATGACTTGGCTTACAAAGTTCCAAGGGATAGCTGCCCACGCCGATCAGATATTGATGACCTATCCTGAGCTCATCAATATAAACTGCCTTCATAACCCCACAATACCCTAAGGCATCTTCAATGATAAATCAATGAAAATACTATAGTCACCTTAGTTCTTCCAGTAGACTATAGGGCAGTGTTTCCCAAACCAGGTTTCATTGTAACCTGATCTGGTCCCCCACAGGAAAACAGCAATAATTGCTGTCACTTTTACAGCAAGGATAACAAAAAAGATTCAACCAGTCTGTTCAGTTAGCACAAAGGCTCACATAAACCAAATCCAAGTTTCTTATAGGTAATAACGGGAGTAGGGATTCTCTTGGTGTGGAATTTCTTTAAGGTTTCCATCATACTAACCCCTGCTATAGGAGATGCAGAGAGCTTAGATGCATGATGGTCATGGGATGCACCAGTACAGACTTTTACATCTGGACTCTGGAGCTCGAAGCAACACTTCTAAATTTAACCTTATATCAAATCTGTGCTCTTCATTCTCTAAGTAGAACTCATTTTAGCCAGCACATGACACAGTATAAAGGGCACTACAAATCAAACAGACTGTTGTAACAACATGTAGTTTATCTATTATTTACTACAACTTTCTTTTGTTAGTGCATCAAATGTAATGAATTAATTTTTTATGGTACACAGGATACACATCTCACACACAAGGTTTACTTAAAGGGGTTATCCAAGACTATAAAATGCTCCCCCCCATATGCAAAGGCCCCTCACAATGAATGTACTTACCTGGCTCCCCGCTCCTTGTCCCCGCAATGCGGCTTTAGCTTCTCCCCGTGCGCGGATGAAAACGAGCCTCCCTAGCATTGCGGGTGATGCTAGGGAGGTTGGTGCCTGCCTGCCATTGGCTGCTACACCCCCCTCCCCCGACACCGCATGGTTTCATCCGCGCACAGAGAGAAGCAGCAGTGGTGGAGAGCCATGTAAGTATATTCATTGTGTGGGCCCCGGGATGTGGGGGAGCATTTTATAGTCTGGATAACCCCTTTAACCTCAAACTTTCTGGATTACAACATCAATATATTTTGCACATTTTTTTTTCAGTGTTTAAGTTCAGTTTGGTAAATGGATCAGGATTTGGATGAGGTGAAGGTAGAATGAGAGGTGAAAATTCATCTTTCAAATCTGACTATGCCTTTAAGTACGTTACTAAGAGTGAAAAGATATGGACAGACTCTTTGTCCCGAGAATCTACCGCTATTTGGAACAGTGTATGTACACTAGTATAAACTGAGGAAGGTGGTTATAGTAAGGATGTCTTTTCCAGTCATCTTTCCAATTTCAAAAATAAATAGTGTCTATTGGTAATGTTTCAATTTATTTTTGTAATGCTCTTTCTGGTTACCATCAGGGGGCAGAGTGGCTGAGTTGGGATCAAAGCCAATCAGTTTCCCCCTATAATTCACAAACATAATGGTTTACTGCCTTCTATAAAATTGGCCTTAGTATATGTGTGAGTGATTATAATTTGTGCTTAACACTTTGGAGTATATAAACAAAATCAAAATTGAATCAAATTAAACTGAAAGGGCTCAATAAGACTATATCTGGTCAAGCTAGTCCTGGGGCAGTATCCATATCACACCACGTTGGTATAGATCATCAACATGAGATCGTCAGGGGTCCAACACCTGGGACCCCCACCGATCAGCTGTTTAAGGAGGCCTCCTCGCAGGCCCCTACAGTACCTTCAGCTTCTACTTAGTGTAAACATATTTAATTTATTTTGAATCCAGGCTACGTGGGAGTGCAGCTGCAGTGATACAGTAGAGCCGCTAGTGGTTAGGAATGGCATCCAGCCCCAAACTATTCACATGTATCAACATCAGAAGTTACAACTGTTCATTAGAGTTGAATGTAATGTCATTATTTAATGATTTTTGACAGCTGCTGCACCACAGAGGAGCCCCTCTCACCCTCCTTCAAAACAGCGAGAGAGGACCCCACCTGCCCCTCCAACACCACCAGCCCAACTTCCAGGGTTAGAAGGTAGGTAAAATAAAAAAGTGTAATGGGTGGACCGTCTCTCTTCAAAATATAAGCTAAATTTATGCTTTATCTTTTGTAGCTCCAACCGTCAGGGAGGAGTTTTCCCCAGGACCATGGGAAGACCACTCAGTATGGGTGTCCAGTAAGTACAAACCCCAAACTGACAATGTGTGGCCTTCTCAGTGAGCAAAAAAATGGCTCAATACAGATACATGTCACTGAATAACTCATTCCAGTAGATATACCAAATATATTTTTTTTGATCAGAACTTTTTATTGCAATTTCACTTTACAAAAATAAAGAAAAACAATACAATATATAAAAGCAAAGTATACATAAGTACTCCGAAAATGTACGTACAGTAGTTGACTTGCACAATATCAGTATCTACAATGCCTGCATTGTACATCATCACTTAGCACTATAGCATATACCATACAAACCCCACATCAACCCCCATTCCCAACGCCCCCCTGCCCCTCCCGCCCTCCTCTCCGTGTGGCCGCACCCCAGCACCACTATCAAGACCGGTACCTTCATCATCTTATACTCCTAGTCCACTGAGGACCATTTTGGTCCATATACTCATTAGCCTTTGAGATTGTCTAGCCGGGCCTAACATCCACTCTTGCCATTGTTGTATAAATTTTTTGGTTGTGCCTCTATTAATATGGACACCACTCTCCATAGATATCATATGATTTGCCATTTGAATCCATTGTGTCACCGTAGGAGGATTAGGTTGTATCCAATATTTTGCAATAGATTTTCGAGCCATACAGAGCAGCCTGGCTATTGCAATTTTATGAGCTGCCGTAGTAAGAAGTTCCTCCACATATCCCAAAAAGCCTACCAAAGGAGTTTGTGAGATCTCAATGGTATAACATTCCTCTAGTTGTCTATATACAGCAGTCCAGAATGATTCCAATTTTCTACACGACCAGAGCATATGAATTAAATCTGCTTCCGGGACGGTACACCTTGGGCAAGTAGATTCTGAACGTAGGCCCATTTTAAACATGAGCCAGGGAGTCTTATACACCCTGTGAACAAGAAATAACTGAGAAAGGCGATGTGCCACGCTCAAAGAAATGTTGGGTACCGCCCCTAAAACATCCCTCCACTGCTCTTCCGTCAGCACTCCCACATCTTTTTCCCATTTACTTTTAAGACAGGCAAGTGGATTATTAAAGTTCTTGTCTAATAGTGCAGTATATACCATAAAGATCAATGTACGTGATACCTTTGCCTTCACAACTAGGTCTACAATTGGCATTGCACAGATCAGTAACGGTCCCTCTCTTTCCTGACTGTGTAGAGCATGCCTAAGTTGTAAGTATTTATAAAATACTCTATGGGGCAGGTTAAATTCTGTCTGCAATTGTTCAAAGGACTTGAGCACCCCGTCTGTATACAATTGACTTAGTCTGGTAAGACCGGCCCATTCCCAACTTCCAAACCCTTCTAACTGGAAAAGCTCCCACAGCTTGGGATTCCCCCAAATCGGGGTAAACCTTGTGTGTCCTGACACTCCCAAGAGCTCCCGTATCGACCACCATACTTTATGTAATAGAACGAGAGTGGACATAGCTGGAGTGCTCAACCTACCCTTATGCGCCTCCAAAGCACTCAGCAAAGAGTTTTCAGATACCAAAAACTGCACTATTAATCTCCTAGAATCTTTAGTACCAGTTCCCTCCTCCAACTTCCACCCCTGCATTTGTTGCAATTGAGCCGCCAAGAAATATTGATTTGGCACCGCAATACCTCCCTCATCTTTAGGTAATTGCAATTTCGACAATGCTATCCGAGCCGATTTCTTTTTCCATATTAATTCCCTGAATAGACTTTCCATTTTGCGGAACAGATATCTGGGCACCCATGTCGGAGCATTGTGCAATACGTAAAGCAATTGTGGCATAAAGATCATTTTTACTAAATTTGCACGTCCTATAACAGAGAGGGGTAGCTTAATCCATGTGTCTACCTTTTTTCTCATCCTATCCAACAGGGGTAGAATATTCGACTTATTATAATCAGATATGTTACGAGTAACCCAAATGCCTAGATATTTGAAAGTGTCTACACAAGGGACCAAGGAGCTCGCCATTCCCGTCCCATCTCCCTGCGGGTTCAACAGCATCAAAGCCGATTTGGTCCAGTTGATAGTTAATCCTGAAAACCTCCCAAATCTCTCTATGGTCCCCATCACTCTAGCCATCGTGCCCTCCACGTCATTCAGAAATAAAAGTAAATCATCCGCATATAATGCCACTTTTTCTTCTTTCTCCGGATATCTAAATCCTTTGATGTGAGGATCTTGACGTATAATGGCCGCAAGTGGCTCGATGGCTATAGCGAATAATAAAGGTGATAGGGGGCACCCTTGTCTTGTTCCTCTTTCAAGCCTGAAACTGTCAGAGAACTCCCCATTGACCCGGACTCTGGCTATTGGGTCTACATAGAGTAGTTGAACCCACGCTATAAATTGAGGACCAAACCCCATCCGTCTTAAGACGGCCCACAGGTAACCCCACTCAACACTATCAAATGCTTTGGCAGCATCTAATGACATTACTGCCTTGCCAAGGGGGCCCCCCGGGACCGCCTGCATATTAAGAAAGAGTCTGAGCAAATTGATCGCAGTAGACTTTGATGGCATAAATCCTGACTGATCTGGGTGTATCACAGAGGTAATAATATGTATTAGCCTGTTTGCTAGAACCTTCACCAAGATCTTGACGTCTGTCGTTAGCAGGGAGATGGGACGGTAAGACTCAGGGAAATTGGGATCCTTTCCTGGCTTAGGAAGGACTACTATAGCAGCCTCATAACAAGAATCCGGCAATCTGCCCAAATCCTGAGCACCCTGAAAAACCTCTAAGAGTGTAGGTAAAACATCATCTCCCAAACACTTAAACACTTCCGCTGGCAGACCATCAGGCCCCGCTGCCTTTTCATTATTCATATCCTTCACCTCTACCTGCAGTTCCTCCAGTGTAATGGGTAAATCTAGACTGTTCCTGTCCTCTTCAGTGAGTGTTTGAAGCTGCACCTCACACAGGTATTGCGCAACCTCATCCTCTCCATAACTACATTTAGTTTTATAGAGCTCCGCATAAAACTGATAAAACACCTTAAGTATATCAGGAATGTCAGTGACCAATCTCCCAGAAATGTCCTTCAAGCTGTACACATAGGACTCCTGCTGTACCCTGGCAACCGTTGCTAAGAGATGCCCTACCCCTTCCCCTTCCTCAAAGTACTTTTGCTTCATAAAAAAGCGTCTATTATTTGCCTGCTCCATACTATGCGTGGTGAAGGCTTCCTGCGCCTCTTTCCAATACTGCAACGACCCCGGTGATGGGTTCGTAACATGCAGTTTCTCCGTGTCTGCCACCCAATTACTAAGTTCAACCCCCAAAGATCTACTTTTCGTTTTAATTTTCGATATTTGTGAGACAAATACCCCTCTCATATACGCTTTCAGCGTATCCCATATGACGCCAATGTCCGCAGACCCCTGATTAGTTACAAGAAACTCCCCAATCTGGGCTCTGACTTCGCTGAAGTTCATTAGTTTAAGCCAGAATGGATTAAGCTTCCACCTATTATGTCTCCTATGTCTGGCATCACCCACATTCAGCCTTACCGACATTAGGGAAGATATACCAAATATTTAAAGGGATTCTGTCAGCAGGATATTGGGTATAGAGATAATTACATCTCTATACCGGCCTTACTGCTGTGATTGTAAATATGTAAGTGTAATTGTTATTAGGGCAGTAATTTACATAAAAAAGTGTTTTTATTAGCATGTGAAATACCTGGATAAGGAGCCCAAGGGGAGGTCCTGCGAGCCGTTGGAGCCCAGCACCGCCCTCCAGCTAATTATGCACGCCCCTTCAGCGATGTCTTCTCCCCCGGCTGCAGCGCATCTCGCGCATGCGCCGTGCATACAAGAGTCTGTGCCACAGCCGGAGGAGAAGACAGCGCTGAAGGGGCGTGCATAATTAGCTGGAGGGCGGTGCTGGGCTCCGAAATCTGTGCCGTGCCCGGGCTCCAATGGCTCGCAGGATCTCCCTTTGGGCTCCTTATCCAGGTATTTCACATGTTAACAAAAACGCTTTTTTATGTAAACTACTGCCCTAATAACAATTACACTTACATATTTACAATCACAGCAGTAAGGCCAGTATAAAGATGTAATTATCGCTATACCCAATATCCTGCTATCAGAATCCCTTTAATGACATGCAATTGCTAAAGTATTCTGATCCAGGTGCTGGTTTGAAAGTTTCGAATAGTTTTTTATGGGACAACCCATTTAACTCGATCATACTAATTATATTACTGCTTCCACCCCTACAGATATCCCGACTGACTTTGAGGTGGAGGCAGCCTTACGCCACTTTGACACCAGACTCCATGCTGCCTCCAGGCTTATTCGCGGCCTGCAGCTGGAGCTCCGAGAGCTGCAGGCGATAATGGCCAGACGTCGTTAAAGGCTGGCATAACCTTTTTTTTTCCTTATTTATTTTTTGTTGAAAGTTATTATTTATTTTACTAAAATTATTCTTCTAAAACTTGTGTTTTAATTGTTTTTTTAAACTTTTAACACCTTCCTGACATAGTGTGAAAAAGACAGGGGTGTCTGTTTAAGCCAGAGCCTCCAAAAATTGTGCATAGGCCAGAGCCCGCATTACTGTGAAGAAGACAGGAGTGTCTGTTTAGGCCGGAGCCTCCAAAAATTGTGCATAGGCCAGAGCCCGCATTACTGTGAAGAAGACAGGGGTGTCTGTTTAGGCCAGCTTTCCGGATTACAACCCTGTAAACATTCTACCTTGTAAAGATAGGCAGTGAAAATTATATATGGGCTTTTCATGGGTGGCACAGCCAGTAGTAGTAGGGGACGGGGTACATCAGCACAGCAGAGAGTGAATAGTAAATACAACAAACTGCTGTGGAGTATAACAATCTCCGCTAATGTAACCTTGCGCGCTGCGCTCCCATTCATTTCTATGAGCGCAGCAGGGAGCTGCGCCTGGTGGTGGCCGGACCCCCGGAAACCCGGGGTCCTCCAGGCGCAGCGCTCCCCGCTCCGTTCTGGATATAGGTGCGGGTTCCAGCGGTGGGACCCGCACCTATAAGACAATGGGGGCATATCCTAGCGATATGCCCCATTGTCTTAGATGAGAATACCCCTTTAACTGGCTGCTGCTGGTTGTGGCAGGAGGTGGGTGACTCTGCCGGGCCTCCTTTTCAGAGACGCTGGCAGCATGCTGGGGCTGGCTGAAAGCTGTGGCCAGGTTAGTACATACTTACAATGAAAAAAAGGGGATTTCAGTCAGCACATCCCAGTGCGCAGGTGCACGTTGCTATGGCTAAATGCTCAAGGAAAGTAAAATACGTACAATACAGAGATCACCTTGACGATTTGGTGGATGGGCTCAGATAACTTTGTACAAAATATATTTGCCAAGAATCTCTAATTTACTAAACAAGCATAGCATTAGCTTCAGAATACCTCATATCACTATGGCATTTTGTGCTGTACTGGTTGGCAGTGTGCTGTTGCATTGTATGTATTTTCCTTTCCTTGAGCATTTAGCCATAGCAACGTGCACCTGCGCACTGGGATCTGACTGAAATCCCCTTTTTTTCTTTGTAAGTTTGTACTGGAGGTGTGGCTACTCCATTTGGTCATGCACTCCTGACTAGCCCATCTGCCCCATAGGCTCATTTTAATTAGTGTAACTATAAAGCCGAGTGGACTCGGCATGCAAGTTGGTACCTGCATCCTTGAATTAGTGGAGGCCTTTGAAGCACCAGGAATGGAAAAAGGCAGAGGGGATCCAGCATGCATGTGGAACCAACACCCCCTGATTATACGGAAGCCAAGGTTGGCACATAACAGGTACGAAATAGTGTTAGGTACCCATCCTACAGAGATCACCTTGACGATTTGGTGGATGGGCTCAGATATTTTTGTACAAAATATATTTGCCAAGAATCTCTAATTTACTAAACAAGCATAGCATTAGCTTCAGAATACCTCATATCACTATGGCATTTTGTGCTTTATCAGGTTAGTACATAGCTTCTCCCGGTATGAAGCTAATTTCTCCTCCTTTTCCTGGGGAGGAAAACAATCCCCCATGTTGGATTGATACCGCGGGTCCAGAAGCATCGCAAGCCAGTATTCGTCAGTCTGCCTTATTTTTAGGATACGCCTGTCAGTGCGTAAGCATGTGAGCATACAGCTCACCATCCTGGCCAGCGTGCCCAAGGAGCCAGTTCTTTCCGTCTCAGCCTCCCTCTGAGACAATTGAGTGTCCCTGAAGGTGTCATCGTCATCCTCCAGCTCCTCCAACTGTGTCTCCTCCTCCTCCGGGGCAACATCAAACTCCTCCTCCTCCCCCTCCCCCTCCTCTAACTGAAGCTCCTCATCCTCCTCCTGCACCTCCATGGAACTTTGTCGTTGGGGCTCCCCAACAGTGACAGCATGGCGTGCAGAGAGATGTGCAGGAGTTCCTTCCCCCATTGCCCCCTGCTGCATGAGCGACAGTGTCTTTTCAAGGACAAATATTAGTGAAACAATATCCTGGCTGACCAATTTAGTGGCTTCTTCAAAGGGCTTCAGCACACTGCAGGCATTTCGGACCAGCTTCCACTGATGGAAATCTAAGCCACACCTGCTCCCTACGGTTGACGATTCTGGCTGCTACTGGACAAAGTCATCCACTACTCTCCGCTGCTCAAGGAGCCATTGCAACATGTGAAGCGTGAAATTCCACCGAGTTGGCACGTCACCTATCAAGCGGTGTGGCGGAAGACCAGCAGAGCGTTGCGGGACACATAAGAGTGACTCAAATGAGTGCAAAGCATCCGTGACTTTGCCAGCACTGTGCGCAGGCCAGTGAATGTTTTCAGAAATCTCTGAACCACTAGATTGACTACATGTGCCATACAGGGAGCATGCGTGAATTGCCCCAGCTTCAGCGCTGTCACTATATTTGTCCCGTTGTCACTCACGACCTTGCCCACTTGCAGCTGGCAGGGAGACAGCCAGCGTGCAAGTTGCTACTTGATGTGATGCAGCAAGCTTTGGCCTATGTTGCTGTGTTGCCAAGACAGATTAAGTCTAACACAGCATGGCAGCGTTTAACCTGGCACATGTGATAGGAAGGAGGGGGGTCAACTCTCTGTCCTGATGCTCCTGCAGGCGGACTGCCCGTGAAGGTGGAGGAGGGAGCGGATAAGTGTGTGGTGGTCTGCAATCCTGGCTGGAAACTGCCTGGAGGTGCCAAAAGCAATTTGCCCTGTTGCTGGGGGGTTGCTGCCACACTGCCACCAAAAACATTCAGCCAGTGGGCCGTAAAGGACAGGTAGTTCCCCTGGCCATATGCACTGCTCCAGGTGTCGACCGTGACGTGCACGGTGCTGCAGAGGGACAGCTGCAGGGAGCGTCCTATGTTGTCCACCACATGCGAGTAAAGGGCGGGGATGTCTTTATTTGAAAAGTAATTCTGGCTAGGGATCTGCCAGTGCGGCTGAGCGCAAGCCATCAGCTCCCTAAAAGCAGTACAATCAACTAAATTGTACGGCAGAGACTGCACAGCCAGCAACTTGGTCAGGTGGGAATTAAGTTTGCGCACTGTGGGATTGCTGGTTGCGTAAACTTGCTTCCTTGCCACGCACTCGACGATGGACGGCTGACGAGTAAGAGGAGGTAGAGAAACGCACACGGTTGACGACGAGGACGTGTATGTACTAGTTACGCCACTGGATGCGGGCTTCCTGACGCAAGGGACCCCAGGAGAAGTAGCCAGCTCTTCAGTCTTAATGCGCTGCTATAATTCACCTTGGTTAGACAAATTTGCGGCATGACGCCGCTTCAGATGGTTCCACAGAGCAGTGGTCCGTATACTTGATGCTTTCCTATGGCTCAATTTCTGCTTACAGATGCGGTGCAGATGTCCCCCGGCAGAGGGGTGAAATACTTCCACACACCTGACGTTCGGCCTCCAAAGGTGGCCAAGCTTGGCATAGCCCTTGCACGCTTAGACCCTGATGCCGGCCCCACCATACTTGGGGTCTCACTAGTTCCCAAGCCTGGACCTACCTTTCCTCTGCTCTCTGTTCCTGCCACTACCACCGCCCTCCTCCTCGGAGATCAAATCCTCCTCACCAGCCCGATCCAGCTCCCAGGTCCTCCTGTCTAACACAGTCATCATCAGACTCCCCCCACTTTTGTCTGACTGCAATATCGGCTGTTCCCTGCCAACCTCCGCTTCCGGGCAGTCCAAACACTGACTGCTCTCTAAAAAATCATCAGGGAGGCTTTCCTCAATGTCTGCCGGATTGTGCAGTGGGGTTCGGTGGCCTTTTATTTGATAAAACGCAGAAGGCACACCACTAGGAGGGGGCACTGAAGGCAGAGAGGAGGCAGAGAATGACTGGCTTTGCTGGAGCGGAATGGTGGAGCAGGAGGAACACTCTGAGTCTGACCCCTGGCTACATGATACAGTATCAGCAGAATAAAGCAAGTCATCTGGCTGTGATTGAGATGAGTGAGTCATCCACTCTATTACCTCATCCACTTTCTCCTCTACAACAATTTTGCACCTTGGTGGGTTAGCCTGGTGGAACAGTGGCCAACTACTATGAATTCTACCGGTAGAAGCTGCGGCTACGTGTCCTTTGCCATTGCTTGCCTGTGCCACCTTCTCCTTTTTTTTTGAGCTCGAGGTCTGGCTGGAAGTGGAACCCTTTTGCTTTTCCGTGCCAGACATTTTCACTTGACTGTGGCAGCAGGCAATCAGGTCTTTGTCTCTCTCCCTGTCTCTCTCCCTCACTCTCCCTGCCTGATTAATATTACTAGCCCTGCACTGGCCCTGCACTTGCCCTGCACTGGCCCTGCACTAGCCCTGATATGTGTATTATGGATGCTCAGAACAACACCACAATTAACAGAAAACAGTCCTCTGTCTTTCACAAGCTCCTGCTTGTCTCAGCAGGCGCAGCACAACTGATGTCACTGGCTTACCGAGCCTATGGGCCAATCAGAGCGAGCCCTTCCCACTAGGTCAGGTGACCGGCTTCTTCCCGGGCTTTTTGCCGTTCTCACCGCGAACATTTCCACAAAAATAACATACAGTAAACGTTTGCTAATTAACTGAATTTGTACGCATCAGCGTATAGATGAACTGATACGTAGCATTAGCGTACAATTCATCAGACAAGTATGTAGCCTTTGCGTACAAAGGTTTAAGAACATTTAAGATTCGTACAGAGCGAATCTGAAAAGATCCGGATCCGCTTCGGAGTAGAAAATTGCGAAGATTCGTATCGAATCTATGAAGCAGCGAATAAATTCGCTCATCTCTACTATCCAGTAAGGTGTAAATACTGGTAGAAGTATAATTATAATTTTATTATTATTATTATCATTCCTATGTGAATTGTTTTGAGTTTTTTCCACTTACACATCCAGAGTAAAGGCCATTTGTTGCTGTGAATTGCATAATATCTATGTTATGCCTTTAACAATGTGTATTGCACAAAAGCATTTTGTCTTATGTAAAGTGTGGTGGTTCCCCAGTTACAAAAGTCATGACCTTTCCAATATGGTCCTGGGTTAAGATACTTTCCTAGCTGCCATAATTGGTTGGTAGGTGCACAGAGTGGGCCCTTTACAGCGTGAGAAGCACAGGCATTGCAGTGCTGCGTTTCTTACATTTAATAACGCAGTAAGTCCTGTTTTTCATTTTGTTTAGGGTGCCTTCACCCCAGTGATGAGGTCCTGTTAAAAGCCACAGTCTGGGAGGTTACAAAGATAGATCCTTTAGGTGTAATGTGTAGGTGTCCCAATACTTTTGTCCATGTAGTTATTAAATGTCACATTAAGCATACATATAAAATATAATGTTCATTACTGTTATTTTTCAGGGTCAATCTTCACCATCTGCTGCCCTATAAGAAACAAAACAACACCTACATATAATTGGCCAAACACTATTCACCCAGTGGTGTGTGGAAAAAAAAATCAATAGTAACCACTAGCAAAAACACCCACCACATTATGGTATAAAAATATAGTGTTTTATTCAGTCGTATTAAAATCAGACAGACAAAAACCAATAAAAGGTAGGAATCACTTACACAAAAGGAACTGTCTATAGTGATAGTTAAATGTTAACACTACTAAATGCCTAAGGCCTCATTCAGACATCCGTGGAGCACAGTCCGTGAAAACCCGGACTGTGCTCCTTCTGAGGGCAGGAGCGCACGGCGTCATTGGTTGCTATGACGCTTTGCGCTTCGTGAGGCCGCTGCTGTACAGTGATACACTTGATACGAGTGTATCACTGTACAGTGGCGGCCTCACGAAGTGCACGGCGTTATTCCAACAAATGACGCCGTGCACTCCTGCCCTCAGAAGTAGCACAGTCCAGGTTTTCACGTACAGTGCTCCACGGATGTCTGAATGAGGCCTTACAAGAGTTCCAGAGGATAAATGGTCGTACTAGGACCCAGCACAAAGTGGCATAGGTTAATTTAGTCAAACACAACAATACTGACAATGTGCAAAAAACACCAAATGTTAATGCATACAACAAATGTATAAAGATATACATTGCAGTATAAAAAACCCCACAAGGCATCTCCAACCCCAAATGTAAGTTTCACCTATAGCTTCCCTCTAAGGGGTGTTAAAAGACAAAGTATGATAATTAGAAGGTATATTTAAGGTAAACTTCCAATGTCAGGAGCCTGGAAACCCCCTTTAATTCACATTGTGAGGGACAGTCAATGATGAAAATACCTTATTTTTCACTTTATAAGATGCACCCGATGATAATACGCACCCCAGATTTTAGAGTAGGAAAATAAGAAAAAAATATTTTTCATAAGACCTCCTATCAGACCCCCATAAATTTCAGGACATCACATCAGACCCCCATCAGACCTCAGATCAGCCCTTTCAGACCCCCATCAGACCTCAGATCAGCGCACTTAGCCCCCATATCAGCCCACTCAGCCCCCATCAGATCTCAGATCAGCCCACTCAGCCCCCATCAGACCTCAAATCAGTCAATCATCCCACTCAGCCCCCATATCAGCCCACTCAGCCCCCATCAGACCTCAGATCAGCCCATCAGCCCCCATATCAGCCCACTGTGCCCCCATATCAGCCCACTGTGCCCCCATCAGACCTCAGATCAGCCCACTGTGCCCCCATCAGACCTCAGATCAGCCCACTGTGCTCCCATCAGACCTCAGATCAGCCCTCTGTGCCCCCATTATACCTCATATCAGCCCACTGTGCCTCCATATCAGCCCACTGTACCCCTATTAGACCTCAGATCAGCCCACTGTGCCCCCATATCAGCCCACTGTGCCCCCATCAGACCTCAGATCTGCCCACTGTGCCCCCATTATACCTCAGATCAGCTCACTGTGCCCCCATCAGACCTCAGATCAGCCCACTGTGCCCCCATCAGACCTCAGATCAGCCCACTGTGCCCCCATTATACCTCAGATCAGCCCACTGTGCTCCCATCAGACCTCAGATCAGCCCTCTGTGCCCCCATTATATCTCAGATCAGCCCACTGTGCCTCCATATCAGCCCACTGTACCCCTATTAGACCTCAGATCAGCCCACTGTGCCCCCATATCAGCCCACTGTGCCCCCATCAGACCTCAGATCAGCCCACTGTGCCCCCATTATACCTCAGATCAGCCAACTGTGCCCCCATCAGACCTCAGATCAGCCCACTGTGCCCTCATATCAGCCCACTGTGCCCCCATCAGACATCAGATCAGCCCATCAGAACAAAATAAAAACCTCTCTTACCTCTCCTGCGCCGCGGGTCCGGCGCTCCTCTATCTCCTGCCGGCGCTGCACTGTCACCTGACTGCGTGCAGCATCAGGTCATAGTGCGCGCACTACGTCCTGGTGCTGTACGGGGTCAGGACAGTGCAGCGCCGGCAGGAGAAGACAGAGGAGCGCCGGACCCGGAGCTGAGCTGCAGCGCAGGAGGGTGAGTATGTTTCCCCACTCCTGGCACCTATTACATACTAGTGAGCGCTTCCATAATGGAAGTGTTCACTATTATTTGCTTTATGAGATGCACGGCCATGTAGAATGCTGCAAAATATGTTGGAGCTTTATAACTGAATAAAATTTTAGAGAGAACAATACAGAAGTTAAACCACAGCTGCACAGTTCTCTTTCCTCTGATGTATATTGTCCATATGGCAGTAACATGTGGGCTGTAAATGCAGTACAGCGTTCACATTTCATGGAGGAACCAGAACCCCAACTTTTGATGATAGTATGTACTGTAGATAGGGTGATATCCAAAGTCTTTGCAATTTTATATTGAAGAACATTTTTCTGAAATTGTTCCAAAATTTTTAGACACAGTTTTTTGTAGATTGGTGAATCTCTGCCCATCCCTGCTTGTATAAAAGACTCTGCCTTTCTAACATGATTTTTTGATACCCAGTCATGATTTAGTAGCAAATTACTCCTCCAGCTGTTTTTTTATTAGTACCACTTACTTTTCCAGCCTTTTGTTGCCCCGTCCCGACTTTTCTGAGATGCGATGCTGCGATCGAGTTCTAAATGAGTTTATTTTTTTTCCTGAAATGTAAAATTTATCTCTTTCAAATTGAATATGTGTTTTATGTTTTATTGTGAAAAATATGGGTCTATGATTTGCTTTTTCATTAATGCTAAAAAATTTCAGCAGGTGCGGGGTGGGGTGCGGGGGGGGGTGGTTGGTGTTGCTGGAACCTCCTCTACTTGTTGACCAATTCTCCTTTTTCTAAAAATCACCCCAGCTATTAGGCCAGTGCAAAAAACAGGATGATCATTCTCTTTAATTCTCTAAAAGCGAAGCTCAACCATGTCAATTGAGCTTACCCAATGTCGTAAATGGAAATGTTTTCAGGAATCGAAGATAATAAAATGCGGAGCATATTCCACGTTGTCTCATCTATAAGCCAACGAGATAGCTTCATTGAAACAAAATAAATATTCTGACAGCTCACTGAACTTTTGTAGATGGCATAACATTTGCAGTGGTAAACTGTTGTTTGCAAAGCAAACATTTTTGAGTTGATTTATAGAATAAGTCATTCCTCAAAGTGAAATTTACTTTTTACAGCATCTTCATTTAGGATGCCATATATACACAGTAGAGCCACGTGCATGGGGCCACGCAGAATCCCATAGTAAGCGGTGCAGCACCATATGGCATTATGTATTTTAACTACCCTGCGCTAAAAATTCAAAGTTGCCACACTAATTATGTCAATACTAAACTCTTAGAAACAGGGGTTTACAAGGGGGTGACATAACACTATTTTGTACTCTCCTCATTTTTTTGTCAATGTTGGTTAGTTTTTGGAAAAGATGAATCCTCTACAGGAGCATACAGCTCATAGAAAAAGTAGAGGTAGAGCTACCTTGAGCTGGTCTTCCATATAATGGGCATCACAGCAGATTCATTGATGGGCTCTATGATATAACACTCTACAATGGGCATATAAAGGGTGGCCTCATAAGGAAAAGCTTTATCTATATGCCACTTCAGGACATATGGATGATTTGGGGGGAAGGGGAGTACAGACAGAACTCGGTGCAGCTCACACTCTGGAGGACCTACTGCACCGTGACGGCTTCTGTTTTAAAAAGAGGGTTTCTCTTGGAGACAAACTATTTAATAATTTAATGTTTGTTGCCTGTCACCCAGTTTTACCCTAATTGATTTTCTATACTGATCAAACAATAATCATGTAAAATAATGTATTGCTGACATAAGCCCTTTTGAAGGTTCCAAATCTATGATCATAACCTGTATTGGGAAAGACAAATGAAATGATCCATTCTTCTGGCTGTTATGGGTCTTTCTCCTGGGCTAGGCGACCTCTATCCTTCACTACTGGGTTGGAAAAGGGAATAGACTAGCACCCTGGGTGCTTTAAGGCTTCTATATCCACCAACTAATTAGTAAAAAAAACAAATTCTGTGCACAGAAACATGTAGAATACTTCAACCTGACCCTAACAAGGGATTAGATCTGATTAAATCTTTTGTTTTGCTATGAATTTGCTGATATGAGCTAGCTATGTTAACCCCTTCACGACCGCCATACGGCTATATACGTCCTATCTGCACATGCCCCGTGCAGATAGCACGTATATAGACGTGCAGGCGGCCCTTTAATCCCAGCGCTGATCAGCGTGGGATTAAAGCTCCTGCTCCTGCAATCTAGCAGGAGCAGGTCGGGTCCCGGCTCACAGACAGAGCGGGGACCCTGAGGAGAAGACAGGAGCGGTTTATTACCGCTTCTGTCTTCTCCTAAGCCGGAGGAGAGACTTACGTCTTCAGCGGCGCAGGCAGGAAAGAAGCGGCAGCGCCGCTTCCTGTGTTAGACCCGGCGGTCACGTGACCGCCGGGTGTCTCGGGGCCAGAGCAGTGCTGCAGGGTCTAAGGAGACCCTGATCAGCTCTGCCTGTGTGTGATGAGCCCCCAGGGGGCTGTTTTCCCCTGTAACTGGGGCTCCTGTGGATGCCCCAGTTACAGTGGAAACAGTGAGAAAAAAAAGTGTAAAAAAAAGAAAAAAAAAAAAAAGTCAGTCCTCCAGAGGTCTTTTAATGACCTCCTGGGGGACATATTAGTTGTCAAAAATAAATTAATATATAAGTAAAAAATAAATAAAAAACAAAACAAAAAAAGTGTAAAAAAAAAATTAAACACGCAGTCGCCAATGGAAACAGTCACCATAGTCGCCTCGTCAAATAAAATCTATACATGCTATATATCAAAACGATCGTCATCAAATAGGGAACCCATTGCAATAATTAATTTGTGCGTCAGTTTTAATATTTTTTTTAAAAAATCTATAATTTAAAAAAAATCCTTTTTTTTAATAAGAATTAGCGGTTTTTGTCTAAATTAAACCTAAAAAAATATAAAATATCTTTAAAAAAACCATTCTAATAATAAGTCCTAAGTGTCAAGTAAAAAAAATAGCAAAAATTATTTTCGTATTCAAACGGAAAAAAAAATTAGGGTCACTAAGCCACCATGTCCCCAAATCACAAAAAGTTGCCTGGACATTCAGGCCTTTTATAGGTCCGGTCATGAAAGGGTTAATATGCCATATAAACATGTCTCTGTTTCATTGGGGTCTGACTCCTTTTTGACACTGATATGCGCTGTGTGCTCTAGGCCTCTGTATATGTATAAAAGCTATGCACACACAATAATAGGCCTGCTAATATTAATAGTGCAGTGACTAAGGCTTCTATTAATAGTGTTATGGAATATAATGCTAATATAGAGAGTGCAGTGTTTGCATGCATGCACCAGTACTGACCTCATCAAAACCTACGCAAGGAGGATGACAGGTGCAAATCAGAAGCGTAGAAACAGCTGAGAAGAATGGTTAGAAAATTTTAGGAGGGAGGAGAGCATAATAACAAAACAAAATATAATAGAGAACAGGAAGACAAGGCAGAAAAGAGAGTTGGATACATAATTTAAGTTTGTGGATGGAAAATAATAGTGAAGCAATAGTTTGGCCAGAATCTGGGTGAAACACAAAGGCATGAGAAAGGTTACAAGTAGATAGTCATAAGATGGTAGACAAGAGGTGGGATAGAGTAACTACAGTAACTATCCCACCTCTTTGTCTCTGGCTGTATGGAACAGAAAACATGGGGTAAAACATAGAAGCAAGTAGCACAGGAGAGAACAAGAAGGTGAGTGTGAATTCTAGGAGCAGAGTGGACAACAGGAGTGAAAAACACTCAACAGAGAACAGAAAGTTATAAGATGAACATGAATAAGGCTTTGGTGAGAACAGTAAGGCAGCAGGCTGGAAGTACAGAAAGGACGGAAAGGACACGGGAAAGAGATGGCAAAGAACTAGGCATTCAGCAGATGAGTATAGACCCCATATTTGGGGTGCACAGAAAATAGGGAGGGAAAAAAAGTATTCAAAACAGGACATTCAGGAGCTGAGTACAGGTTGGTAGCAATGAAATAATTGGGGCTCAACAGGAGTTTCAGAGAATAGGGCGTCAGGGGTGAGGTAACACAAAGAATGTCTGTAGAAAACTGGAAGTGAAAAGATGGGATAGTACAAAGAATTCAGGAGCTGAGGAGAAAACTGTGGACAAAGGAGAGTCACCTCTCCTGACATGTATGTTTTTGTGAACACTTGAATCTACACAAAACTATTCTGGGGCATGTTTTCTTTGAGGTATGTGTTGTACAGCTCCTCTGTTACTTCTTTTGGAAATGTATGAATACAGTAAATTGACAGCTGACAGTACCATTCTCTTGTCAATAGGTTGTTCCCTACACGTCCAGTTTGATGCAGCAAATTCTTGTGTCCTACCTCATTCCTGACTTCCTGTCAAAACTGATTATGTAGAGACTTGCCTCACTGACCGAGGGGAATGGTAACACCCAGTTATCATTTTCATCATAAATTTTCAGGAGAAATAACAGAGCAAAAGCATAATGCAGAGTCCTGAAAAATGTGCCAGTCTCCCCGAACATTATTCATGCATAAATGCATCTCCACCTATAAAATACTCCATAAAGAGGTTATTCCATTACAACCACTTATCACCTATACATAGGATAGGGGTTAAGTGTCTGAAGGGCGGGGGTCTGACTACTGGGGCCCATGACAATCACGAGAACAGGGGCCCTTATTTCCTGTGTGAATGGAGAGGCAGACATGCGTTCATGTCCGACTCACAATTCAGCTCTGTGGGACTGTCGGAAATAGACAAGTACAAACGCTCGGCTATCTTCGGCAGCCCCAAAGAGCTGTGGATAGTGGATACTATGTAATCAGACAACCCCTTTAAAGGGAGTCTGTCACCTCAATTATAGAATATTATCAGCAGAATTACATAAGTAGGAATGCAAAGAAGGAGTCCAGATTATTATATAGTCTAGACTGCTTTCTTCGCGCTTAAGGGGTCTCCATTGTGTGAGTGCAGCTCAGCAGTCCAGACCATGTAATACACTACAGCTTTGTCGACCTACAGTGATGGAACAGGGGGCAGTAGGAAAATAAAAAAGCACCGATCTGGACTCTTTATCTGCAGTACTTCTGATGTACTACTGCAGATAATAGATCAGAATCAAGTTGACGGACTCCCTGTAAGCAGACAAACAATGCGTACTACTAACCAGTCTGCGGCTTAATAACAGTGGTCACATATTTTAATAAATGTCTGAAATAAGCAATTTAACAACAATTAGAGGAAATAAAGTTGAGCAAAATGTAATTAATCCATGGATTGAAATACCCCCAGACATAAATACAGCAGAATCATACACAACAGGCCTCTTCCCTGGCACTGCGCACAGATCTAATTAGAAACAGCCATCTTTTGTTTGCTGTCATAAATGAAATAATGAAAAGCAAAATCTGTTTTAAGTGCCGTAAATACAACCATAAGATCTGCCGACTTTCTCACCAGCTTTTATTTTCCTACTGCTATGCAGAATGAGGGAATATCTGAGGCTGCTGAGAAGGGAACATTAGTTGTGGGATTTTACAATGAAGCAGAATACAAAGAGACCATTTCTCTATATTGACAATGGTATTTGTCACAATGTCCTCACTACACTGGGCACGATCATTACACAGTATAGCTGCTTTTCATCAAACACATTTAAGTCAGTGAATTTTAGCTTAGACCCTATTTCTTTTAACACCTCATTCTGAACTAAGTTAAAGGGGTTTTATCATCTTGGACAATGGGGGCATATCGCTAGGATATGCCCCCATTGTCCTATAGGTGCGGGTCCCACCGCTGGGACCCGCACCTATATCGAGAACGGGGCCCCGAAAGTGAAGGAGGGCGCACTGTGCATGCGCGGCCGCCCTCCATTCATTTGTATGGGGCCACCGAATATAGCCAAGCGCTGACTCGGCTATTTCCGTCGGCTCTATAGAAATGAATGGGAGCCGGGCCTCCTTGACTTTCGGGGCCCCGTTCTCGATATTGGTGCGGGTCCCAGTGGTGGGACCCGCACCTATAGGACAATGGGGGCATATTCTAGCAATATGCCCCCATCGTCCAAGATGGTAAAACCCCTTTAAGTAAGACAATTTACATAATTACCATAAGTACACTGATGAGCAAAAGGGTAACAATGTTTTGGACTTTTGACTTTCAGGCTCTATATCTCACCATCCACTACAGCTTTGAACATGAGACTACGATCATTTTATAGACAATCATCTTGGCTATCTCATACCTAAATTGGACTTTTCAGTATATGATAAGTTATGCAGAGTCTTGTCATGTAACCGCATTGTTACTGTTTTGCTCTTAAAATTCAAAATTTTATTATTTTGTATATCCACCTTTGGCTATCAATACTACCTGACTCCTTCTGGGCATTGTCTAGATCAGATTCTAGCATGACTCGACCAAAATCTGTTCCCAGGTCTCTTCTACACATTCCCAATGTTGGTGCACACTAGTCGACTCAGTTGGGTACAAATACAGCTTTTTCTTCAACTCTACCCACAAGTGTTCAATTGGGTTAAGGTCTGGGGACTGTGGGGGCCAATCCTCTACTTCACTGAATCATTTCTTGCCAATCTCAACGTATGTTTTAGGCGCTTTCCTGCTGAAACACTATTTGTTGTCCTTTTCATACACATAGTACTCGAGTGTATGAAGTAACTCGTCTTGTACTCACATATAGTGTAGCTCATCACTGAGACCACCATTGATCCAGGTCAAGTATCCAATGCCTTTGGCTGTGAAACAACCCCATATCAACAGGCTTCCTCCACCAAACTTTACAGTTCCTTCAATTTCTTGATCCGTTAGCCCCCTTTTCCCTTGTTTCTTCCAGACTCATTTGCACCCATCAGAGCCCAGTCTGTTGGCTTTCATTTTATTGCTCCAAATCATCCATTTCCAATCTTCTACTGTCCACACTTTTTGCAAACTTGAGCCAACGCTTCATATTATATTGAAGTCAAGGCTTCTTCACCCTTTTTTGGGCCACCATTCCAGACTTGTGTAATGCTTGTCGTATGGCGCTTGCATGGACGTCTGTGGTCTCACTATTACAAAGCATAGGAGCCACCTCCACTGCGGTGTTTGTTGTGCCAGACCTAGACCTTGTGATGAGCAGACTTGTTGACGTCCACCTCTTGGCTTTGGAACGGATGAATGGACTTCATTTCGTATTCTACCAACTTGGCAGTCACATGATGAAGTTTGGCAATATTCTTGGCTGAGATATCGCTATTGATGAGCTGGATGATGCTGTTTCTCTTTTCTTGGGAAATCTTCTTCATGGCTGCTCCTCGATTAGAACCAGTGACCTTTCGCTTGGGAATCAACCTAATAACACACTGAGCTATTAGGGAATGTGAGAACAGGTTGAAATTTTTGGTATACAAGAAGAAAAAGATTGTTCCACCACCAGAAGCAAAACAGCAGCAATGCAGTTATATGACAAGAATCTGCATAAGTGATCATATGCTAAATAGTTGTAAGTCCAATTTACATATGATATAGCCAAGATGATTGTCTATAAAATGATGGTAGTCTCACGTTCGAAGCTGTAGTGGATGGTGAGATATGGAGCCTGAAAGTCAAAAGTCCAAAACATTGTTACCCTGTTTTAAACGTAATATTAAAGGGGTTTCCCAGGACATTTAAAAATGTGACAAATAGCAAAATACGTATTACTCACCTGGAAAACCCCTGCCGCTCCAGATCCTCTGCTCCGGTACTCCCGCTGGTATCTGTTGTTGTCCTTCATTGATGACGTTGCAATCGCGGTCTGCTGACTGGCTGCAGCAATCACGTGTAGGTGGTTGCAATGTCATCATTGCAAGACAAGAGAGACCGATGTGAGAACCAGAGCATAGTGCCTTTGCTGGCACCAAACCCTACAGAGTACCAATACTGACTCCTAAATTTTGGAGCTAACTCCTAGACATGGCTAAGATTTATCTAGACCCGACTTACAGTACAGTCATGAGGCTGGGATATAAACTCTGTGGCTGCCACATGTGGCTGAGCCTGAAACCCAACTTGCAGTGGCCAATTGTTACTCGATTTTGCATGTAAAACTGAGGTATTACCATCAAATTAATATGCCTATTAGCCTCCACAGGTGGACAGGACCAGTCATATGTGATTGCTGTGGAATGTACAAACGGCCTTATAGCTCTTCCTTGTATTGAACCATGCACTTGTGTAATTATCACAAGAACAGGAGAGGTTTTTATCCTGACCCCAGGTTCCAATGAACTTTCATATCATATTGAATGACAGCAAGCAGGGAATAAAGAGGCAGGTTTACAACAACATACTCATATGTACAGCAATAGAAAAAATGGGTTTCAGTCTAACGTTTATACCTTAAAGTAAAGGATTCAATGTTCTTGAGATGTACGACAGGGAGTTGACGTGAAGATTGAGCAAGGAACCATTTTCCTTAAAATTACACTTTTAAAACAACCGTCCCTGTTGCTGCCAAGCATCTTTGTCAACAGTATAACCACAGGCGACATCACAGAATGTGACATGGAAAAAGGCAACAGCATGTATAGGACCCTGAACACGGTGCCGTAAATAACATTAGTATGATCATGTAGCTATAGCTGTCCCTATGCTATTCTTCGTGTGGGTCCAGCCAGGCTTGCCAGTGGGTTATCAAATGTATAAATGGACAGCATGACCTTCACTAGAGAGGACAAAGCCCTACTCATCGATGGTGCCCCATGTACAATACTGAACATAGAAATGATAGATCCGGTTATGTGATAGCCCTGTGTTGAGAGATCACCACAGACAGCCATTATCACTACAAATCATACACATTTCTTTGTATGTATGCATATGTATATTGTGCTGGATATATATGAGTTTGTCTTGGTGTGTTTCTCTGTAGAAGTGGTGGTTTATCATGCCGATGGCTGTGAACAATGAGCTCCCAAAACACCTGCTCAGAGCACCCCAAACAATCCATAGTTTTGTCCCATATAAATGTTTTTGCTGCCCCGTTCTCAGCTTTACCGTATCCTGGCAGGATGTTTTTATACAGTACTTCCTGTTTTTATCAGTCTTCTGACTAAATCCAGCATGTTTTGCTCTGTAATGTTTCTCAGACCCTGCTCCACCTAACTAACAGGTGGAGGGGAAGTCTAGGGGTGTAACTATTGCATAGTGAATAGTGTGACAGGAGCAAAGCATGCTGGGTTTGGTTAGAAAACCCAATAACAGTACGAATAACTTTAACAATAACTGTAATAAATAAACGGCATATGGGGCAAAGATATGCAATGTCTGGGTCTACTCTCGACAGCCAAAAAAATATGAAACCAGAGAACCTCTTTAAGTTAATGCATTTGTTCTTGGAGATTATGCCCACTTTTCTCACCCTTATCAAATCTGACTAGAAAGAAACGTCACAATTTTTAGCAAACTGTCCGAGTCAGTCCATGAGTGAAGAAACTGTTCAGATCTGAAACAATGGGACATGTATATTAATAGTGTCGTAGGTGCACCTAGAAATGTTCACAAGAGAGCAAATTGCTCCAATTCTATCAAAATGGCAAAACATCTAGCTTTACTCTTGAATGAACAATTTTTGAAGGACACCTTCTCCCTCATGTAGTACCTGATTGCTAGCCTTTGCCAAGCCAGTGGTAACAGAGGGGTTGGAATGCAATTTCTTTCCCAATCCATGCCCATGTCCTAAATTACTTTTTTGTCTATTATTTTTCTCATTTCATTTTTCCATTTCTGCACAGTATAATTATCAGATTCTTAGTGTTGTGCCAAGAGTTGGGAGTAGGAAAGTAGTTACAAGTAGTTAAAAAAGACTAAGAAAGGGAATGACGACGAGGAACTAGAAATAAATATACAAAACAATGAAAGAAAGTAAGAGGGGCAGGGGATGAAAAAGATTATAATAAAATAAGAGGGAGAACATAAGCAGGAAGGAAGGAGGGAGGGAGAAAAGGAAGAAAATAGGAAGAATGTGAGAAAGGAAAAGAGGAAGGAATAAAGGAAGAGAGGAAAGAAAAAACACAGGAAGGAGAAGGAGGTAAAGAGGAACATACAAAGAAAGAATGGAAGGAGGAAATTAGTGGCGAGGGAAGTAGAGAGGAATGAGAGATGGAAATATGAATGGAAATGGAGGGGAGGAAGGTGAAGAGGAGGAAAGGGTAAAAAGAAAATAATTAAGAAAAGTGTAAAGTGTAAAAACCATGCTATCCACAGGTACCTGCACCTTGCATCACACTTCCTACACTGCTTTTAAACATCTATTGTGAGGAATAATGATGCGTCCATGAACTCTCAGTACAGAAACAACTTTGCTCTTTAACTCTGATCATCAGGTATAAGCACTCAGCAAGCAATGCACAGAACAGATTCACCTCGGCTAGTCATAAATGCATGACAAAACCAGCATGTCCACTTCTGGGAGATGTTTTAAATGTATGATGCATAACATCACTGCTAAGAACAGAAAAACAAAAATCCCAACACCACAGCTGAGGCCATAAAATGTTTGGAACTTTTAACCAGTCAACCAGTTTGTAAGGGGGTGAACCTTATGCTCTCCCTTACAAACAAGGACTGAAGACATATTTTTTGGAAAACATTTGCATGTTAATTTAACTGGACTAGATCGTTATTGCAGAGAGTAGCAAGTGATTTGTTTATACTAGGAAGAGATAAAAGAGATTTGGCGCCAACATAGGGAATGCAGATGGTCCGCATATGGTGTCTAGTGATTTGGCCTACAACATAGTTAGGCTTGAGGCCCATCCACCTGGAGAGCTGCAATGAATCTAGTGCAGGTTTGGTCATTGGAAGTAGCAGCAATAGACTGGAGGCTGGACTAGCATACCTATTGAGGGTTGGAGGGGAGGCATGACACGGGACCTGAGGACAAGCTGTGCAAGAGTTATCTGGCGTGTTCAGGGAGTGGTTCAGCTGTTTGTTGAGCAAAGTCTGGAAGACTGTCACAGTGAGCAGACATAGAATCACTCACGAACCCCACGTTACAAGTTAATATAACATAATTGATCACTGATATCATGGTAACTATAGGTAAAGGGTTTACTGCTATTACTACATCCTGTCAAGTATTAGAATGAGACGCCACATCAGGCCATGACTAGGCAAAACATTCCATGAGGTGATTTTCTGTGATCTCTTTGCATTTTCTAACTTCTGGGAACCTCTACATGTCTTTGTGTGGAAGTGTAGATAAGTGGAACGGCTCTATGCTTAAGTATCTGAGTGACAAGAAATCCCAGAGGACCTTGATAAGGAGGCCATTCCTCTCCCATCATCTCCAGAACATCAACTGTCTGTCTCCTCCACAATGACATGACCAGTTATACTCTGTGCCTTTAACCACTTACTGCAGATAGCAGATGGCAACCTGCTAAGAACTTACAGGAATAAGTGGACAGCAGTCTCACACAGGGGAACTTCTGGAAGAACTTAAAGCTAAGCAGAATAATAACACCAGCGGTAATTTGGCTACCATTATTGCCAAGGCAGGGATCATATGAAACAGTCGCGGCTATTACACTAACACTATGCATTTAAGGGGTATCTTTGAGTTGCAGAAGATACAGTGTAGACTAGTAGAAGTAATGGCATAGGATGCAGTGGCTTCACTCTTTTTGGCACTTTTCTACATAGTATTAATCCCAACCAGACGCTGTGCAATTAACTAGTCTACTAAGTCTACTAAATACAGTAGCAGTGCCTGTACAGCACCAGGTTCAAATCTCCAAATTATCAACATTCTAGTGATCATTGGGCTCTCAGCATTAAACAGAAAGCCTCTTAAAGGGTTTATTCAATGGTATTAAATGTTTTATTCTTAACACTGGGTTAAGAACAAAAAGGAAGACATACTCACGTCACCGATCCCCGACCACTAGCATTCCTACTCTGCTCTAGCCCCCGCTGCTCTACAATTCCTGTTCCAGCAGGAATTGCCTGGAAAAACCCACTCAGCCAATCATCAGCTGTGGCAGGTCACCAATGCAGCCAGTGATTGGCTGAGCAGGTATTTCCTGCATGTCAACATGGGACCAGGAAGTGGAAACTAGCATTGGAATGGCAACAGTGGGGGATTGGTGAGGGTATGGTTTCAATATTATTTTTAACCCACTGCGAGCCACATGAAAAGTGTAATGCCACTGGATAAGGAGTAATTCATAACATGATCAATTGGCTACCCATTATATCTCTTCCACAAGCACACAAGTTTGAACCCCCACAGGAAACTTGAACTGCAATCTTTTGCCTGAGCAGCCATGTACAATGTTAGATGTTTTATGTTATATTGAATTTTTTGAAAGTTTATATAGGTGCAGCATTTTTATGAGGCTTTGCATCTATTTTCAGTGCAGTCCCTCTCCATATTAAGGTAAAAGGGATACCACTTTAATTAGTCAGACACGATAAAAAGCTAAATCATTATACTCATAAAGAGGTCATTCACCTACTTTCAAAGTAATGGAGACAGATCATACTCCCAAAGAGGACAATCCCTTTAAGGGAACCTGTCACCATGAAAATGCAGTGCAATCTGAAGCAGTAAGTTAAAGAATAGGAATGAGAGATGAGCAGACTAATATATAGTTTTGTGGGGTTCAAGTCAGCAAAACTTGCAATTTATTCATTCAAATCTGCTCTTTTTATATTTAGGGGTCATGTGGGCAGTCCTATCAGTTATTGACAGCCTTACCTGTATGCTCAGTCATATAGAGACAGCTATTAAGACCACCCACTTGACTCCTAAGCATAGGAAGAGAGATTTCAGTGAATAAATTAAAGGGAGTCTGTGACCTATTTTTCACCAATATAGCTAAGAGCACTGCCCCACAGAAGATTGCAGACACATCCCAGACATACCTGGGCGCACTTTGTGTCTGTATTACATGTCCAAGAAAACAGCTCCCAAGTGTCCAGCTCTGCTACTGCAAGTGCCCAAAGCAAACCAGACTGAAGAGGGGAGGCCTGCTTCAGCTGCTCATATCTTGGGATTGGTAACAGATAGAAGGATGGTTCTGACCTTCTATGAAAGCTGGCAGTCCAAGCTTTCAAATGATACCAATAGCATTATATCCAGAAGATCAGAAGATAAAGCTGTTAAAAATCAAGTTGAGAGAGAAAACTGTTTTTGCTTTCACTTTCAGCTGAGCACTTGGGAGCTGTTTTCCTGCAGAATAAAAGTACTTTTTCTGGACATGTAATACAGACACACAGTGCACACAGGTATGTCTGGGATGTGTCTGCAATCTTCTGTGGTGCACTGCTGTTAGTTATGTAGGTAAAAATGAGGTGACAGACTCACTTTAAATGTTTGGTTGAACCTTTTCCTGATGCTGCTCAGCTCCTCCTGCTGCCTCCAGATTGTACTCCATTTTCATGGTGACAGATTCTCTTTAGTAACAAATGAGTCTTAAAATCTTCTCCGCAGACAAAATCTTGATTTGAATAAATGCTTCGAAGGTGGGGGGATGTTTTTATAATTTATCGCTGACTGTTCGTGGAAACATATGGCCGTTACTATGTACGTGGAGATGCATTCTGTTCTATAACTGCATGTTTTATGGTGACGACATCTGCACACATGTAAGCCTTCACTTGCTACGTAGCTCATAAAAGGCACAGAGAAGGATGTCAATAGCATCATTGCCTACGGCTTACATAAACTTGAATGCTATGGCAAAAGCCCAAGTCCTGGTACTTTCAATGTGACTAATATGAAAAAAGCTCCATATTTGTAAATACAATTGTTTGCAAATATCGTATCGTTTAGTATCCACAGCTCCTATACAAATGTATAGGTCTCCATGGTTACAGACTATAAGCAAACCCTGTGTGTAGTCTAATGCTGCAGTCATGCATACTATAGTGAGCTGTGTTCATGATATGAATATTCCCACAATTCTGTTCTCTTAGTCATGCTTCTACCATTGTACCAAGCACTGCACATTCCTTCCTTCCTTCCCTCTCCCTATACAGATTCCTCCGCCAATCCTGATGCCATGTAGTGTAGGTCAGACTAAGCGTAGTGTATGGTACAGGATCTGCATGTCCAGCACCCTGCTTTTCCCATTCAGAGGTTAGTCACTCATTACAGAGATAATATTTCTTATTTCTCAAGCCTTGTAGGGATTAGCTGGTACATTTTCAATTACCCAACTAAGAAATTTAGGGTCCTTGTCCAGGACCATGTTATTTAAAGAGGACATGTCACCACAAAATGAAATCCAATCTGAAAACACTGTGTTATAGAGCAGGAGAAGCTGAGCAGATTGATATATATTTTTGAGGGAAAAAATTCTGTAAAACCTGTAATTTTTGCATTTATATCTCTGCTTTTTTTCTCCACCTGTGAACAGCTATCGGTGACAAATACAAAGATATACCGTATTTTTCGCTATATAAGACGCACCCGAAGATAAGACGCACCCCAGATTTTAGAGTAGGAAAATGAGAAAAAAAATTTTTTCATCAGACCTCATATCAGACCCCCCATAAATTTCAGGACATCACTTCAGACCCCCATCAGACCTCAGATCAGCCCAGTGTGCCCCCATCAGACCTCAGAACAGCCCAGTGTGCCCCTATCAGACCTCAGAACAGTCCAGTGTGCCCCTATCAGACCTCAGAACAGCCCAGTGTGCCCCCATCAGACCTCAGAACAGTCCAGTGTGCCCCCATCAGACCTCAGAACAGTCCAGTGTGCCCCCATCAGACCTCAGAACAGTCCAGTGTGCCCCCATCAGACCTCAGAACAGGCAATTGTGTCCCCATCGGACCTCAGAACAGTCCAGTGTGCCCCTATCAGACCTCAGAACAGCCCAGTGTTCCCCCATCAGACCTCAGAACAGTCCAGTGTGCCCCCATCAGACCTCAGAACAGTCCAGTGTGCCCCCATCAGACCTCAGAACAGTCCAGTGTGCCCCCATCAGACCTCAGATCAGCCCATTGTGCCCCCATCAGACCTCAGAACAGTCCAGTGTGCCCCCATCAGACCTCAGAACAGCCCAGTGTTCCCCCATCAGACCTCAGATCAGCCCACCCAGCCTCATAACAATAAAATAAAAACCTCTCTTACCTGTCCTGCGCCGCGGCTCCGCTCCGGGTCCGGCGCTCCTCTGGCTTCTAAGGCCGGCGCTGTACTGTCACCTGACTGCGTGCAGCGTCAGGTCATAGTGCGCGCACTATGAGGAGGAGCGCCGGACCCGGAGTGGAGCCCTGGCGCAGGACAGGCAAGAGAGGGTTTTATTTTATTGTTATATATATATATCAATTTGTTCAGCTCCTCCTGCTCTATAACATGGTGTTTTCAGATTGCATTTAATTACATGGTGACAGGTCTTCTTTAACCAGAAGTGAGAGAGAGATCATCTAAAACAGCAGCTTCCACTCTGGAGGACCCCAGAGGATTTCAATCACCATGGAACACTTTCAATCAAAGGAACACTTGCTACCAGGTCCACCTACAGATTACTGACAGACCAGGGAGAGGAATCTGCTAAATTTCATTGGACTCTTCCTACAAAAAAGGATTGTCTAGGTCCCACCCCTCAAGGAATATTAACCTGGATGATGACTGTGGTGGAGGAATAGACATGTTTGTCTAACTTTATACCAACTATTGCTTGTCTTAACTTGATAGAATTTTGCACCAGAAACACTTCAAAATGATGCATACTGGGCCACAGCTCTTTGAAATCAAGCCACACCCTTTCCAGTATGCCACTCCCCTTTTAGCTTAGACACATATGGAGTCATTTGTCAAATTGGTGTAAAGTAGAACTGTCTTAGTTGCCCATAGCAACCAATCAGATTCTACCTTTCATTTTTGACACCTCCTTTGGAAAATGAAAGGTGGAATCTGGCTGCTATGGGCAACTAAGACAGTTCTACTTTACACCAGTTTGATAAATGAGTCCCAATAATTACCAAAACCAACATGTGCCAAATTTTGGTGCAATTTACGACAAAATCTGGGTGCACTGGCATTAGTAAATGTGGGCCACGGTGTGTAAAACATGTAAACCACCGAAGAGTCACACATAGCTTTTAGTGCCACTCCCCAGGGTCATTTTTATGTTGTCTTATTATTATATTTAATTTGAAGCACAGAACAGTCTGGTTATTTATACTCAGTGTATATTCTGACCACTGTCAGCAGGAAATTTTTCCACTGAACATATGAACAGTTTCCACTAAACAAAACCATAATTAAAATAGAATTAACACACCAGGGCAAATGATATGCAAAGTCTGGTCTCGGTCACTAATGATGCTTGACAAAAAGGGCCTATTGTTCATTGATATTAAAATTACAAACTGTATGTGCCTTTGAAGTAGCTATAATAAAGGCCCTTCGGTCTGAAGTCGCTGCACCAATTAAAGGGCACAGAAAAAAGTCAATTTATATAGCTTTTACCACTTAAATACCATAATGTTGCTTCTCGACGAAATTACTTGAAAATGATCCCTTCTACCCAGTGCAATGCAACTAATTACTCCAGATCCAATCCAGACTGGCAATGGCAGAAATTGCCAGAAGAGGAATACCACATTCACAGTATTTCACTTGAATGAGCAGAAGTTTGTGCTCCACAGCTGTCCTCCCTGTCATGTATATGATAATAAACACAAGCATTTCTTGCTGTCTCCTGTTTCATCTCTTCCTATCCACCATTCTTGTATTTTTAGTTCACACCAGCATTGTTGTTCCTAATGTTCTGCTCTATTATAGAAAACTACAGGATCTGGCACATAACTGAAAGTGTTACGTACTTACCTGTCCATGCTCTGGCAGCAAGTCTGGTAAGTCAGGCTGGTCAGCCTATAAGGGAGCAGGGACGTCAGTGTGAGATTTAAACAGGAAACTGCCTGTGATTGGTATTTCTGCCTCACAAACTGTGTTATACTGGTTCTATGAATTCCTGGTTGAATGACCCTCTGGTAGTTTTGTGGCCTTGCTTCGCAATACTGATTCCGCCTGACGTTATCTTGCGGTTTTGACCTTGCTAAAATGTTGACTCTGGGACCATCGCCAAGTTGCGGGCCGTCGTTTAGGATGGATTGTCCAAGTAAGTAGGGATAGTGGTGCGAGTGGAAGTACAAAGCTGCACAATTACCTGCCTAACATGACACTAATGCTACCAGACATCGTCTATAAAGAGGTCCACCGGGTTACTGTTAGAGTCTAGCATTTTACGAAATAATGCTATTTTGTCTGTATTTTTTTATGGAATCTGCAACGAAGACTCCTTAACACAGCCTGTAGATGTGAACAAGCCCTGGCTTGCCATGTAAGTGCTCCCATTACAACGTGCCAGAGGCACTATATAATAAGGTATCAGTAAAATCACTATACACTGCAATACAAAGGTTCAAATCCCCTAAGGGGACTATAAAAAAGTTGAAAAAAAGTTTTTAAAAATATTATTAAAAAGGAACAAATATATTAAAAATTCAAAACATGCCTCATTTACTCATTTATAAAACAAAAAATGTTATAAACATAACTGGTATCACCAGTCAGAACTATTAAAATATGCTATTTATTCGGCAGAGTGAACCCTGTAAACGAAAATAAATCCAAATACTAAAATTGTTTTTGTTACCTCACTTCCCCCAAAAAATTTGAATAAAAAATTATCAGTCGTATGTAACCCCCACACAGTTCTATTGAGGAAAGATTTAAAAAGTTAGCATGTAATTTTTACTGTATATTGAATTCTGTAAAAATGAAATCCTAAATACAATGTTGGAATTGTGTGTTTTTCCCTATTCGACCCCACAAATAATATTTTACATTACATGGAACTTTAAATTGTGCCATTGCAAAGTACAACTCGTTCTGCACAAGAAACACCCTCACATGGCAAGATATATATACACTAGGGATATTTTGCTTGTGGGTGAAATTTCAGGAAGAACCTAAAATGCACTCTAACCTTTACAGGTGAACTTAATGTGACCTTCTCTAAACTTTAGAATGCACATACACACCATGTTCCAAATTATTATGCAAATGATATTTATCTCTGATTTTCCTAAATAGTCGGTGCAAATGACAGTCAGTATAATAAAAGTCATCACCCGTTAGAGTATACATCGAATTTTATCGAACAAACCGCCCAACGATAACAGTATATTCTTAAAAAATAAAAATAAAAACTCAAAATGCACTGTTCCAAATTATTCTGCACAATAGAGTTTCTAAACATTTTATATGTTTTTAAGAACTGAAAATTCTCATTTGTGGAATTTGCAGCATTAGGAGGTCACATTCACTGAAATAAAAAGCTATTTAAATCCAAAACATTCTAACAGGCCAAGTTACATGTTAACATAGGAACCCTTCTTTGATATCACCTTCACAATTCTTGCATCCATTGAACTTGTGAGTTTTTGGAGAGTTTCTGCTTTAATTTCTTTGCATGATGTCAGAATAGCCTCCCAGAGCTGCGGTTTTGATGTGAACTGCCTCCCACCCTCATAGATCTTTTGCTTGATGATACTCCAAAGGTTCTCTATAGGGTTGAGGTCAGGGGAAGTTGATGGCCACACCATGAGTTTATCTCCTTTTATGCCCATAGCAGCCAATGACACAGAGGTATTCTTTGCAGCATGAGATGGTGCATTGTCATGCATGAAGATGATTTTGCTCCTGACACGTTTCTGGTTTTTGTACCATGGAAGAAAGTTGTCTATCAGAAACTCTATATACTTTGCAGAGGTCATTTTCACACCTTCAGGAACCCTAAAGGGGCCTACCAGCTCTCTCCCCATGATTCTGGCCCAAAACATGACTCCTCCACCTCCTTGCTGATGTCGCAGCCTTGTTGGGACATGGTGGCCATCCACCAACCATCCACTACTCCATCCATCTGGACCATCCAGGGTTGCACGACACTCATCAGTAAACAAGACTGTTTGAAAATTAGTCTTCATGTATGTCTGGGCCCACTGCAACCGTTTCTGCTTGTGAGCACTGGTTAGGGGTGGCTGAATAGTAGTATCTGTTTGCTGGTTTGTAATGGCTTTTTAGCAGCTGCTCTCTTAATTCGATGAATCTTCCTCATTCTGCCTTTATCAGCACAAACACGTCTGTGCTCTGAATCAGCCACAAATCTCTTCACAGTACGATGATTACGCTTAAGTTTTCGTGAAATATCTAATGTTTTCATCCCTTGTCCAAGGCATTGGACTATTTGATGCTTTTTGGCAGCAGAGAGATCCTTTTTCTTTCCCATTTTACTTGAAAACAGTGGCCTGCTTAATATTGTGGAACATCCAGTTTTCCTTTAATTGGGCTCACCTGGCAAACTAATTATCGCAGGTATCTGAGATTGATTTCAGTGATCCGAAGAGCCCTGAGACACAATACCATCAATGAGTTTCATTGAAAAACAAAAAATTTAATCTTTATGACACTTAAATCCAATTTGCATAATAATTTGGAACATGGTGTATAACTGTTCAATTTTTTAGTACTTTTTGCGCAACTTGCTGTTCTCTAACAAGGAGCTTAACGACAACATTCACAACAGGTGTTTAATCCACCAACAGCTCAATAAATTTCCTGGTTCAATTAGAATTGGTATATAAACATTCCTCCTTATCATGCTGTTCATATTTTGACATCATGAGACCAAGACGACCAATTGATCAAGCAGGATGTTCTCAGACAGAAGTGGCCACTGAGCTTAGAGTGTCACAGAGTGTCATTAGCAAGTTGCAACAGAGATACAGAGAGACTGGAAGAGTCACAGAAAGGCATAGAAGTAGATGTCCTTTGGCCACATCTCACACAGATTGCGGCTTCATTGTGAACAATGTCCTGCGAAACTGCATGATGAATGCCACACAACTCCAGGGGCATATAAGGGAGTGAGAGGCGCCCAAGTGTCACGTCAGACCATTCAAAACCGTTTACATCAGCGTAGCATCAGCCATTGATGAGCCTTTGGTGGTTTGGGTAGGCATGTCTAGTCAATACAGAACTGCCCTACACTTTGTGAATGGTACAGTGACAAGCCCATACTACTTGAATAACGTTATTAATCCGGTCATTGTGCCTCTGCATAAACACAGGCGTAATTTCATCTTTATGGACAACAATGCGCCAGGTCATCGAGGTTGCATTATTAGGGAACGGCTGCTGGAGACTGGGGTACCTCAAATGGAGTGGCCTGCACTTTCTCCAGACCTGAATCCCATGGAAAACCTATGGGATCAGCTGAGTCGCCATGTAGAGGCTCGTAACTCTGTACCCCAGAACCTCAATGACCTGAGGGCTGCTCTTCAATAAGAGTGGGATGCCATGCCTCAGCAAACAATAAGTCAACTTTTGAACAGCATGAGATGTCATTGTCAAGCTTTAATTGATGATCAAGGCCACATGATAAGTTATTGAGACACTGACATTTTTGTAGACTGTTGTTGGCTTTTGTTTCAATAAATTGTTTGAGATGAGAAAATCACCATTGCATGCTTCTACTTAAATGCCCTACTTTCATGATATAATATAACGGTATCGTGAACTTTTACGTTTTCTATATATTTCAACCGAAAGCCAAATATCTTTTTGTGAGTAGTGTATATCACATATATCATATTCACTATGAGCAGAAGAAAAGACATTGCCCCTTGGGGAACTTTCTATTTAGCATTATCTCTGTTTCAGAAGTTCTGGAAGCTCCATCTGGAGAAGAAGAGGTTATCTATAAGATCTTATCTAGCAGTGGAATAGGCTTGTCTAGCTGCAATAGAAATATGGCAAGGAAGTGGCACAGAATAACTGAGGATGACAGGAGATAAGGAAGGCATTAGTGACATGTGCTTTCAGGCTGAACACAGTAATAGAGGACATAGCCAGCTCAGTATACCCATTGCAGAAGCTCACGGGTATGAGTATCGCTATACGGAAGGCACAACATAAGTACTGTAAACAGAGCAGCGGGTACCTCAGAGCTGCCGCTGTGTTAAAAGAGTATGAGAAAGACATTACACCATAGCAGAGAATCTGAGACAAAAATGCCAATCACAGGCCTCTCGTCTTTCTTCTTACTCAGCAAGAAATGTACACAATTTCCTTCTTGTCTTTTGTGTCTTTTCTCAACATACATAACTGGATAAATGTTTCCTTAAAGGGAACCTCTCAACGACTTTATGCTGTCGTTACTGAATGCAGCATAAAGCAGTGACAGACGTGCTGATTTCAGCGATGTGTCACTCATGAGCTAAAATAAAGTATTTCTTAAGAAGAAGCTTCATAATCATTACAGCCCAGGCCTAGTAAAGGTTGCCCGAGAAGAGTCACAGCTATGCATGATCTCCTGTTGTCCCCGCCCACCTGCTGCTGATTGGCTGTTTCTACCTAGGCCGCCAGAACTCTCTTCCATGCCTAGGCTGCAAAGATAATAAAGTTGGTTCTCGGCAACTGCTTACTTTTAGATCATGTGTGACACCCCGGTGAAATCAGCGCGCCTGTCACTACATTATGCTGCCCTCAGTGTGGGCGGCCTAAAGTTGTTGACAGGCTCCAGTTAAATAACTCTTTTGTCACTTCACCAAGTAAGCTCTTGCCTCAAGCCTTATTCACATGACAGTGTGTGTTTTAATGGCCATCACATGGCTCTTTTCAGAACAATCCCAGCCTATGGGTGTAGTCACAAGTCCGTTTTTTTAACACAGTAAATACTGGTGGTCAAAAAAAGTACATTATATTTACTGGCGATTTTTCCTTTAATTAAACAGGCAATACCCTAAAGGATCCATAGGCAATACCATTGCCAGGGGGATATTGCACTGCAGGGGCTGGATGATTAAGGGCCCTTTACACTGCCTACTGTTCGTAGGACGTTCATTACCGAAAATGATAGCTGTCTGTGTAAAGGTGCCATCGATTACTTGATGAATGATCAAAACGTTTGTTCATCGGGTAATAGGATCGTTTGTGTGTAATAGGATCGTTTACCGGCCGAAGATTGTACCGTCTAAACAGCACTCTGCTGTCGGGGTCAAGCAATGGCATTAGCAATTGCTCCTCCCCATACTGTGGAGATCACAGAGAGCAACGATTGTCAGGAAGGAACACTTCCTTCCTGATAATCGCTTGCTACATCGGGCCATCTAAAGAGGCCTTTAGAAGTATGATTGTTCATAGATTCATTTATTGGTAACACCCACAAAATGACATCAGGTGGGCTGCCCCACACCTTCAAAGTGCACCACACAAAGTATAGGGTGGGCCATTTATATGGATACACCTAAATAAAATGGGAATGGTTGGTGATATTAACTTCCTGTTTTTGGCACATTAGTATATGGGAGGGGGAAAACGTTTCAAGATGGGTGGTGACCATGGCGGCCATTTTGAAGTCAGCCATTTTGGATTTTTTTTCAAAGGGAAGAGGGTCATGTGACACATCAAACTTATTGAGAATTTCACAAGAAAAACAATGGGTGTGCTTGATTTTAATGTTACTTTATTCTTTCATGAGTTATTTACAAGCTTCTCTTTGTTTACAGCCATTGAGATGTCGCAGAGGTTAACACGTGAGGAGCGGATAGAAATTGTGTTGATGTCTGGTGAATGAAGCACCCGGGTCATTGCAGCACATTTCAATGCAAGACACCCTACAAGACCATCCATCTTCCAAGCTACAGTTAGCAAACTGCTTGCCAAGGTTCGTGAAACCGGTTCAGTGTTGGATTTGCCAAAATGTGGACACATGAAAACTGACACTAATGAAGAAAACATCAGTGGCTGTCCTAGCTTCATTCAGCAAGAGCCCTCCAGCTGCTGCAGCATCTCAACGAGGATGACCCAGATCGGTGCACTGAATTTGCAGAATGGGCAAAACAAAAATTGGAACAGGACCCTCAGTTTACACAGAAAATTTTGTTCAGTGATGAGGCAAACTTTTATGTGAATGGTGAAGTTAACAAACAAGACCACCGCTATTGGTATGACACTAACCCACATTGGATAGATCCCTCCAAGACTGTTGAAACACAAAAACTGATGATATGGTGTGGTATTTGGGGTACAAAGATAGTGGGGCCATTCTTCATCAATGAAAACCTCAAGGCCACTGGATATGTGAAATTGCTACATGATGATGTGTTTCCCTCTTTATGCACTGAAGCTGGCACGTTCCCTGAGTTTTTCCAGCAAGATGGCGCACCTCCACATTATGGGTGTCAGGTCCGAGCATTCCTAGATGAACAGTTTCCTGGAAAGTGGATTGGTCGTCGTGGGACAGTTCAATGGCCCCCAAGGTCTCCCGATCTGACCCCCTTAGACTTTTATCTTTGGGGTCATCTGAAGGCAATTGTCTATGCTGTGAAGATACAAGATGTACAGCACCTGAAACTACGGATACTGGAAGCCTGTGCTAGCATTTCTTCTGCGGTGTTGCTATCAGTGTGTGAAGAGTGGGAGAAGAGGGTTGCATTGATAATCCAACACAATGGGCAGCACTTTGAACACATTTTATAAGTGGTCAGAAACTTGTAAATAAAAACCAAGCACACCATTGTTTTTCTTGTGAAATTCTCAATAATTTTGATGTGTCACATGACCCTCTTCCCATTGTAAAAACTAAAGTTGGATCCAAAATGGCCGACTTCAAAATGGCCACCATGGTCACCACCCATCTTGAAAAGTCCCCCCCCCATATACTAATGTGCCACAAACAGGAAGTTAATATTACCAACCATTCCCATTTTATTTAGGTGTATCCATATAAATGGCCCACCCTGTACTGACACCCCATTCTCCTCCAACATCCTGAAAAACCCTTGATGCAGGTTGTGAGCTTGTGTATTTTGTCACAACTAAAACCTCATGTGTATCATTTTTGCAGGTCCCCAACTATATGAGGACATCCCTGAATAACCCACGTCGCTGTTGAGGCCACTGACTGGACACAGCAATCAAGAGGGGTAATTGGGGATGTAATCACTACAGCGCTGTTGGAAAGGAATGGGAGAAGACAGGTGAGTAACTCCTGGATCTCTGAAAACTCTTTAAGTAAATCAGATCTTTATTTTTGGTGATTTTCCTATTTTAATGATAGGCTATCAATTTTAAGTTCTGGAGAACATCTTTAAAGGGGTTGTACCCAGTTTTCAAGTTATTCCCTATCCACAGGTCAGCTTTCCTGTTCTATAACATGCTGCCTGCATGGCATTTCATAGTGAGAAGTCCTCTTTAAAGCTTACCTGAGTTTTCAAAGAAAGTGCATAATGGCTATACTTCTTTGTACAATCATAACCGTGAAAAAACAGGTATGTTTGGACTTCCTTAATATTTTTTTCCAGCCATATTATCCCATATTTCTGCTGCACAGCTAGATGCATTTCATTCAGAAGCAGGGCGTATCTCTTTTGTGAAGTCTGCCAGCACTATAAGGCTGTGACATCCTTTCCTTTATTTCCCACTATGTTTATTTTCAACTCTGGAGCTCAAAGAAAAGATAAAGAGGGGGAAATAGCACATACAGAAAGGCAGGAGGTTCATGTGAATTCAGAAACAGTGTACAAGCAGTTCTTTTATCAAGCTCAGGATCTTAGCTAGATATGACTCCTCTCTGCCTTGTCTGTTACTAAAGACGAATCTTGCCTTACCACAGGCAGTGGACTGCAAATAAGGTGGAAGTGAGACCCCTAGTGGCCGTAACTTTACAGCTTTTTTCAGGTGGATATAGGCATATTTTTTAAATGAAGCAATTTAGAAATTTGCTAGTTACACCATTCTCTGTTAAATTAAATTAAATTGTGTGAAGGTACAGTGACTCTTTAAAGGGAGTCTGTCACCTCCTATGCCCCTATAAAGCACTTACATACTCAAATAGCACACCTAATCATAAATCTACTGGTACCTTTGTCTTTTTCTTCAGACTTTTATAAGCTGCAAAAACGCTTTTTAATCCATATGTAAATGAGCACTTGGAAGTGCCCGGAGGCGGCGTTCACGGCCGTGGAGCCCGGGCTCCTGTGCTTTTTTTTCTGCTATCCCCGCCCCAGCCACTGCCTCCGCCCGCCCTCCTCTTCACTCGAGTCCTCCTTCTTTCCTGGTGAGATCCCGTGCCTGTCCAGTCTCGCGCCGTTTCGGGGCATGCGCACAGCGATGCCCATTGTGGGCACGGCATCACTGTAGCTACTGCGCATGCGCCTGCACGGCGCGAGACTGGACAGGCACGGGATCTCACCAGGAAAGAAGGAGGACTCGAGTGAAGAGGAGGGCGGGCAGAGGCAGTGGCTGCAGCTTATAAAAGTCTGAAGAAAAAGACAAAGGTACCAGTAGATTTATGATTAGGCGTGCTATTTGAGTATGTAAGCGCTTTATAGGGGCATAGGAGGTGACAGACTCCCTTTAAGGATGGACTCACAGATGCGGTATTTGATGCAGTTTTTTGAGCCAAAGCAGAAGGGAATGAAGCAAAATATAAAGCATACACATACTTATCCTTCCTGCTGGATCCACTTTGCTTTGGCTCCAAAAAAACAGCACATTTGATTTTTTTCACTTATATGGTACCAACATATTCCGCAGTGCTTTACAGATATCTTCATTATTGGCTATCTCCAGTGGAGCTCACAATCTAAATTCCCTATCAGCATGTATTTGGAGTGTGGGAGGAAACCTATGTAAATACGGGGAGAACATACAAACTCCATGCAGATGTTGTACTCCTTGGACTGCAGCCTAGGACCCCAGCCTGCATGGCAGCAGTGCTAACCACTGAGCCAGCCTATATAACAATATAATTTTATTAGACGCACCTGATCCCAGCACCCCGCAGCCAGTGGGAACGTCTGGTACCCCATACAAAAAATACAGGAGGATATAAACAGCAGCCTTGTATAAAAAGGAGCAGTTCCAATAACAGGACACTATACAGGAATTGTCGGATATGCAGAAACGTATTAAACAAGGGTAAATATTGCATCCTGATATAATAATGATTTAAAAATATGCCGCAGGAAAATGTACAATAAATCAATGTTCAGTATGGCTATTACACTTCACCACGTAGGTCATGGACCCCTACACAAAATATCTAAAAGCAATGAATGCCTTGGAACTAGGTTCTCCTGATTAAATTGGAGTTAGCAAAAATCTACATTTTAATTTGCAAACCAATTAGAGGGAATGCGGATATTCTCCCAAAATCATTAAGTCACTCACCGATTATTTTCTTAATCTGTGTGTGCACACAACACTTCCCTCCAGCTGAAGCGTAGTAAGGTGAAGTATAAAGAAATATGTCTCCGAGGGGATATCAAAAGATAGACAAAAAGGCTGATAGATAGATAGATAGATAGATAGATAGATAGATAGATATAGATTGATAGATAGATATTTGATAGAATGAGTGATAGATAGATATTAGACATAGATAGGAGATAGATAGATAGATGGATAGATAGATATGAGATAGATACATGATAGATAGATAGATAGATAGATAGATAGATAGATAGATAGATATGAAAGAGATATATCTATGTATCATCTATCTCTCTTTCATCTCTCTCATATCTATCTATCTCATATCTATGTATCTCTCTATCTATGAGATAGATAGATAGATAGATAGATAGATAGATAGATAGATAGATAGATAGAAAAGAGAGATAGATAGAGAGATACATAGATATTGGACAGATAGATAAATATTTACAGTGGGGGAAAAAGTATTTAGTCAGCCACCAATTGTGCAAGTTCTCCCACTTAAAAAGATGAGAGAGGCCTGTAATTGACATCATAGGTAGAACTCAACTATGAGAGATAAAATGAGAAAACAAATCCAGAAAATCACATTGTCTGATTTTTAAAGAATTTATTTGCAAATTATGGTGGAAAATAAGTATTTGGTCACCTACAAACAAGCAAGATTTCTGGATCTCACAGACCTGTAACTTCTTCTTTAAGAGGCTCCTCTGTCCTCCACTCATTACCTGTAGTAATGGCACCTGCTTGAACTTGTTATCAGTATAAAAGACACCTGTCCACAACCTCAAACAGTCACACTCCAAACTCCACTATGGTGAAGACCAAAGAGCTGTTGAAGGACACCAGAAACAAAATTGTAGACCTGCACCAGGCTGGGAAGACTGAATCTGCAATAGACAAGCAGCTTGGTGTGAAGAAATCAACTGTGGGAGCAATAATTAGAAAATGGAAGACATACAAGACCACTGATAATCTCTCCCGATCAGGGGCTCCACACAAGATCTCACCCCGTGGGGTCAAAATAATCACAAGAACTGTGAGCAAAAATCCCAGAACCACATGGGGGGACATAGTGAATGACCTGCAGAAAGCTGGGACCAACGTAACAAAGGCTACCATCAGTAAGACTCTACACCGCCAGGGACTCAGATCCTGCAGTGCCAGACGTGTCGCCCTGCTTAAGCCAGTACATATCCGGGCCAGTCTGAAGTTTGCTAGAGAGCATTTGGATGTTCCAGAAGAGTATTGGGAGAATGTCATATGGTCAGATGAAACCAAAGTAGAACTGTTTGGTAGAAACACAACTTGTCGTGTTTGGAGGAGAGTGAATGCTGAGTTGTATCCAAAGAACACCATACCTACTGTGAAGCGGGGGGTTGCAACATCATGCTTTGGGGCTGTTTCTCTGCAAAGGGACCAGGACGACTGATCCGTGTACATAAAAGAATGAATGGGCCATGTATCACAAGATTTTGAGTGCAAACCTTCTTCCATCAGCAAGGGCATTGAAGATGAAACGTGGCTGGGTCTTTCAGCATGACAATGATCCCAAGCACACCGCCAGGGCAACGAAGGAGTGGCTTTGTAAGAAGCATTTCAAGGTTCTGGAGTGGCCTAGCCAGTCTCCAGATCTCAACCCCATAGAAAACCTTTGGAGGGAGTTGAAAGTCCGTCCGACAGCCCAAAACCTCACTGCTCTAGAGGAGATCTACATGGAGGAATGGGCCAACATACCAGCAACAGTGTGTGGCGACCTTGTGAAGACTTACAGAAAACGTTTGACCTCTGTCATTGCCGACAAAGGATATATAACAAAGTATTGAGATGAACTTTTGTTATTGACCAAATACTTATTTTCCACCATAATTTGCAAATAAATTCTTTAAAAATCAATGTGATTTTCTGGATTTGTTTTCTCATTTTGTCTTTCATAGTTGAGATCTACCTATGATGTCAATTACAGGCCTCTCTCATCTTTTTAAGTGGGAGAACTTGCACAATTGGTGGCTGACTAAATACTTTTTCCCTCACTGTAGATAGATAGATAGATAGATAGATAGATAGACCATTAAATGTCTAGATTTTCTGCACTACTCATAGAGTAGTAATATAGTACTATAGCAGGAGGTGCACATAACCTGAAGGCCTAGGCAGCTGGCAAGATAACGCCTCATTAGATTATTGTAAGGCCCAAAAGTAAAGTCTGTAAAATGAGTCTGTAAAATGATGGACACCCAAGTAGCTGCAGTAACACCAAAGGGACAGGGCTAGTGCCAGCTGCATTCTGGAGACAGGTAGTCATCAAAGGGTTTCCCATGAAAGTGAGAATCAAAGAGAGAAAGACTGACAATGCATGCACCACGTCAACTTCTTATGATTCTGTGTTATGCTATTCCTCTATTACTCCTACTAGAGGTTTATGAATGCTTTGTCAGTAAACTTCAATGAAGGTCCATCTGAGTGTTACCAGTTTGGGGTGTGTCCCCGTACAGTCTAACAGTGGCAGCATTGATTGGCTACTGTCCAACTGTGCAGGGATACACCCCAACTGGTAACACCCAGTTGGACCTTGACTGGAGACTGAGAACAATTCATTCATAACCCACAGGAGAAACCATGTAGGAACGGCACATCATAGAGTCATAATAAGTATAGATGCTCCAGAACTGTTGTTACACGGGGAATACAAGTAGTTACTAAAAGTGACAGGAGAGGTGACAGGTCCTCTTTAAGTTACAATAGATGGAAATAGAATTTTAAAAGGGCAAGCTAAATATAATGATTTGAAGGGGGCTGGAAACATATCTGGTGCAGTAAGTGATCTCTTTATAGGTAGTTGTACAAATCATATCCGACAAGCACACACAGAAAATTACATTGTTTTCTTCCAAATGTGCACTTAACGCAGAATACTACTGTACCTACAGGTATTTTCACACGTCATAAAATATTCTAGGAGATATTCTCATGGTGGGGGAATGGAGTAGTCTGAGAGGCAATGCCTCTGCCCCCCTCAGGCCCTGAACTAGGCATAATACTGCCCATTTCAGCATGGAGAGGCCTATGGTCACCCAATCTTCACTCTCCAATTTCCCCATTCTTTGGCTATGGCCTGATGGTGCGGCTGGTCGCATGGCGGTAAGCCACACACACCGGTGGCAACCATTGCCTGCATGCTGGGAGTTGTAGTTTCACAACAGCTGGAATGCCTGAGGTTGCCTACCCCTGGCAACCTCTTTCTAGGACCAGCCCTGTATCTCACATGGATCCAGAGATCTCCCCATTCATCGCTCCAATTGCTCTCCTAGATTGACTTCAAGCTGTCAGATCAGGGGGCGTGTCCTTTTCAGGTGTCTGTCCTTTCTGCTGCAGCTGGTAGCAGTTGAAGGATGAAATTGAGCATGTTCTTCCATCTCAGTGAGGTGGACAGAGAAATTAGAAAAAGAGTAAAGAGAAGGTGGCGCTATACAGGTAGATTTCAGTGAATAACTCATTAGCTATACAAAATGTTTAATTACATGCAATTACAAAAGTATTCAGATCCAGGTGCTGGCTTGAAAACTGTAGAATATTTTTCATGCGACAATCCCTTTAAGGAGCATATAAGCTTAAGTGCAAATGAAAATATACAACTAACAGTTACATCAATGGATACAAGTATATTTGTACTTTTTTTTAAAAAAATTCCCCCAACCTTGCATTATTTATGAATATGGATTTGCCATCAATGACAATTCTGTAATTAAAGCCTCCATCTTGCCTCTGAATATCCTAAACAGGTGGGCAGAAAACTTGGCAATAAGGACCATGTACATTGTAATCTACCTGTGCTGTTGATAGACCCTGTATGGAAAAGGTCTACAATATATCACCACCTGCTGGACAGAACCGGTACTGCGTATGAACTGTATGGATACGTATAGAGATCAATGAAAGTTGGGATATTTGCCAGTTCAAAGCTCATCATATTATCCAGTTACACAACTATATAACACATTTCACGCTAAAACAAAATGCAGAGTCACATGCTCGCAGAACATGTCACAAAATATGAATATGGCCAGAAGGTTTTCAAAACTCATAACCAAGATGAGGGCGGTTTCAAAAAGAAAAACTACACAGAATGCAAAGTTGACTCTGCTACATCTGTAACCCTTAAGGGCATAATTACACAGTATTAACAATAATAGCAAATTTATCCATGTCATAAAGGTAGACCTAATTACTGTTAAAGTATGGGGAGCTGCACAAGTCAAAGTAGTCCCTTTATAGTGGGGATTATCATCCTACAAAAAGCTCTGTAAGGGTCACACCACTGGTCTCTCTTACAAAGGAGGTATAGCTTGATGATCTTCTGGGCAAATGGTTGACCTGGACCACCAGAAGCCCCCACATCTACAACACTGGTAACCTGAGCTGGTCATGAGAATCATGTCAGCCTTCTCAGAACAGCGAATGAGAACCAGGGCTGGAACCTGAGGCAGACTAACCATTCGGACATTAGGGTCGTGCCTGACAGCTCACGGACAAAAGTGGCCCAAAGATTCTTGGTCAATTGGAGCACTTTTTTCCAGGGGCTTTCTATGAGTTCAATATTAATGTCCTATAATCAGGATAGGTCATCAATTTCTAATTGACGGGGGACCAACTCCTGGACCCTCCCTCGATTAGAGACTGTGGTGTTTCAACAAGCACTGCAACCTCCTCACTGAATACCAAGCACAGTGCTGTCCATTGGATAGAGGTTGTGCTTAGTCCTGAGGTCCAGACCCATTCACTTGGATGGGACTGAACTGCATCTAGGCCATATGACTGATAAACATGATGTCACTGGCCTAGGAAGAGGCATTGGCCTCTTCAAGCAGATGATTGGCAAGGGAGCCAGGAGTATGAACGGAGCTGAATGGAGCTGAGTATACATCACTATCTCCAACAGTCCCACAGACACTTGATACACATGCATGCTACCACTCCATAGACACACAGGGGACTTGGGGACGCCTGTTCCTGTAATGGGTGGGAGCCCTTGGATAGGTAATACATGTTATTTTTATGGTAGAGCACCTTAATATTTACTACGGTCAGGGTTCCTTAAATGTAACTAAGTGTATCATGGTTAGAGCGGTCGGTAAGGAGCCCATGGCTTTTTCATAGCCAGGGGCTCTGTTAGACAACTTCCAGTTGGGTCTGAAGGACATGTTGCCCATCCTTTCCTCCTTTGTGCACCATAAATGAGATAACTTACTGTACATAATAACCAGTATATGATTTGGCAGCTTTTGTACTATAACCCCCAATATACCCTGGCAGCATATGGAAATCATAGGAGTTTTAATTTACAGTATCAAGAAGGACTTAAGGGAATGGTATGAAGGACAGTGGTTCCTAGCGTTCACTTAAAAGCGTATTCCAATATATACTGAGAAATTGAAAATGATTATCGGAAATATTTTCCACTTAGCAAAGAGGATGTTCAAGTGCGGGACCTGGAGAATAAATGGCTACAAGAAAAAGATACGGTACAAGGAATCCAGCGTCTTACATCAGTGCTGGATCCTGCCAGTCACAATACTATTTGTCTACCAGACCCTCCAAAACCCAACTCCGTACCATCCTCGTTCCTGTAGGGGGGTCCAGTGACTGTGTGGGTGGTTAGATAAGGATTTCACCAGCTAAAGCTCTTCTCCCTGAACATCCATTACTAAATCACTGAGCTTCTAGACACAGATGAGAAATCTCTCATGTAAGTGATGATTCTCTGCCATACAGGACACACTCAATGGACAACTGACCATCACCATAGCAAGAATGGAGTCATCAACCATGACGCACACAGAGCACTATGTCACCATACACAGTGCACACCGGATAACAGGGAAAATCCACTACAGAGCACTATTATCTATCTATCTATCTATCTATCTATCTATCTATCTATCTATCTATCAATCATCTATCTCCTATCTATCTACCTATTATCTATCTTCTATCTATCTATCTATCTATCTATCTATCTATCTATCTATCAATCATCTATGTTCTATCTATCTATCTATCTATCTATCTATCTATCTATCTATCTATCTATTATCTATCTCATGTATTTCTATCTATCTATCAATCATCTACCTCCTATCTATCTATCTATCTATCTATCTATCTATCTATCTATCTATCTATCTACCTATTATCTATCTATCTACATATTATCTATCTATAATCTATCTATCTATCTATCATCTATCTACCTATCTATTATCTATCTATCTATCTATCTTCCATCTATATCTACCTATTATCTATCTATCTATCTATCTATCTATCTATCTATCTATCTATCTATCTATCTATCATCTATCTCCTATCTATCTACCTATTATCTATCTTCTATCTATCTATCTATCTATCTATCTATCAATCATCTATCTTCTATCTATCTATCTATCTATCTATCTATCTATCTATCTATCATCTATCTATCATCCATCTATTATCTATCTATCTATCTATCTATCTATCTATCTATCTATCTATCTATCTATTATCTATCTCATGTATTTCTATCTATCTATCAATCATCTACCTCCTATCTATCTACCTATTATCTATCTATCTACATATTATCTATCTATAATCTATCTATCATCTATCTACCTATCTATTATCTATCTATCTATCTTCCATCTATATCTACCTATCATCTACCTATCTATCTATCTATCTATCTATCTATCTATCTATCTATCTATTATTAATCTATCATCTCATGTCTATCTATCTATCTATCTATCTATCTATCTATCTATCTATCTATCTATATATCATCTATCTATCTATCTATCTATCTATCTATCTATCTATCTCATATCTATCTATCTATCTCATATCTATCTATCTATCTATCTATCTATCTATCTATCTATCTATCTATCATCTACCTATCTATTATCTATCTATCTTCCATCTATATCTACCTATCATCTATCTATCTATCATCTATCTATCTATCTATCTATCTATATCTATCATCTATCTATCTCATATCTATCTATCTATCTATCTATCTATCTATCTATTATCAATCTATCATCTTCTATCTATCTATCTATCTATCTATCTATCTATCATCTATCCCGTCTTTCTATCTATCTCATATCTATCTATCTATCTATCTATCTATCGTCCATCTATATATACCTATCTATCAACTATCTATCTCATATCTATGTCTCTATCTATCTATCTATCTATATATCTATCTATCTCTCTATCCATCTATCTCTCTATCTGTTTCATATCTATCTATGTATCTATCTCTCTATTTCATATCTATCTATCTATCTATCTATCTATCTATCTATCTATCATCTATCTCATGTCTTTCTATCAAACACCTATCTATTCATCTATCTATCGGTTTATCTATCTACATATATACAGAAATAGGCAGTCCTGTAAAAGCCACAGGCAAAAATTATTAATCGATATGTGCAGCATTTCCGCCCTCACTCATGATAAAGGCCCCATGTGAGGGATGAAACGTTGCATGTAAAAACCTATCTCTACCATCTTGTCGATCCATCAATCCAGGCGTGCACCTAGCCTTTCTGCTGCCTGAGGCGAAAACTGAACCGGTGGCCTCCCATGCCAATTTGTTAACCTAACCCCTTTGCCACAATGAAAGTGCTCATTGCCTATGGCCCTTCCACTGCCCCCCTCTTGCCCCTATCTGAGGCTGCCTGAGGCGATCGCCTCACCTGGCCTCATTGGTGGTGCACCCCTGCATCAATCCATTCACTATGAATCAATCCAGTGGCACCAAGAGCCATTATCTCCATGTATCCAATAAGCCCACTGACAGTTAGCGGAGTCCATTACAATTTCTGCACCAATCAGATAGTGGTAACGACCATGAGCATAGCCTGAGGTCCCGCACTGTGGATGCTTTACATTCTCCTCACCATGAACATGTAGGAAGCACAGCAGAATATTACACGGATGCCTCTAATGACAACTGTTCTATAGAATATTCTGTACCATCCTTCTATATCAGCGCTGTCAGGTCAATGATGAAGGTTTCCAATCCCCTAATGTAGAAAATGAGATAATGCCGTAAATGACAGCATCAGTAAAATGCAAATATACCCCCTGCCTATAGAACAGCGCTATACCAAGGACGTTACAATGTGACTGGGGGGCACGTAGAGAATTATCACATCATATCATAGGCCAGCACAGATGCCAGCGCCGGGCACGTCAAAAACCATGGCAAGGAGACCAAGTGCTAAGAATACGACACAACAGCCACAAGTTGCATATTATAGTAGAGCTCTTGGAGCGGGCAGAACTGAGTTTATCGCTTGGCATCATTCCCTTAGGTTATTAGTCGTAAACCTCATCCTGCAACTTAACACAGTTCAGTGACAAATCCAGCTCTGCTACAACCGCAGGATAAGTTCACCACCATTAGTGTGCAAGCACTGCACTCACAAAGACGAGCTCCCATAACTTTCATACACGATGATCTGCAGCAGTGACACCCCTTTTTGCATTATTGGCAGTGCTGGTGACCCATGTTCTACTATGCAGTATGGCACACTTATTATTGGGCAATACTGGTATCATATTGATGATATGGTAACCCACTTTCAACTATATAATGCTGGCACCCACAGTATGATATAATGCTGGAAACCCATATGATCGAAAACACAATACTATTGAGCAATGTTGGCACCTCATTTATTATCAAGTAAAATTGGCACCCATCTTTCTATTGTATAATGCTGGCACCTCATTCACAATGCTACCACCCCACATATGGAGCAATGCTGGAACCCAGATATAACTGAGCAGTGTTGGCACCCCATTTTATAATACTGGCACCCACATATAATTGGGCAGTGTTGGCACCCCCCTTTATAATGCTGGTACCTCACTACTGAGCAGTGTTGGCACCCCATTTTATAATACAGAGACCCCACATAGGGATAATTGCTGGCACCCACATATTATTGAGTAGTGTTGGCACCGCATTTAATAATAAAGACACCCCACATATGAAGCATTGCTGGCACCCACATATTACCGGGCAATGTTGGCACCCCACTTTAGAATACTGACACCCCACCTATGGAGCAATGCTGGAACTCACATATTATTGAGCAGTGTTGGCACCCCACTTTCTAATGCTGGCGCCTCACTATTGAACAGTGTTGGCACTTTACTTTCTATTGTATCATGCATACCAGCTACTACTGAGCTGTGTTGGCACCTCACTATGCTGGCACCCCATTTGCATTAACGGATGAATCTTCAACTTAAGAATGCCCATGTCCCAGTTTCTGGTGCCAGGTGCCAGTTGCATGCCTTAGATGAATCAGTAAGGACAGGAACGGATTACTAATGACACCAGGCGATCCCCCAGATCATGCCACCAGTGCCCGCTGATAAATGACAGGCACCCACTAGTGCCAGTTGCAGCTGTCATGCCCAGATGTGGGTGCCAGCAAGAAGCTGACACTGTATCTTCAGTGCATCAGTGATGGCCACAGCAGGAAGGCACGATGCCCGGGTAGCAGTACTCACCGAGATGCCCGCTCTCCTGTCTACGGTCCAGCTATCCAGAAACAGCGGCCGGAGGCTCCGGGAAAGTCCATGAGTAGCCCGGGAGCAGGACGGCCTCTGATCAGTCAGCACTCCCTCTCCTCTCCTCCTCCCGGCTCTCCTCCTCCCCTCTCCCCTCCTTCACCACGCGCCCTCCCTTCACTCAGCGCAGTGCTTCCCTGTGCCCGTGTATCCTCACTAGCCTCCAGCTCTGTGTACACTACATGCCCTCCAAAGCCTCGTCTTCCTCGTACGGATTTTACTTCCGTTTTCCTCACGTATTTTAATGACACAGCTTTTAAGTGCTTCTCTCCTACCTATTATCCTCCTGATGACAAGGCTGAAGTTGGTTTCTTATTCGTCAGTTTCTTATTCACATCATTTGTATTTTTTGAGTTTTTTAAAGAATTTTGAGCACACTTTATCAATAGTAACAGAAAAAGTTGCAGTGAGTTGTGCTTAACCTACATTAGTTGAAAGCTGCATGAAAATACAAAAGATGGGCACAAAATGGGCATCAAAGTGGGCACAAGAAAGTGTGATTTAAGGAATTAAATGAATTCTGGCTAGAGATCTTGCACTGCCATCATACACAGGGGTGATGCCCGGCATTAGATACAGTGGAGTTCAGCCTAGCCCGAACAGGTTCTGGGCATGAAAGTTGGCAGACAGGCACTTTTCACTGATTTGAATAAGTAACTGATGTTTTTAAGGAGTTAAATTAATTCGGGCCAGTGATCTCGCGCTGCCAACATACAGAGGGTGATGCCCCACATCAGATACAGTGGGGTTCAGCCTGGCCCGAACAGGTTCTGGACAGGCTTATCTCCATTGCTCATGATGCCGGGCACCACCCTCTGTATGTTGGCAGAGCGAGATCACTGGCCCAAATTCATTTAACCCCTTAAAAACATCAGTTACTTATTCAAATCAGTGAAAAGTGACGGTCTACCCACTTTGATGCCAGTTTTCTTGCCCAGAATCTGGGCCAGGCTGAACTCCACTGTTTCTGATATGGGGCATCACCCTCTGTATGATGGCAGTGCAAGATCACTGGCCTGAAATCTTTAATTCCTTAAATCACACTTTCTTTGTGCCCACTTTGATGCCTATTTTGTGCCCATCTTTTGTATTTTCATGCCGCTTTCAACTGATGTATGTTAAGCACGGCTCAGTGCAACTTTTCCTGTTATTTTTGATAAGGTGTCTTTAAAATTTTTAAATAAAAACAAAAATACAAATGATGTGAATAAGAAACTGACGAATAAGAAACCAACATCAGACTCGTTTCATGATGACTGAAGAACCTATTATAAGTGGCGCTAAATTTTTACACATGTCGCACACTTTGATACTTATATACCCAAAGCTGTGGTTGAGCAGGGATTGCCTGCAACACTGTACTGCACCCCCTGACAAAGAGCTTCATCCGAAATGAACTTCATTATCCTGTACTGGAGGCTAACCAGGGGTGGACTGGTGATAGGCCCCACATGGAGGCTTCCAATGCCCAGGGACCACAGCTACAGTTAACACTAGGAGCATCAGGTACTTACTGTATGCACCTGGCCAGCAGCTGTCAGTGCCCTTTCCAAATCCAACTGTATAGCAGTATTCTGTTCTACACTGTGGTATGTAATTCTGTGGGTAGTATTTTCTGTAGTACGGTGGTATTTGGTTTAGCTGTGGCTGTATTTTGTGCTGCACTGTTGCATTTGGTTCCACTGGAGCAGTATATTGTACTGCAATGTTGTATTTGATTCTGCTGGGGCAGTATTTTGTGCTGCACTGTGATATTTGGTTCTGCTTAGGCGGTATTTCCACATTACTGTGGTATTTGGTTCTGTTGAGGCAGTATTTTGTGCTGCACTGTGGTATTTGGGTCTACGGAGCCAGGATTTTCTGCAATCTTGTGGTATTTGGTTCTGCTGTTGTACAGGGTGGGCCATTTATATGGATACCCCTAAATAAAATGGGAATGGTTGGTGATATTAACTTCCTATTTGTGGCAAATTAGTATATGGGAGGGGGATAACTTTTCAAGATGGGTGGTGACCATGGCGGCCATTTTGAAGCCGGCCATTTTGGATCCAACCTTAGTTTTTTCAATGGGAAGAAGGTCATGTGACATCATTGGTTTTAATGTAACTTTATTCTTTCATGAGTTATTTACAAGTTTCTGACCACTTATAAAATGTATTCAAAGTGCTGCCCATTGAGTTGGATTGTCAACGCAACCCTCTTCTCCCACTCTGCAACACACTGATAGCAACAACGCAGAAGAAATGCTAGCACAGGCTTCCAGTATCCATAGTTTCAGGTGCTGCACATCTCGTATCTTCACAGCATAGACAATTGCCTTCAGATGACCCCAAAGATAAAAGTCTAAGGGGGTCAGATCGGGAGACCTTGAGAGCCATTCAACTGCTACATGATGATGCGTTTCCCTCTTTATGCACTGAAGCTGGCACGTTCCCTGAGTTTTTCCAGCAAGATGGTGCACCACCACATTATGGGTGTCAGGTCCAAGCATTCCTAGATTAACAGTTTCCTGGAAAGTGGAGTGGTCATCGTGGGCCAGTTGAATGGCCCCCAAGGTCTCCCGATCTGACCCCCTTAGACTTTTATCTTTGGGGTCATTTGAAGGCAATTGTCTATGCTGTGAAGATACGAGATGTGCAGTACCTGAAACTACAGATACTGGAAGCCTATGCTAGTATTTCTTCTGTGGTGTTGCTATCAGTGTGTGAAGAGTGGGAGAAGAGGGTTGCATTGACAATCCAACACAATGGGCAGCACTTTGAACACATTTTATAAGTGGTCAGAAACTTGTAAATAACTCATGAAAGAATAAAGTTACATTAAAACCAAGCACACCATTGTTTTTCTTGTAAAATTCTCAATAAGTTTGATGTGTCACATGACCTTCTTCCCATTGAAAAAAACTAAAGTTGGATCCATAATGGCCGACTTCAAAATGGCCACCATGGTCACCACCCATCTTGAAAAGTTTCCCCCCTCCCATATACTAATGTGCCACAAACAGGAAGTTAATATCACCAACCATTCACATTTTATTTAGGTGTATCCATATAAATGGCCCACCCTGTAGTATTTTGTTCTGCACTGTGGTATTTGGTTCTGCTGAAGCAGTATTTTGAGTTGCACTGTAATGTTTGGTCTGCTGGGGTGGTATTTTGTGCTGCACTATGATATTTGGTTCTGCTGAGGCGGTATTTTTCACATTACTGTGGTATTTGGTTCTGCTGAGGCAGTATTTTGGGCTGCACTGTGGTATTTGGGTCTACGGAGCCAGGATTTTCTGCAGTCTGGTATTTGGTATGTGGTATTTGGTTCTGCTGTAGCGGCATTTTTGTGCTGCACGTATGGTATTTGGTTCTGCTGAGGACAGTATTTTATGCTGGGTATTGGTTTCTGCTGAGCCGGCCATTTTTGTGCTGCACTGTGGTGTTTGGTTCTGCTGGGGCGGTATTTTTTTTCTGCACTGTGGTATTTGGTTCTGCTGAGGCAGTATTTTGTGCTTTACTGTGGTATTTGTTTCTGATAAGGCAGTACATTGTCCCGCACTGTGATATTTGGTAATGCTGAGGCTGTATTTTGTGCTGCACTGTGGTATTTGGTGTTGTTAAAGCAGTATATTATGCTGCACTGTGGTATTTGTTTCTGCTGAGGCGGTATTTTGTGCTGCACTGTGGTAATTGGTTCTGCTGGGGCAGTATATTGTGCAGCATTGTGGTATTTGGTTCTGCTGGGGCAGTTTATTGTGCTGCACTGTGGTTTTTTGTTCTGCTGGGGCAGTATATTGTGCTCCACTGTGGTATTTCATTCTGCTGGAGCAGTATTTTTTGAAGCAAAGTGGTATTTAGTTCTGCTGTGAAGTATTTTTGCTACACTGTGGTGTTTGGTCTGCTGAGGCACTACATTGTGCTGCACTGTGGTATTTGGTTCTGCTGGGGCAGTATTTTGTGCTGCACTGTGGTATTTGGTTCTGCTGGGGCAGTATTTTGTGCTGCATTGTGGTGATTGGTCTGCTGAGGTGGTATTTTGTGCTGCACTTGTTCTCCATCTCCACCCTTAGTATGAAACACTACACTTTTATGTCTTCACATATTGGCACACATTTACTATGCTAAGCGTGCCACTTATGTGGCATTGTCTTCACCAAAGTTTTGGTTCATCTCATTTTAGATACATTATTCAGATACGTCAAAAGTTGGCGCAAGCAACGACACAAAAGTTGCAGACTTAGCTAAGCAAATGTGGTCCAGTGTGCAGAGATGTAAGAGTGTAACACCACATGGGCTCCATATTAAGGGAGGAGCCGGCGTATGTAACATACCTGCTGGAAACAGGATAGACCTCCCAGAACAGTTGGCAAATGGCCTGGCACAGCATGGAGGGCTGCTTTCCCTGGGAAAGTAACCCTCTATGTACTTTTACTTTGTCTGGTGCCGGGATTCTGCATCATGAGATGCAGTCCCAGTGACCAAAGTGCATTAAGGAGGTGGGGTGTGTATGGGGATGTGATTTATGGAATCTGGGGGTATGACCTGGCTACTGCAAACCACAAATGTTGGCAAGTACTGTATAAAATGAGGTGGCTTAGCATGCCTCATGGTTGGTGTAGAGAGCAGTAATACAGAGCCCAGTAACCTGTGAAAGTGTGTTTTTCTGGACATTTTCCTCCCTGTGCCACTTGTTGAAACAGACTGGGTTGTGTCAAGCTACAACAGCTCTCTTGTTTCCTTGAAACCATGAGTTTTTCAGCGTTCCTTTTCAGGACTGTAACCACTAAGCTGTGTGCATCTAAGGGAACTGTAACCATTAAGCCATCTGTCATTCTACTAAAACTACTTGCTCTATTCCCATCACAGACAGGAATCGTTAAGATGTGTGACCATTTGTGTCTGTAGCCGCCAAGCTAAGAGGCACCGTTTGTAACCATTATGTTTGTTGCCAAACTGGTGTAAAGTTATACTGCTTTGAACACTGCTGCCTTAATTTCTGCGGCACACAAACAAAACTGACCCCAGGCACTCAACCCCACTAAAAACGAGAACTTCTCAGACTTAGTGGCTCCTCAGACTGCAACATTTTTGTTCAAACAACAGTTCCTTTCCACTAGCAATCCATGTAAATCTTGTATAATATTTACCCTGACTTCTATGGTGTGAGATGCTTGCTACTCAAATTGCTCAAAAGCCCCATTATGACAGACAGGAATTCCAAGGCAGGAGACGCTCCTAGATCTAGATACCCATGGTTCTGAGCATCTTATGCCACAAGCCCTAAAGAAGCAGAGGATGGGAGTGGTAGTGGATCTAGCTGCAATAATTTTTCACAGTAGCAATCCTCATACTGATGCTCAATAGGGCCAGGGCAGTCATAGGAGGGCACACCTTTTTTTCCCTCGGGGCACACCCTGATGTTGGGGCTCCTATCTGATGATAGTTGTGGTGTCCTTGGTGTTTTGGGTTTGATGTGGATGCAAGGCAGGAGATGTAGGTGCGGTAGCCAGCTTATGGTGGCCAGGCCAGTTCTAGAAGATAAAAGTCACTAAAGTGCAGAATGGGAGTTGTAGCATATCCAACAGTATCAAAACACAGTTCCAAACATGCATATATACCAGGATGGGGATTGTAGTACTCCTTTCCTCTATCTCGCCATAGTCTTTTCCTGCAGAATCTAAGTCTGGTAAAATTACTCTTGCAATGAAGGTTGTAATTCCAAACTGAGGGTTGCAGTATTGAGAAACAGTGGGGAAGACCGTGTCCAAGTGTGAAGGGTGTGTTAGCAATGTCCCTCTCTCTGTGGATTTCTCATGCCTTCACTCCAGAATTTTAGCTTCATAATGTCATAAAATGGGGCTTTTGTGACTTTTTGAACTTACTTGCGCAAAAAATATTCCAACTTTATTGCATTTTTTCACCACTCACTACAGTTTTGAAATAGGGGAGTTAAAGTGGGCGTGGTTATCTATGTTAATGAGCTTCACTCCAGATTTATCACTGAGAATCTCACTCCAGTAGGAGGGTGGAGTAGGAAAACTGGAGTATCTTTTCTAGACAAAAATCTTAGGTTTATGGATAAGTCAAATTTATGCAACATTTAATAAATGTGGTATAAAGAATGCCAACACAGACTCAAGCAAAACTTACTTCAAATATGCTCCTCATGATAAATTCCCCCCAATGATTCCCTGGGATGAAGGCCTAGTTTCGCGCTTCCTCGGCTAACACACATTAACTGAGCTAGGGTCGGATCTAAGTCCTAGCTTCCTACGGGGACAGAGTTAGGGTTATTAACCCCAACTGATCCATACAGAAATATGCTGGTACAGTACAAGGCATTACCATATTTAATAACATTACATAATAAGAACAGTTTGTAATTATTCCATTCTAAGGTACTGCACCTATATCTTCTTCATTTATCCCAATACTGTATCTCTCATGATGATTCATTTCTTCATCCAGTTAATAACTAGTTTCTATTTGAAATATTTCCTCCATCATTCCATCTCCAAAAATTTCCATTTACTCCAGGAGTGACAGCTAAGGCTGAGGTCACACTAGTAATTTATGTTATTCTGCTTGGTTAAAGGAGCCAGTGCCAGATTTGGCACATAACTGAACTGAACAGTGCCAAACACACCCCATTGACTATACGGAGGTTCAATTGGTTTCTGTTGGGGATGCTGCTTTTTTTTACCAACAATGGAGCTCGAACGGAGCCTCTGACATGGATGTGAGCATAGCCTTGAAAATGTAGGGTACTTTTTCTTCCTCATTGTGTCCACCAACTTTAAATACCTGCTCCTCCTCTAGATTTACTACTGCATATCCTAACATCTTCCCTTCTTCCATATTTCTGATTGATTCAGTTCAAGCTGTAGTATGTACTAATCTTTCAGACTCACTCATCCAGCTCGAGATATTTTCGGTTCTCCTTACTGAAGTTATTCCATCTCAGTCTTTCATGGGCAAGATTGGAATAACCACAAAAGTGCAGGTCAGTGGTGGATAGACACACAGAAACATCTCAGCAGTTGGCACTCCACTGTTTCCATAACTCATATATCTGGATTCACTGTACCCCAGGGTTGCCAACCTTCCTTTTAATTTTTTCTGGATAACTTAACAAAAAATTAAGGACAGCCTAAAATTTTTACGGACATACGCCCCACCCCCTTTTAAAGACCACGCCCCATTCCACGACCTCAAAATGACTTAAAAGAATGCCCTTGAATCACAACTGTTACATCCCCACTACTCTAGTCCCCCCTGCTGTTTGTGAATGAGAAGGGACTAGAGCTGCAGAGAATGACACTGGAGAAAGGGAGATGGACACTGGAGAAAGGAAAGCATGAGACATATTTGAGAAGACACTACCAAGCATACAGGAGAATACAGCACCACATGTACCTCTTACATCCAGTGACGTCTCCACTGATGTATATGTTCTCTTTCCTCATCTTCTGTATTCAGCGCCATGATCAGTTCTTTAATCCACGTCTTCTCTCAGCAGAGTTTACCACACAGACATCTAAGGATTCTCACCTTTCTATCATCCTCCCCCTGGTGCCCAAACATTGTCATCCTGCTGCTACCCCAATACTGTGCCTGCTGTGCTCCCCAATTCCTAAGGTGCCCTAACACTATACTGCAGAAATAACAGTGACAGATAGTCCCCTCATAAAAACAGTGCTCCCCAAAGTCCCAGTGAGTGACCTCATTAGTTATAATGCCCCAGTGATAATGGTCTGCGAAAATACCCCTGTTAGCAGTAGCAACCTCCATGTGCCAAGTTATGATAACAGCCCCCAATAGTACCCCTGTTAATAGTAATAATGCCCCATAATAGAAATAATGTTCCTCATAGTGCCTCCAGTAGTAAAAAAGCACCCCCATAATAACAGTGATAAAGTCCCTCATAGTGACCCCGCAGTAAAATTGCCATAAAAGATTCTCCAGTAGTGATAAAAACACCCATAGTGCTCCCAAAAGTGATATGGGCCCTCTATAGTGTTCCCAGTAGGTATCACAGTCCCATATAGTGCCCCCAGTAATTATAATGCACCCAGTAACTTAAATGCTCCCCTGTAGTGCCCCCAGGAACTTAATTGGTCCCCTATAGTGACCCGAGCAGCTTAAAGGGATTGTCCAGCCCCTAATATTGATGACATATCCCATTATTAGGGGGGTTCCGATGCCCGACATCCTGACTGATCAGTTGTGAGACAAGGAGCCGGCGCTTCCTCTTCATTACACCGCACTTTGTCTGAAGTGAATGGAGCGGGTGCCTGCAATTACACTATGCAGCTGCTCCATTGGAGATGACACGTAGTGTGATGACGAGGAAGCAGTGCTCGCATGGAGTGCCGTCTCCTTGTCTCACAGCTAATCAGCCAGGGTTTTGGGTGTCGGACCTCCGCCAGTTAGATATTGATAATCTATCCTGAGGCTAGGTCATCAGTATTAGGGTCTGGACATCCCCTTTTAAATGCTCCCCTGTAGTGGCCAGCACAGCTTAAATGGCCCTCTTTAGTACATTGAGCAGTTTAAATATTGCCCCCAAGTAATATAAATTTTCCCCTACAGTGCCCCCAGTAGTATAAATTGTCCCCTATAGTGCCCCCAGTAGTAAAAATGGTCCCCTATAGTGCCCCCATTAGTACAAATGGTCCCCTATTGTGTCCTCAGTATTATTATTTGTCCCCTATAGTGCCCCCAGTAGTACAAATGCTCCCCTATAGTGCCCCCCATTAGTACAAATGCTCCCCTATAGTGCCCCCCATTAGTACAAATGGTCCCCTATTGTGTCTTCAGTAGTATTAATGGTCCCCAATAGTGCCCCCAGTAGTATGTGGTCCCCTATAGTGCCCCCAGTGGTAAAAATGGTCCCCTATAGTGCCCCCCATTAGTACAAATGGTCCCCTATTGTGTCCTCAGTATTATTATTTGTCCCCTATAGTGCCCCCAGTAGTATAAATGCTCCCCTATAGTGCCCCCCATTAGTACAAATGCTCCTCTATAGTGCCCCCCGTTAGTACAAATGGTCCCCTATTGTGTCCTCAGTAGTATTAATGGTCCCCAATAGTGCCCCCAGTAGTATGTGGTCCCCTATAGTGCCCCCCAGTAATATAAATGGTCCCCTATAGTTCCCCCAGTCCTGCAACACATATAGCCACAGATACTGATTAAGCTCAGGCTGAGCAGAACATGGGGCTGGGGACACAGGGGAGATGTGACAGCCGGCGAGGACACCCTTCCCTCTGCCTCCTCCTTCCCTCTTGCTTGTGCTGGCAGGCTGCCAGGGCCCACATGATTCAGTCAGCCCTCTCCCCCCACCCCGTCGCACTCGCTTACCTCGTGGAGTCCTGCGCGCCTCGGCTCCTGCATTCTTCTGCCCGGCCCCTCCTCCTCAGGTAATCCATGTGCACCCGCCCTCTCAGAGCGCCAGCGCCGCCGGAATTTCAGTTTCTGAACTGCCCTGCACAGTCTGTACTACGTACGCATGCGCGGTACAGACTTCAGGGTTTCGGCAGAAAATTTCACGGACGTTGTTTTTTTCTGCCGGACACTACGGACGGCAGAGAAAAACAACCATTTTTTGCGGACTGTCCGTAAATTTACGGACGGTTGGCAACCCTGCTCTACCCTTGTGTACACTCTTCCACACTAAATTAGGATCTCTTTCACATAATTTTCTAATTCCTAACATTTCCTAGCTTTTGTTCTCTTCGTCAAATGTTATTTATTATTCCTCCTCATACGTCCATTCACTTCATAACATCTTCTTAGTTCTTTTTCATCTTCTGTCTACTTTTCCTCCTAATTTATTCACCTCCTAACATCTATTTTTTGGTTGTCATCATCAACATCTAAATATTACAATTTCTCTTGATTCATCCATTTATCTTCTAATATCTTTCATTCTTCTTGTTTTTTTTTACATCAACTTTTTGAGGGAGATTTATCAAGACCTTGATATCCCCTGCACCGCCTCATCATACATTAGTCCCATCCTCCTGCAGTCCATGCACCTAAACAGAAATCACACCACAATCACAGCTCAGAGCTGCCATAGATTTCTGACTTCATTGGCGCCAGAAAATTGACGTAAATAAAGTAAAATTTGTTTGGGCAGGTGGTTATGCCCCGATCCCACCCTTTCCACACCCCCTTCAGGAAAAGTTGCAAGGGCAGTGTGAAGTCCAAGACGTGCGACAATCCACATAGTTTGCGACTTTTTAACGCCACTTTTCACAAGGCAGATTATAAATGTCCCCTTAATGTCCATTATTCCTCCAGAATAACTCATTCATCTCCTTTACTTGGTTCTCTCCATCGATTTCTAATGCCTTTGATTCTTCCTGATTCAATTCTTCACATCCTAACATTTTCCTGATTTTCCCTGACAATTCCTAATATCTTGCCCTCGTGATTCCCTTATTCATCTAATAGCTGATGTTTCCTCTGTGTCATCCATCTTCTGATATTTTCAATACTTCCATATTGACTGCACAATCTCTCTAGAACACTTGTTCTTTTTGATTTACTCCATCCACTCCAACACTCTACTCCTGGTGCTTCATGACTCCTGACTTCTAAAATCTCTTATACTTCCAAATTCACTCAAGCATTTCCTAATATCTCCTCCCTCTAATTCTATTCCTCATTATCTATTATCTCTTGTACTTCCCAATTTACCTCATCAGCTCTAACTCTTAGTGATTCATTCCTGCATTCTCTAATATCCCGATTCACTCCATCAACTTCTAGTATGTTTTATTTTTCTAATTTATTCCTCCATTTTCTTATCTCCTAGATTTCTGATATTCTATATCAACTTGTAATATCCCGTTTTTCCAGATTCAGCACTTCATCTCTGTTTACTCATACTCTTCAGATTACTATATTTTGTCTACTACTCAAATTATATGATACAGTTCTAGATCATAGTTTGTCATGAGACATACTATTTTTGATTCTCTCACCTTTATACAGACTCTATAGTTAAAGGGTTTGCCTCATCATGCCAACCTCTTCAACATACCCTATCATGGCATATGGACATCATAGAGTAGGTTCTCTGACTTGGCATCCTACTCTATCAACTAGAATGGAGAGCAGTGGCTCTTGCTCTGGAAGTCCTGGTCAAGCTATGTAATGCATGGAGGGCTATTCCTTTGTATGTGGACGTGTAACAGTATATTTATTCTCAATGGCTACTTCACTTGAAATAAGCAGGAGCCAACATCATCTTCTCTTAGCAAAATCAAAGGTCCTAGGAGCCATACCTATTGCTCCAATGTTAGAGTAATGAGACCACCCCTTTATCAAGGTTTATATTGACAGACATCAATATCTAAACGTCAGTCGATAAAAGTATAGGAAAACCCTTTAAGGGGGAGAAGTCATTTCTCATATGCTTGTTTCTCAGATATGGTGGCCTATCTACTTTTAATAGTCTCTCATAAAATACTGAACTTTACTGGGTGCAGAACCTAATGAAATGTACTGTACACACCCACCTATATCTCTAAATGATGTACACAGTAATCAGCAATAACATTCAAACTACTGACAGGTAATGTGAATACCATTTTTTATCTCATTACAATGGCACCTGTCAAGGCGTAGGATATATTAAGCAGCAAGTGAACAGACAGTTCTTGAAGTTGATGTGTTGAAAAGTGGACAAGCATACAGATGTGAGCAACTCTGAAAATTTGAAAAGCCAAATTATAGTAGCTAAATGATTGGGCCAAAGCACCTCCAAACAGCAGGTCTTGGAGTGTTCCCAGTATGAAGTGGTTTGTATCTAGCAAAAGTGGTTAAAGAAAAGACATCTGGGGAACATCTGGGGTAATTGGTGCCAAGGCATATTGATTTGCATGCAGGGTCGGACTGGAGTACCTAGGGCCCACCAGAGGAAATAATTCTTGGGGCCCATCATAAAGAAATATCTGTGTTTGTTATCCCTGTACTGTGACATCACTGTGTTTATTATCCCTGTACGGTGACATCACTGTGTTTATTATCCCTGTACAGTGACATTGCTTTGTGTATTATCCCTGTACTGTGACATCACTGTGTTTATTATCCCTGTACTGTGACATCACTGTGTTTATTATCCCTGTACAGTGACATCACTGTGTGTATTATCCCTGTACAGTGACATCGCTTTGTGTATTATCCCTGTACTGTGACATCACTGTGTTTATTATCCCTGTACTGTGACATCACTGTGTTTATTATCCCTGTACAGTGACATCGCTGTGTTTATTATCTCTGTTCGGTGACATCGTTGTGTTTATTATCCCTGGACTTTGACATCACTGTGTTTATTATCCCTGTACTGTGACATCACTGTGTTTATTATCTCTGTACAGTGACATCACTGTGTTTATTATCCCTGTACTGTGGCATCACTGTGTTTATTATCCCTGTACTGTGACATCACTGTGTTTATTATCCCTGTACAGTGACATCACTGTGTTTATTATCCCTGTACAGTGACATCGCTGTGTGTATTATCCCAGTGCAGGAAGAGGTAAGTGGTCTGTGTTTGTGTGTTTGTTTTCTATTTTTCAGGGTCGTGAATGCAGAGGACTACTTCGGATTCGCTGGACTACGTCGGACCAGCTTTTTTTTTTTTTTTAATAAAATGGTCAAACAGGGGTCTGGGGGAGTGTTTATTTCAATAAAATGTTTTATACTTGTGTGTGTGTATTTTTTTTTTTACAATACTACAGTTTTAGTAATTATGGCTATCTACAGGCGGCCCTGATTACTAATACTGGGCTTAGTGCTTGCCGGTATGGCAGGCCAGCACTAACCCCAACATCTATTACCTCGGCACCCACCGCCACCAGGGGTGCCGGGAAGGGCCAGGTACCCGCAGGACCGGACCTTCTAAATTGAGGGTCTGGCTCTGGGGCGGCTGCAGGCTGGTACCATTAGGCTGGGAAGGGCCAATAACCGTGTCCCTTCCCACCCTGGTAGTGCCAGGCTGCCGCTGCTGGTTGTATCTGGCTGGCGAAGGAAAAAAGGGGGGGACCCACGCCATTTTTTTACAAAAATAATTAAATAATTTAAAAAAAAATGGCGTGGGGTCCCCCCCTTTTTTCCTTCGCCAGCCAGATACAACCAGCAGCGGCAGCCTGGCACTACCAGGGTGGGAAGGGACACGGTTATTGGGGTTATTGGCCCTTCCCAGCCTAATGGTACCAGCCTGCAGCCGCCCCAGAGCCAGACCCTCAATTTAGAAGGTCCGGTCCTGCGGGTACCCGGCTCTTCCCGGCACCCCTGATGGCGGTGGGTGCCGAGGTAATAGATGTTGGGGTTAGTGCTGGCCTACCATACCGGCAAGCACTAAGCCCAGTATTAGTAATCAGGGCCGTCTGTAGATAGCCATAATTACTAAAACTGTAGTATTGTAAAAAAAAAAATACACACACACAAGTATAAAACATTTTATTGAAATTTGAAATAAACACTCCCCCAGACCCCTGTTTGACCATTTTATTAAAAAAAAAAAAAGCTGGTCCGACGTAGTCCACCGAATCCGACGTAGTCCTCTGCATTCATGACCCTAAAAACTAGAAAACAAACACACAAACACAGACCACTTACCTCTTTCTGCACTGGGATAATACACACAGCGATGTCACTGTACAGGGATAATAAACACAGTGATGTCACTGTACAGGGATAATAAACACAGTGATGTCACAGTACAGAGATAATAAACACAGTGATGTCACTGTACAGAGATAATAAACACAGTGATGTCACAGTACAGGGATAATAAACACAGTGATGTCACAGTACAGAGATAATAAACACAGTGATGTCACAGTACAGAGATAATAAACACAGTGATGTCACAGTACAGGGATAATAAACACAGTGATGTCACTGTACAGAGATAATACACAGCGACGTCACTGTACAGGGATAATAAACACAGTAATGTCACAGTACAGGGATAACAAACACAGTGATGTCACAGTACAGAGATAATAAACATAGTGATGTCACAGTACAGAGATAATAAACACAGTGATGTCACCGTACAGGGATAATAAACACAGCGATGTCACCGAACAGAGATAATAAACACAGTGATGTCACTGTACAGGGATAATAAACACAGTGATTTCACCGTACAGGGATAATAAACACAGCGATGTCACCGAACAGGGATAATAAACACAGCGATGTCACCGTACAGGGATAATAAACACAGTGATGTCACAGTACAGAGATAATAAACACAGTGATGTCACAGTCCAGGGATAATAAACAGTGATGTCACAGTCTAGGAATAATAAACACAGTGATGTCACAGTATAGGGATAATAAACACAGTGATGTCACAGTACAGGGATAATAAACACAGTGATGTCACAGTCCAGGGATAATAAACACAGTGATGTCAAGTACAGGGATAATAAACACAGTGATGTCACAGTACAGGGATAATAAACAGTGATGTCACAGTCCAGGAATAATAAACACAGTGATATCACAGTCAAGGGATAATAAACACAGTGATGTCACAGTCAAAGGATAATAAACACAGTGTACAGAAAGTTAAAAAAAAAAATTATACTTACCTTTTTCATAGCAGCAGGGCCAGCATCATCAGAGCAGATCTTCTTCTCATGTCTGAAGGGGGCGGAGCCTATGCTGCCAGCCGGCCCCGCTCCCCGCCGAGACCTGAGGCATGCCTGGGAGGTACGGAGAGCTGCAGGGGGGACAGGAGGGAGGATGGAAGAAGCAGACAGCCGATTTCGGCTGTCTGCTCCTTCCTGCAACAGGCAACTGTCTCTACGTCCTATGGACGCAGAGACAGCTGCCAGAGGCTGGATCCGGGACGGTTGGGAGCAGGGGCGTAGCTAAAGGCTCATGGGCCCTGGTGCAAGAGTTCAGCTTGGCCCCCCCCCCCCCCGCCTAATATAGCGCCCCATACCTCTTACATCCAGTATAATACAGCGCCTCATACCTCTTACATCCAGTATAATACAGCGCCCCATACCTCTTACATCCAGTATAATACAGCGCCCCATACCTCTTACATGCAGTATAATACAGCGCCCCATACCTCTTACATCCAGTGACGTCTCCTCGGATGTAGATCTTCTCTTTCCTCATCTTCTCCTTTCAGACCAGACGCCATTTTTCAGCCATTTCTTATCTCTGCAGTTTGACAGAAAAAAAATCTTAGTTTACTACTTTTCCATCATCCTCCCATCTTCTGGACAAATCATCCTACACCCCCAGTACTGTGCCACTAGTACCACACAGATAGTGCCCTTCAATAATTATTGGCACAGTGTCCTAAAATAACTGCGCCCAGCAAATACTGTCCCGTAATAGTGTGAACATAACGTGCCCCAGAAATAACTGCGCTGATACTGTGCCAGGGTGCCCCCCACAGTAATAGTGCCCCCCACAGTACTAATGCCCCCACTGTGCCCCAGAAGTATAATGCTTCCAATGTGCCAGTAAGAAGTGCCCAATAATGCGCCAGAAGTTCCCCCCATTGTTCCCCCCAAATCATGTGCCAGTAAGAAATGCCCCCAGTGCCCCCATGTGCCAGTAAGAAATGCCCCCAGTGCCCCCATGTGCAGTAAGAAATGCCCCAGTGCCCCCATGTGCCAGAAAAATGCCCCTAGTGCTCCCATGCCATAAAGAAATGCCCCCCATGTGCCAGTAAGAAATGCCCCCAGTGCCAGTAAAAATGCCCCAGTGCCCCTTGTGCCAGTAAAAATGCCCCCAGTGCCCCATGTGCCAGTAAAAATGCCCCCATGTGCCAGTAAAAATGCCCCCATGTGCCAGTAAAAATGCCCCGTGCCAGTAAAAATGCCCCCAGTGCCCCCATGTGCCAGTAAAAATGCCCCCAGTGCCCCCATGTGCCAGTAAAAATGCCCCAGTGCCAGTTAAAATGCCCCCCAGTGCCCCCATGTGCCAGTAAAATGCCCCCAGTGCCCCCATGTGCCAGTAAAAATGCCCCCATGTGCCAGTAAAAATGCCCCCAGTGCCCCCATGTGCCAGTAAAAATGCCCCAGTGCCCCCATGTTGCCAGCAAAAATGCCCCGTGCCAGTAAAAATGCCCCCAGTGCCCCCATGTGCCAGTAAAATGCCCCATGTGCCAGTAAAAATGCCCCCAGTCCCCCCATGTGCCAGTAAAAATGCCCACAGTGCCCCATGTGCCAGTAAAATGCCCACAGTGCCCCCATGTGCCAGTAAAAATGCCCACAGTGCCCCATGTGCCAGTAAAATGCCCACAGTGCCCCCATGTGCCAGTAAAATGCCCACAGTGCCCCCATGTGCCAGTAAAATGCCACAGTGCTCCCATGTGCCAGTAAAAATGCCCCCATGTGCCAGTAAAATGCCCCCATGTGCCAGTAAAAATGCCCCCAAAATGCCCCCAGTGCCCCCAATTGAGCTCCGGTCGGTGACTGCTACAATAAAAAAAAAAAAAATTAACACTTATACTTACCTCCATGGTGCTGGCAGCGATGCGATGCAGGCCTCTTCCGGCCTGTGTCCCGCGCTGTACGGCTCAGGCGGCGCGATGACGTCATCGCGCCGCCTGAACCGGCCTCTGATAGGCTGCAGGCACTGAGACGCCTCTCCCTCCCCTGCCCCAGTACAATACAGACATCTGTATCGCCGTCCTGAGGATGGCGATACAGATGACTATTGAGATGAGCGCTTCCACAATGGAAGCGCTCATCTCCCTCTGCCCCTATCTATGCGCAGGGCCGCGCCGCACCTGGCTAATTGGCGGTGCGGCCCTGGAAGTGGCAAGGGGGGCCCTCTATAGCTACGCCCCCTATATAGCTGCGACCCCTATAGCTACGCCACTGGTTGGGAGGTATGCGGCAGCGGGGGGCTTGGGGCCTACCGGAGGATCCTCCGGTCCTCTGGTGGGCCAGTCCGAGCCTGTTTGCATGGAAAGTGAGGGCCATCAGCTCTGATCCCATAAAATAGCTGGAAACGTTACAGGGTGTTTTTTGTTATTTTTATGTTTTTACTAACCAAATGTAAGGGGTTTTCAATTCACTTGCTTCATCTGCTGTGGCCCCTACCTCATATTTCACTCAGTGTCACATGACCTGCGTTGTCAGCTTCTTTCCCTGCTCTGATGATGTTCCGTGTACCAGCCTGAGGAAGCAGGTCTGCCTCTATGCACGGAACATCACTGTGAAAGTTATACTGGTTGGAGTGACAAGCCACACGCCCCTGCACTGCCCAATCTGCAGGCCACACCCCCTGTACTGCCCGATCTGCTGGCTGAGCTGTATGGCCTGTATCTCCCCTTGCACTGGATTCTTCAGCACAGTTTAACCCTTTCTACCATCAGCAGACTCAGGGCTGAGGCCCTGCCTCAGATACTGAGCAAGAAAATATAGAAAGTACTCCAGAGTAAGTCCACAATGTTCTTTGCGCTGCAGGTCTCTTTAGTGAGGTGGGTTTAGTTCACACCTTATTCGGAACAGTAAAAATAACAAGAAACCGCGCTGCTTCAACTCAGAGGGAACTGCACTCTTGGCATAGTTGTTTCCTCCTCTCGACGACAGGTGCCTGTACAGCAATCAAGAAGGAACACCGATAGTGAAGAACCTTCAGCACAGTGGTAAAATCAACCATTTATTATACTCACAAAAGTGAGGACATATCAAACACATCGACAGTATGAACATCCGTCCGGGCAAGCGTCTCTCCCGTGTGTTCCACCCGACCCGGGTTTTGCTTTCGCTTCATCATGGGTTCTGACTATGCTAATATATTAATTTTGGACCCGTAAAGAGTGCAATTCCCTCAGATACTGAGCAGCTGCAGGGTTTCTTCTTCTCCCAAGATCTTCCCTCCTCACCCCGCCAACACAGAGCTGACAGACTGGGGGAGTGTTCTCCTTTGTACTCTTGTGCTGGATGTGAGGAATTGTCTGCAGAGCATTGCACTAGAACAGGTAGGGGGAAAATCTTGTGTGTATCAGCAGTGTCATTGTACTGTACAGCTGGGACTTGTATTCTCACACATACAACATGAGTATCCCAGCAACCAGACTGCAGAGAAGACAGCAATTTTATTCACTCCCTTTGCAGAGCAGGGGGAAGGAAAAGGCAGTCTTTGTTGACAAATAGTCATGAGGAAAACCTCAGAGATTGTTGTTACACACCCCCACAGCTCTGCAACTGCATGTCAACAAAGGGCCAGAACAGAACTAGAAATGAGGAAATATGAGGGTAATATATTATACTGAAATAGGCGTATATTAGGCGTATTTCAGATGCAGCTACATGTGACTTCTCCCTGCTCACACCAGGTCTAAAATTGTGGGCAAGGAAGGGGACAAGCCAGCATTTTAGGTGTAGAAATTGGTCTAAATGTAAGACAGCTAGGAAGCTGTTTTATATTTAGAAATGGCGCTGGATGTGCTGAAGTTATAGAGAAGCCTGTGCCTCTTCATAATTTTGGCGGATCCTTCACTATGGGGCTTTATTTAGACCGGTGTCTAAAATGCCGGTCTTAATAAATATGCCCCATAATTTTTTTTTGCCTAAAAACATGCTTAGCTTATGTATATATTGCTGACCATCAGATTTACAGTGCTTTTTTTTTTCCATAACTCAACCGTTAATGCTGGACACCTTCAGTGATCCTAGGAGTCCATGCCTCCATAAGTCAGAGCTTTTTTGGCAGGACAAGGGGATATATTACTGGTTATGGCTGAGCAGTGCATCTCATCAAAATGTTCTCTTCTTTTCCATTTCCTTCTCTTTTATTCTCTTGACTGTATTCCCAATAGCACTTATCCTTTATATGCCACTTTTCTATTTTTCTGTGTAGAGGCATAATTAATGTGTCAGTCTCTGGTTCTTTAAATGTATCCATTACCTATTGTCCATGTTTATGCTATAGCAGTTCTATTAGCCGACTTCCATTTTCCAATGCCTCCTTAATAAAACATTAGAATGCAATTTTTTGAAGACATACTCTACATCCGCTGCCCAGCATATAAATTCTTCTCCAGTTCTTCTGTTCTCTTATACAATATAAACTGCATCCCATTGTTCTCTCTGAAAAACCCCTCCTTTTTCGTATAAATTAGCTTATATCTACTGAATGTCTCGTGCACCATCATCTCCATCTTTCCTGTTTGTGTTAATATTAGGTTATTCTATTTTCTTACATGTCAATGTCACATTGTGAGGTTCCTCTGTCCAGTTCTATCTATTCATCAACCCATATGATGTTTTTGAATCTCATTTTTGATATGAACAAGCATAGACAAGTCTTCCTATTCCAACTAATGATCCAATATTCTCTCGTTCTAAAACATTAGCTCAATATATGCAGCGCCTCAGAGTTTTTTTTTCCTTTTTTTTGTGCTTGATCACTTGCATTACATCTAAAATTACAAGCCTAGTACAATTTAAAAGGTTGATTAAGCCATAATGGTCATTGTATATTTGTTTAGGAATGAAGGACATGGCTTCTGGCAGTCTGAAAATGCATCAAACCTGCTAAAAATAATGACTAGTTGTTAATCACTAGTACAATATGTTCTTAGGGGAGGGAGATATAATCGAAAATAGTCTTAAATGGGGTTGTCTGCTTTGGACAACCTTTTTTTCATAGAATGATTGCCTGATTACCAGCTAAGGATTTTCTTTTGCCCCAGGCAAACAGATATAATCTGTCCGGGAGCACAGCAACAAGCGTTTAGTGTCACTACAGTGCCCCCACAGGCCAAATTAAGCATTACATACTACCCATCTAAATTATTAGGCTGTCTGGTTAATGCATGGATGTGCTGGGTCCTCCAACATGAGAGGTAGTCTTTGTAACTGTCCTGTGCTACGGCTAAAGATAAAGGTACTTGGGACCCCATCAATTCACATTGTTTTAATAGTATATTTGAATATTGGTTAAACCTGATAAACTCTTCAATATTTTTGTGTAAATATTGTGTCTATTGCAAACTTGTGAAATGTTAAGTACAATTCAGTTGAAGGGGTTGTCTCATAAATACAACTAGTGGGGTGATCGGCGGGTGCAACTTTTCTGATCCCTGAAATCAGTTATTAATGCCAAATCGATGGCTAGCCCAGGGATCAGTAACCTTCAGGACTCCAGGTGCTGAGAAACCACAACTCCCAGCATGCAAATATGCTCAGCTTCTAACTCGCACAGAAGTGAAACAAGCATTCTGAGAGTTGTAGTTTCTGAACAGCTGGAGTGCCGGAGGCTGCTGATCCCTGGGCTAGTCCATGAGGAAGAGATCCTAATGGGCTAGCCATTCATTTATATACACAATATATACACAAATTACTGACATCCAAACATGGATCTGATCATCATGCCAACCTTTGGGGATAATTCACTCAAAATGGTAATATAGTATATACAAATAAAAATACTATCTGCAATAAATTGTAAAAGAAAATAGTATGGACAATTGTAAAGAGAATTCTATATACTGTATTAGGTAATCATTGTGAAGACACTTCTACATACTGTATTAGGTAATCCTAACATATTAAACAAATATACATCAAGCTTTGTAATCTGCATGGATGTCATCGGTGAAGAGATGTCTCCTCATGCTCTACCTGTAGTGGTCACTCAATTTCTATTTCTGTGATCAGCCTGCATTATCCAGCTCCATGGAATCTGTTCAATAGTTCTGTGGAGCCGGTTGGTGCACACTGACCCTATGATGGTAGAGCGCCCTTGCTACGCTCTTTGCACTAGCATCGGTGCATCAACACATACTTATGCAGCACCTGCTCCACAGCAACCAATAAGCTGGACACTTTGAAGCCAGTACTTTGCACCACCAATCAAAGTACCATCCATGATCTACTCGGCAGCCAACATAAGTCAACAATTTGCCAGACACATGATCTAAATAGTGCTACCTAGCATATGTGGCCAGAATTGTGTACAACCTAATGTTTATGACAATCAGGGTGAAGAATATGACCACAAAATCTTCTTTTTTACATTAAGCAAAATATAATATAAGCAACCAAACTAAGGCATAAAATACATTTAAAATTTTGGTTATATTCTCTACAGAAGCACCCATTTGGGAGAAACATATTCAATAATCAGTAGTTTAAGCCAGGAATGTTATGTAACTTGCAATTTTGTATAAAGGCCTGTGCATAATCACTACATGCCGAAGAACGTTCAGATGTATTGTCTTCCACATGTTAGTAACCAGGTAACAGATGTACTCGTACCTAAAAATGCACATCTTTTAATTGCTGTTCAGAGAGTTTAAAACGAATGGTTTTACTGCACGGTCACATTCACCTCTTTATAAGTGAAAATGCTAATCCATTATCTCCATACAGTTGTATTCTTGCCTTGAAATGTAAAATACAAATGGGCAACATAACAAGCTGAGGAGCCTTCAATATCCCTAAGATGTAATTATTGTTTAATGAATGAATAAATGTTATGGGGACAATGATGTGGCTGGCACTATTATGTAGGGCAGTTATGTAGCTGGCAATGTTATGGGGCAATTGCAGCGCTCACAGGAGTGCTGCAACCTCTTCTTCAGCCTGTGATGTCACATTCATTGGTTACATGGCCTTTTGCAGCTTAGTCCACTCAAGTAAATAGGACTGAGCTGCAATATCAATCACAGCGACCATACAATAGATGACACTGTGCTTGGTATACTATTAAGAGACCAGTCCTCAGCACTGCACATTCAAATAAGCTGATTAGTGGGGATGCTAGGAGTGGGGCCTCCACCAGTCTGATATTGATGACCTTTTCTGAGGATAGATCAATCAATGTTATTATAACGTCATGTGTACACGTGCTGTATTTAGGTCTGTTGTGCATGGTTTGTGCAGGCAATCTTTCTTGACTCACTCTTTGTTATGTAGTGAGTGTGGACCCACTGTGTCACTTGGCTTGGTGCTACTCCCAAAGGTGTTATCAAAGTGGCCCCCCGGTTTTCACCCAATAAGAGGAATCTGAACTTCGTGCACAGGAACCACCAGGCTACTACCCCTAAGAGTAGTCTCTGTTCAAGTGACTGCTGACCCATGGAGACACTTTTGTGAAGCACCGAGAAAGCAAGCAAAACTTTAGCCAGGGACAGGCCAAGGTCAGAGCAGGCAGAGTTAACAGTCTAAGGTCAGGGCGGCAGCTAAGGTCAGTATGGAGATCAGGTAGAGGTCAGGTCAGGCAGAGAAGGGTCATATCTGAGAAAAAAGTTGGTGCAAGCGTATATCAGTCCACCTTTGCAGGACACTAGCGGACTAAAACCTATTGCTTAGGCACCCTCAAACAAGGAAACGTGCTATAAGTACTGCAGGGTGGCCGGCCATTGGCTGGGCAAGAGTTAGGTGTGCACTGGCCCTTTAAGAGCCAGAGGACCCATGTGCCCTATGGGCAGTAAGAGCCACTGCTGGCAAGAAGCAGGCCATAGCCAGCTAGGAAGAGCAGTGAGACAGCTCTAGTGGGCAGGCCGCCGAGATGGAGGGGAGGAAAGCTGCTGGGTCAGGACCGTTGGAGCACAGGAAACAGGGTGAGCAGAGCAGCAACAGGCATGGGTTGCTGATTTATCTATGTACTTAATGCATATGCAATTTTATTGCAGTTCAGAACTCGACAGCAAACTTGTAATCTTTCTAAAGCAATGTATCTTTTTGCTGTTGGAAACCATTCTCCCTACCCTAAACATTTCCTGTAAAAATTATTTTCAGTATAATTATTATAAATACCACATCTTCAGTACTTGTCACTTTTATTGTAACAGTGCTGGACACCTTGACACTGTGGTATTGTACAAGGAGAATCGGAGCACTGACAGCCCACGTGTTATCTAACTAGCATGTGGGATATCAAAGAAATTAAGTATCTGTTCCACTTCACTAACTCCTTCTTTGACCTGGATGTTATGAATGTCAATTTCCTTCTTTAAAAGGTTATGAGAGTACCACACAAATGAAATTATTCTTTAGACCAGCAATACCACACTGGACCTGGCACAGGAAGATGGGGATTTATTTAGAAGGAGGGTTACAGATTGTGTTTGCATTGTCTGTGGTAAATTAGTAGCTAATGTGAGATTTCAGCTTTTCCAAGAATCCAAGCTTCAGGTTGGCATTATGGAAAGTTTTCATATTAACATTTAAAAGTATAAGACATCCAGTAACCAAATAGATTGGTGCAACCAACTAGAGGAAGTGTCAGAAGGCCCAAACAGAAATGTGAAATTCTAAAGAATACATAGTGAGGTGGAAGGGCCATAGTTCTAAAGTTTTTGATAGGCCACCTAAGTAAATCGAAGGTTTTGTTATTTTAGATGTCCAATGTTTCCTTTCAGTCCCGGAGGTTTTTTCGGTTTTGCGTTTTCGTTTTGCGCTCCCTGCCTTCAAACAGCCATAACTGTTTTATTTTTCTGTTCACATAGCTGTATGAGGGCTTGTTTTTTGCGGGACAAGTTGTACTTTCCAACTCCACCATTTAATATTGCATATGGTGTAGTGGGAAGCGGGAAAAAAATTCCAAATCAGGTGAAATTGCAAAAAAACCGCAATTCCGCTACAGTTTTACAGGTTTTTTATTTACGGCGTTCGATGTTCATTAAAACTGACCAGTTACTTTCATTCTACTGGTCAGTACGAATCCGGCGATACCTAATATGTATAGTTCTTGTGATTTGATAGTGATAAAATAATTATGAAAAAATTATTTTTAATTTTTTTTTTGTCCTCATATCTTGACCCCTATAACTTTTTAGTATTTATGTGTACGGAGCTGTATGGGGGCTCATTTTTTTGCGGGGCGATCTGAACTTTTTATTGATACCATTCTGGGGTGTGTATGACTTTTTTATCACTTTTTATTTAGAAATTTTTTTTAGAAAAACAAAGCGACAAAAAACAGCGAATCGCCATTTTGACGCTTTTTTCTGCCACACAATTCGCCGTATTGGATTTTTTTTTTTATTTTAAAAGTACGGGTGTTTTCGGTCACGGTGATACCCATGATGTCTATATTTATTGTTATTTAGGTATTTATTTTTTTATTATACGAAAAGGGGGTGATTTAAACTTTTATATTTTTTTATTTTTTTATATATTTTTTAACTTTTTTTAAAAAAATTTGTGATTATTTTAAAGCTCAAATATGAGAAAATAGAGAATGTTTTTTATTTTTGTCTGTATGAGCAATCAGGGGTTTTTAATATTGAATTAAAAACCTAATTTGCTCATTTCTTATCCTGGCCTGCCATCTAGTGGCCAGAATAAGAATTGCACTTTGAAAGCTGTAAACCTCATCGCTTCCGGGTTTTTGCGCTACTAGATGCCGTGATCTCATGTGATCACGGCATCTAATGGCTGAAGAGGAAACTGCCGATGGCGGTAAGTACCCGCAGGTCTCTACTGTTAGAAACAGCAGAGACTTCCTGGCCATGACGCCCGCCACACGTGCGAGCGGGCGTCATGTGTCCGCATCGCCCCAGCGCCGTACATGTACGGCGCTGGTATCGAAAGGGTTAATAGGATCATGGCATCATGTTAGAGAGCAGAAAGAGCTGACTATGAAAACATTTTCTGAGAAAATTGAACTTACTACTTTTCAGTGTCATCCCCGTTGACTTCAAGACACTTACTCCACTTCGCCTCCAATGATTGGATGCCCTCAGGAGACTTTTTGTTGCTGCAGGAACTCTGTTACTGCCTCTTTGACTGCATTATCATCAGGAAATCATTGCCCACACAGAAACTTCTTCAGGTTCCAAAACAGAAAGTAATAACTGGCCATGGATGGTTAAAGGGGTTATCCCATGAATAATGTAAAAAATGAAATTCAGATATCATAGACTACATGACAAAGCTAGAATTAGCCCTGTACCCCACATGGATCCATAGATCCCCCCATTCATTGTTCTGCTAGATTTATATCAAGCTGACAACTCAATGGGAGTGTCTTTTCTTCCGTAGCTAAGGAGGTGTCCTTGCTCTCCCTATCACAGCTCAGGAGGCAGTTGATGGATGAAACTGAGCATGTGTAGCCTTCTCAGTGAGAAGAACAAAGAAATAAGAAAAAGAATAAACAGCAGGTGGCGCTGTACAGATACATTTTATTGAATAACTCAGTAGCTATACAAACGTTTTAGTTACATGCAATTACAAAAGTATTCAGATCCAGGTGCTGGTTTAAAAATTGTACAATATTTCTCATGGGGCAACTCCTTTAAGCTCCATGTAGCCGTATTTCCTGTTAGCAGTTTTTAGCAGTGATTTACGAGACTTGTGACCTGTTGCATTGGCATGAAGCGGCAACACACCTATCGTCAACTTGCCACGGAATTTCTCTTTGTTTGCCTCACATAGTGCCTTCATTGTTGACGCATAGGTGTTTTCAGTAATTGTTGTCTTGTGAGGCTTGAATTCTAGTAATAAAACACCATCTGTATCCCAAAAGCTGTTGCCATGATCTCTCCAGCTGACCGTTGCACATGAAATTACATTGGAGTTGGTGACCCCTTGTGCTTCCATTGCATAGATTCTTGTTTGGTCCCAGGATCATGGTGGTGGACCCATGTTTCATCACCCATAATGATACGTGAATAGAAGTATCCTGGATTTTTTCTAGGCATGTCTAAATTCCCTTGACTAAATTGCTGGCAACAAGTTTTTTGCTCAGGTGTCAACATTCGTGGCACCCACTGGGAACTGTCCTATGGTATCATGAAAACATCATGAATGATACTGGAAATGCAACGTGCCACCCCCCAGGGCCGATCATATCCCAGGTTTATCGGAATGCCAAGTGGTTTGGTGGGGCCTCAATAGTTTTCTGTGTGTGTCACGGTGCTCCTACTAGGATACCGTCGCTCCCCAGGGTTTGGCTCCGAAGCAATAAAGTGGAGAGTAATGGTGAAGTTGGAGAAATAGTCGAGTCCAGATTTTTATAAAGTTCAACAGTTTTACTTACATCAACTTGCATCTGTACAAGTAGTGCTGTTTCTCTTGGTCCAGCAGGTTTTGGCATAAACTGGAAGGCAAACTTAAATATTCTGCTTTATCTCTCTGCTGTGCTAAACTCGGCTTTAGTCTGGTCGCGGGACTTTAGGGCTGTTCTGGTACCTTTGGAGTGGGGTGCCTTTGGCAACATTCTGTCGGTTAATCTGTAAGGAGTCAGGGTGATTCTCATCTCCTTCCAACTCTAGACTAGACTAAGACTTAGACTGACTGAAAACTTCCTGAAGCACCTCCCTTGGTAGAAAACGGGAATGGCCCACTTCTGCTGAAAGGGGTAAAATGGAATGGGAAGTTCCATGCTATATAAAGATCTCTCTGCCATATACGCTGGCACCTGCTGGTGAACCAGGCATACAACATGTAATACTACAAATAACAGTTACATAGAAGAACAATTAATACACAATGTAAGAGGATCTGGAATAAATACACAGTTGACATTATGGTTAGCCCATTAGAGACAGTGGCAGGGTGTAGGAATGGTAATACCATTCTAGGGTATTACAGAAACGGTACCAATTGAAATTCCTAATTCATGAGCAATAATATAGACTTTGACCTGACAATCATCCAAAATCATGGCTTCAACTTTATGGCACATTTCTTCTGAAGATGCTTCAACAGGTCTCCCTGAACGTGGGTCATCTTCAATTGACTCTCCACCCCATTTAAACTGCTTGGCCAAAACTCTACTTGGTAGTAGGAAGGTGCATCATCACCATATACAGTAATCATACTTTCATGGATTTGTGGCCCATATGCAGAAGCACTCATTTTAACCCCTTCCCGACCAGCGCCGTACATGTAGCGAGCGGGCGTCATGGCCGGCAAGTCTCTGCTGTTTCTAACAGCAGAGACTTGCTGCTACTTACCGCCATCAGCAGCGTCTTCTAAGGGCCTTCTGATGCCGTGATCACACGTGATCACGGCATCAGGATGCGTCTGAACCCAGAAGCGTATGCTTCCGGGTGGTGTACAGACGCCCCGAGTGGCCAATCGGGGTGTCTGTACACCATATGAAAACTGTAATCCTCGCTGGTGAGGATTACAGTTTTCAAAGTGCAATTCTTATTCTGGCCACTAGATGGCAGGCCAGGATAACAAATGAGCAATTCTTGGATTTATCTCAGTCTAGTAAATCCCTGATTGCTCATAAAGAAAAAAATACACAATATATCAGCTCATATTTGAGCTTAAAAATAATCAGAAAAAAATAAAAAAATGTTAAAAAATATATAAAAAATAAAAAATATATAAAAGTTCAAATCACCCCCCTTTCCGTATAATGAAAAAATCAATACCTAAATAACAATAAATATAGACATCATGGGTATCACCGTGACCGAAAACGCCCGTACTTTTAAAATATTAAAAAAAATTCCAATACGGTGAATTGTGTGGCAGAAAAAAGCGTCCAAATGGCGATTCGCAGTTTTTTGTTGCTTTTTTTTTTCTAAAAAAAAATTAAATAAAAAGTGATCAAAAAGTCATACACACCCCAGAATGGTATCAATAAAAACTTCAGATCGCCCCGCAAAAAATGAGCCCCCATACAGCTCTGTACACATAAATACCAAAAAGTTATAGGGGTCAAGATATGACAAGGAAGAAAAAAAAAAAAAGGGCAACTTTCTAATTATTTTATCACTATCAAAACGCAGGAAAAACTATACATATTAGGTATTGCCAGATTCATACTGACCAGTAGAATGAAAGTAACTGGTCAGTTTTAATGCACATCGAACGCTGTAAATAAGAAACCCGTAGAACTGTAGCGGAATAGCGTTTTTTTGCAATTTCACCCGATTTGGAATTTTTTTCCCACTTCCCACTACACCAAATGCAATATTAAATGGTGGCGTTGGAAAGTACAACTTGTCCCGCAAAAAACAAGCCCTCATACAGCTATGTGAACAGAAAAATAAAACAGTTATGGCTGTTTGAAGGCAGGGAGCGCAAAACGAAAATGCATAACCGAAAAAACCTCCGGGGGTGAAGGGGTTAATGGGGCCGCAAAAAAATGAGTCCTTGGGATGCTTTTCGCACCTCTGGGACATACAGGACACTTTAAATGGATTTCTCAGCTTTGGCCGCTATACTGTATACATCTCTTTCGTCTTTCTTTCTCTTTTTCTCCTACTCCGTCTTTCGCCCCCGTCTGTGCCCTTCCCTCACATGTCTGTTCCGCAAAAAAAATAAAGCGTGTTTCACCCTGCACAGACAAACTCAGCTCTGTAACACTGACAGAACATGCTGGGGGAGAAAACTTGTTGAACATCCTTTGTATAACTTGTAATTTATTGATTGGTTATAAATTAGAATATCATCAAATATGTTGTTTTTTTCAGTAATTCAATTCAAAAAGTCAAACATATATATTATATGTCATTACAAACAGAGTAAACTTTTTCAAGTGTTTATTTCTGTTAATGTTGATGATTATGGCTTATGGCCAAGAAAAACCCAAAATTCATTATCTCAGAAAATTAGAATAATTAACCCAAAACACCCGCAAAGATTTCCTAAGCCTTTAAAAAGGTCCCTTAGTTTGGTTCAGTGGGCGACACAATTATGGGGAAGACTGCTGACTTGACAGATGTCCAGAACGCTGCCATTGACACACTCCACAAGGAGGGTAAGCCACAAAAGGTCATTGCTAAAGAAGCTGGCTTACAGAGTGCTGTATCAAAGCATATTAATGGAAACTTGAGTGGAAGGAAAAAGGGTGGTAGAAAAAGGTGCACAAGCAACAGGGAGAACCACAGCCTTGATAGGATTGTTAAGAAAAGGCCTTTCCTAAATTTGGGGGAGATTCACAAGGAGTGGACTGCTGCTGGAGTCAGTGCTTCAAGAACCACCACACACAGACGTATCCAGGACATGGGCTACAAGTGTCGCATTCCATGTGTCAAGCCACTCATGACCAATAGACAACGCCTTTTTGGGTCTGGAATTTTTATTTTTCCCAGCAGGACTTGGCACCTGTCCATACTGCCAAAAGTACCCATACCTGGTTTAATAACCACAGTATCACTGTGCTTGATTGGCCAGCAAACTCGCCTGACCTTAACCCCATAGAGAATTTATGGGGTATTGTCTAGAGGAAGATGAGAGACACCAGAGCCAACAATGCAGACGAGCTGAAGGCCGCTATCAAAGCAACCTGGGCTTCCATGACACCTCTGCAGTGCAACAGGCTGATCGCCTTCATGCCACGCGGTATTGATGCAGTCATTAATGCAAAAAGACCCCCAACCAAGTAGGGAGTGCATTTACTTACTTACATACTTCTGATTTGGCCAACATTTCTGTGTTTTAAAAAAAATTTACAGTTGGTATAATATAATATTCTAATTTTCTGAGATAACTTTTGGGTTTTCCTTGGCTGTAAGCCATAATCATCTACATTAACAAAAATAAACACTTGAAAAAGTTCACTCTGTTTGTAATGACTCTGTTTAATATATGTGTTTCACTTTTTGAATCGAATTACTGAAAAAAACAACCTTTTGATGATATTCTAATTTATTGAGATGCACTTGTATGTGAGAGAAATGACCTGGGGGGATGTTTTATCATCATGTTTCATGTCCTTTGCCGTTTTGGAAAAATTTGTTGTTCCCTACCAGGGCCCTCACTGTAGCTTAAAACATCGGATTCATACCAGAGGACCTCATACCTAATCTCCCCATCTGGAAGTATATGGAGGATCTGTTTTGCCCTGGATGCAAGGGGTATATGGATTGCCCTGATCATTTGACCATCCAACCTGGGACTACTTATCTGTGGAGCAATTCTTTGCATCAATTATTTCTACCATCAATTTGAACTATGTTTATAATGTGCCTGCCATGTGTATTATATGATTGTGCTGGCATCTTCCCCTGAAGAACCCTTCAACTGTGGAAATGCACTGGGACACCTGGTGGGGGAGCTTTATTCTCCTGCAACTCCTTTCTTAGAGGATGTTACTTGCAGGCCAATATAGAGGCCTCTGACAGGAACCTTTGGTACTATAATTCTGTACCTTATGTTGGGGATTATGGGTTATATTTATGCCCTGTTTTTGTGTATGGTCATGAATCAGTAAAAGTACTTTTTTGAGGCAACAATTGTGGTTGTGGACGATATTTATTGTGGGTGACCTTCACCCCTTATTAATTATCTTCAGGACTATCGTATGTATCAATGGTCTAAACTATCCGAAACTCCCAGTGGCTTCTTTTTGCAGAAATGTCATAAGCAAAACATATGTGGAGGGAAGGTGTCCAGTTGATGAGAATTGAAAGTTATTGTCATGTAAAGTAGCAGGGGCGGACTGGCCATAGAGATCCTACAGGGAAATTTGTCAGTGGGCTGCCCGAGCCCTCCTTACGGCCACTGGCTGGGTATATAGCAATATGATGCTCTTAGCATTTATTAGTGCTAGGAGCATCAGTTACTTATGCACCTGGCCATCAGCCTCAGGTGGCCTCCTGAACTCAACTGTATAGCCGCCCACAAGATGGTGATACAATTGAATACTGTGTTGAGGGTGGCAGTATTTTGTGCTGCACTGTGATATTTGGTTCTGCTGGTCTACAGTATTGCAGGCCGCACCTACATCTATTGTCCCTACCTACTCATGTTGCCCTGCCTTCTCTCAATTTGAACCCACCTACAACATGGAGCCACTTTTAGTCCACCCCTGGTAGGTAGAAAACAGTGCAGCCCTGTACTTCCACCCACACCACTATCCCTACCTAATATCTCCATCTGTCCTAAATGATGGCCCCCATCATCGAACGTCCCTAACACAAATAAGTGCAGGGTCTAAAGAAAAAGGGTACAAATACCAGCTGACAAACAGAAGGTAAAACATCAGAGCCAAAATAGGATATAATCACAGAGTCAAATAGCAGGCATGGTCAATACCAGGAGGTAATGTCAGAAATATAATCGGCAGGCATAGGAAAAGTCAAAGCAGAAGTCAAGATCCAGGAGTTCCAAAATGTACAAATGCTAATGTGGCAATGAAGACCAATTACAGGCACATATTGCCAACAGCTGCCTGTTTAAATCTCCCACTGACAGGAAGCATATGGCATTGGCACCAAACCTGATTGGCATGGCATCTCTGCTCCCTGATAGGCCATCCAACCTGACTGTCAGTGGGCTGGTTACCACAGCAATGGACTGACCCTGGCAACAGAGAGTCCAGACTTGCTGCTGGAGCAAGGACAGGTAAGTACATGACAGTTATGCTGTCATAACTGAGTATAATACAGCAACAACACAATCATCACATCATATAATGCTAAAGAACAGGACCATACAGTGCCCAAGTAATTCTTTTAATACAATAGTACCATATAGTGAACATATAACACAGACTAAAAAATACAAGCCTGGTGGTAACACAGGCCCACAGAGTGGAAGTCTTAGTCTTTGCAAGCTTGTGAGGAGGGCTGGAGTGGCTGGGCAGTCGTGATGAGGAAGGCTGCTGGAGAGCGTGCGTGGTAGAGGGAATCTCCTTCCCAACATGTGTGCCACTGAAGGCAAGATAGTCTGCAGATGGGATACTGCACAGAAGCAATGCAGATGTATAGGCTTTAGTGGCAACCAGTGATGGACTAGGATTCCTCGGGCCCACCAGAGAAAATTGTTCTCTTTGTCCAACCCCCTATATCATCAAAAAGGTCTAGAAGGTTTTTAATCAAAGAAATAGAGCCTAGTGGCAAGTCATTATTTCCAAAGGCAGCCATATTTTTTTTTCACCTGGACCTTTTCGGCTCAGTATGGTATTAGACCCTGGGCCCACTGTGGGATCCTCTGATACTCTGGTGGCCCAGTGTGACCCTGGTGACGAGTTGATGCGGAGCATTGATGGAGAGTGCCAAAGTGCCAGGTCAGAGCTGGGTCCATAGGAGAAGAGGCAGCTGGGAAAAGGGTTAGTGCTATTGGGTCTGAAGAAGAATCGACACCTGGGCCTAAGGATCAGCCCCTTAGAACACTGGAACAGTGGGAAGATCAATGCCTGGGCAATTGTCACAGGCTGCAAGTAGAGCAAAAACCCATAGCTAAGCCACTTGTTGCCTATTAAGCTGCAAATGTGAACAGTAGATACATTGGGGAACTTCAAGTCAAGTACACTCATACTGAGTGAGTAACCACCAAGTGATGCATCTATATCCGCTACAAGTTGTACCCCTGGATTGAGGGACTTAAAAAAAATAATTACCTAAAATATTAAGGACCATCCAATACATATCAAAAGGATGGCTGATTTATGCGGATTTGGAACAAAACAGTAATTCTGTAGCATATAAAATAACCCTTAAACAGTTAAACTGCTAGACATTTCCAAGTAAAAACTGAAAGATAAGCAACCTATTTCTAGAAATAATTTTCATTCTGGAAGTAGAGATTACCATTCCTACCTGTGCCTCTAACAACATACTAAGTCTCACTTGACCTCTCCACGCCTTAGCTTTTAAAGCTTCTAATAGGGATTCAGCTGTCCCTTGTTTAATATTGATCTATGTCCCAAGATGCTATTGATTATTCCCTACTTCTCTATTAAATGTCCTCTGAGTACATCAGATCTTTAGAATGCTATATTGTCAGCAAAGTTGACAGGCTCCCAAGAAGGCAGAGGATAAAAGACATTCTTACGTAAGGAGTCTGTGTTAGGTATGAGGATTAAGTATGGATTGCTGAAAATTCTATCTCAAACTCCAAATAATAAAAATCTCTATTTGGCTAGTAGTGGATAAAAGAAGAAAATGTGACTCATTCATAATTTCAACTAATTTCGGGCTTGGCTAATGTACTGTATATCAGGTATGTACAGATCCTTCCCCTAAAAGCTACAGTTAAGATACAAAGTTTATGATACTTGGAAACTGCTGTATAAGGGCTCATTCACACGACTGTATGGCCGTATTGCAGACCGCAAATTGCTGTCCTTCATACATGGGCACCAGCGTTGTGAATTCCATGCTGCAGTGCAGACCCATTGACCTGCAAGATACAGCAAAAGATATGATATGTCCAATATATTGCAGAGGGGAGGCACTGATCTGAAGCCCATGGAAGCACTTCCGTAGACTTTCAAATCTACGCTTCTGCACCGCAAAATATAGGACGCTTCCTATCTTTTGTGGTATTTTGCGAATCGCAGAAGTCAATGGGTCCACACTGTAATACGGGATTCACACAGCTAGTGCCTGTGTATTGCGGACCACTATTTGAAACTAATTAAGAAACTAATGAGGAACTAGAGTTGGAATGTTCTAGAAACCTATGGCTAAGCAATCAATGACCTAGCTACAGACCACAAGCAATATACTAATGTTATGTCTATGCTGAAATAAAAAAAATGGAGGAGAATACAGTAAAACATTGTAACATGAAGGCTAGATGTTAAAAGGGTTCTCCATCTATGGGCTGGACTAATATTGCAGATCAGACCTTAGACTTTTTTTCAACCAACTGCTAACACATATTGTGCTATTTGGTTAATAATATTCATTCAACTCATTTGTGTTCAAAGAGGGAAACCATGCAATTGCTATGGGGATCTTGGAGATAGGCAGTGCAGTTATGTTTTTTTCCAAGTCATTTGCTATTGGGTGGCAAAAACTGCATTCCTAGCAAAGAAAGGAATTAGCCATATAAATGGTGGCAAATCCAACATCATATCTGGCATCCCATTTTAATCTTTGGGGCCCACTTCTTTTATATATGCCACTCTTCATGTCCCACAATGAAGATGTAAGCCTGTAGGCTAGGGACAGACAAGGACAGCGAGTCCTAAACCTAAAGCCTGCTTTCCCTGCCTACTTGCAGTATATGCCCCAAATGGCAGAATCGCAAATGGACGATGGTCCCTGCTCTAATTTAAGTGCCAATACGGGCAAACACAAACAGACAAACAAACACAATAGCACCATACAAAAACGGGTCAGAACCAGATGGCATTGAGGTACCAAAAACAAGAGACAAAAGAAGGTCAAGAGGTAAGCCGGGGTCAGAAGCAGGAGATATCGAACAGCAATTAAGAACAAAGCTAGTGAGCCCAAAGAATATCACTAACACTGGTTCAATCCAAGGTTTAAATAGTGCGAACCGAACCAATACGAGGTTTAAATAGAGCGAACCAAACCAGAACCTGAACCTGTAGAACCTACAGAAGACCAAAATTCTCAGATATGCTTGACCTTGCCTCATAGATTTGAAGGTAATTCTACTTCTCTTTGATCACTGATTCCATTTATTAGGTATAACAATCTAGCTTTGTTGACCCAACTCTGATCTTAAAACTGAGCTTGACCATCCTCTTCCTACATTCTTGATTAGTAATCCGTCTGTTTTCTACCTTATAAGGATTACTCCAACATTTTGACTGAAGTAGAATAGAACAAAAGACAAATAAATCTGGTAATACCGAATGGAATAATACTGAAACAGACTAGAAAATTTCCAGTATGTGGCTTTACTGCCAGTCTATAGACTATTCCAGAGGATATCATGTAGAGGGCCTCTAAAATCGCTGGTATAGAAACTATTGATGGCTGTAGCAGAAATCTAACCTCTAATAATAGTCTATAGTCTCACTTTCAATCTATAAACTGAAAAGATATAAACTGAAAAGATGACTTGTAGCTTTCAGCGAGGATCTTGAAATTTCCTGCATTGGCCTTCTACATACAGTATTTGGATTGATTTTGCTGCAATGGGGCAACTTCATTAATAACTATATGCATGGGAATGAAGGCTGTTTATTCAGAATGCCAGGAAATTATGTCCAAAAGGAAGGTCCAAAAGTATATCCATATTATAAAACTACTTTTAGACATTAGATATTTGTTGGTGGTCCATACAAAGTCTCCTGCAGGATAGATGTTGCCAAAGAGGCCTGGCAGCCACCTGTCTTCCCTGTCTATGGAAAATCTCTAACGTATAGCCAAATCAAATTTGTATGTTAATAAGCCATTCACTGTCTGGCAAAATGTGTTGGCCAAAAAGGACTATTTCTATAGATGAAATTTGTTCTCTAATCTCCCTAAAGAGTAGCTACGTTTTGTAACCATCTCCTTCTTCGACAAGAAATATTTCTATTACCATGGCCTGCTCTGAGCCACCATATCCATAGGCAGTCTTTATGAAGAGACTGGGATAATGATTTGAGGAGGGTAACCAGAAGGTGCATTCTCCATGTCCTATTTTGCTGTCATTCTGCATAGTTTTAATAAAAGTTTTGACACTGCTAGGATTTGACTCTTTGCAGATGCAGTTAATGAGCCTGATGGCAATTTCAAATGTCTTAAAAGAGCAAACCACTTTTGAGCCATTGGAGCCTGCGAACTCCACTAAGTTCCTGATGTGAGTTCATTCTTACCATTTATCCTAATCAATAAATTGATTCAGGTAGAGAAATCACCAAGCAGGAAAAAAAAGGATATTGAAGGATCATGGAGGAAAAGGAAGTTGGTTATGACTAAGGAGATCTGAACAGTACAATATTTTGCACCTTAATAAGACGTAAGACGTCTATATTCATATTGAGCACAAAAGAATACAAGGAACATCTTTATCATCTTTATCTCAAGTGACCTGTGTGTCTAGCTATGTGATATTTCCCCTGAGTGGATAGAATGGATTTCACAGAGTTCAGTCTCATACCTATATTCATTTACTGGCAAGCATATGATTACATCTTGTACTGCATCTTACAACAAAACCTTGAGTGCTCATTTACGGTTATTGGGTCATTTAATAAAAACTATGCACGTTGCATCATGGATGTGCCCTTCTGGTTCCTATTAAAAATGCAAAGAAGATACATAAAGTGACAGGATCACCATAAAGGACTTATGAGCATGCGGACTTTATAACAAACCTGTAAAAACTCTGCATACAGTATCTATATAAAGTATTTACCGCTTTGGATTTTTTATGGTCTATTGTTCAGTAATTCATATTTTTTGACATTGACCAAAACAGAAAGATTATTTCCAAAGAGATAAATCTCTACAAAATGATTCTACACTTTAAAATTATGAAAGCAAAATAAACACAAAAACTCTTCATCCCTGGTACTATGGTACACCTAGGTCACCACAGGAACGAGAAATTGAATTAGGAACTCGCATAACAAGTCAGTCAAAATACTGAGATTTTATTTTAGAGAGGGCTCAAAGTGAGATGAATAAAATAAGGGACATCCACCCTCATCACCCTCACTGATGCCTCACACCTACCATTCCGCTCATGCCTCCCATTCCAATACTTATTGGGTTCCAGTTAGTCTCTATGTCATGGTAGGGCACAGTGAACCCTGAACTCTTGCCCAAGCACTGTCATTACCTATTTGCATGACCTTCCCTAGATAGCGGTCCACAACTCGTCGACAAACCCTTCCTAAGTAAGTACAGGGTTCAAATAGGGAAGGAAATAAACGGGAGGCAAAACAATAAATACTAGTGACAGAATAGCACAGAAAATAAAATCCAAACCGAACCAAATCAGAACCAGAGGGCAGAAACCAGGAGTAGAAGTCCAAACCCAGGAAGTCATGTCAAGTCCAAAGTGGGTCAAGCAAAGAGTAAATATTATCCTAGTAGAGGTCAGAATGATACGAGTCAGTATATATATATATATATATATATATATATATACACACACACACACACACATACACACACACACATACACACATTGCTGCTAAAGTAGCATGGTGCAGTTACCAATTACAGGCAACCTGCTTGTTTAAATAGATGTGACATGAACAATGATGTCAGTGTGTCTTTTATTAGCTGGAGCTCCTGCACAGGGAGACCTGGCCTGGTCATACTGGCAACTGGACGCCAGCGGTACTGCCTGCAGGGATGTGTACCTACCCGCCCGACTGACATTACACTCTGTTTCCTGGTCTGGCTGAGGCAGATCACCACTGTGGATGGCGATTGACTGAGCAAGCTTCTCCAGGCATTTCCTGTGTCTTGAGATGAGACCAGGAAGTGATTACAAGCCGGAAGGCGCTGACATGGAAGTGGCAAGGGATCGGTAAGGGTAAGCATCTCTTTTTTTTTTAAATCTTTAAACCCTTCATAAAGTATTTTAACCCTTTAAGACAGGGATGCACAACCTGTGGCCCTCCAGCTGTTGCAAAGCTACATCTTGCATCATGCCTGGACAGCCTACAAGCTATCAGGGCATGCTGGGAATTGTAGTTTTGTAGCAGCTGGAGAGCTGCAAGTTGGGCATCCCTGCTTTAAGACAAAGACAACACAGCATACCAAACAGCTCTGTGACTAGATTTTTTTTTAAAAGTAACAGTCAGGAGATGTGTATAAAAGACTCCTGGATGGATGAGTGAATCGACTTCGGATGAAACATCCGAAGTCGATTCGCATAAAACTATGCTTCAACTATGTTCCAGCTCCTGCTCCGTACAGTATTGGAACAAAGCAGTGGTGTAGCTATAGGGGTTGCAGCGGTCGCAGTTGCCCCCCTTGCCACTTGCAGGGCCGCACCGCCAATTAGGCAACGGGCGGAGTGGCCCTGCGCACAGTTGGGGGCAGCGGCGGGGCAGAGGGAGATGAGCGCTTCCATTGTGGATGCCTGTGCTGCGGGGCAGGGGAGGGAGAGGCGTCTCCCCTGCACGTTCCTCTGATAGGCTACAGGCACTAGGCCTACAGTCTATCAGAGGCCGGCTCAGGCGGCACGACACCTGAGCCTTACAGCGCGGGACAAAGGCCCGGAAGAGGCCTGCATCGCATGGCTGCCAGCTCCATGGAGGTAAGTATAAGTGTTTATTTTTTTTATTGGTGCAAATCACGGACCAGAGCTCTATTGGGGGCACTGGGGGCATTTGTTACTGGCACATGGGGCATTTCTTACTGGCACATGGGGGCACTGGGGGCATTTCTTACTGGCACTTGGGAGCACTGGGGGCATTTTTTACTGGCACTTGGGGGCACTGGGGGCATTTCTTACTGGCACAAGGGGGCACTGGGGGCATTTCTTACTGGCACATGGGGGCACTGGGGGCATTTTTACTGGCACATGGGGACACTGGGGGCATTTCTTACTGGCACTGGGGACATTTCTTACTAGCACATGGGGGCACTGGGGGCATTTCTTACTGGCACATAATTTAAGGGGGCATCTATGGGGGTGGGACACTTTTTACTGGCACATGATTTTGGGGGGGGGAATCAGTGGAGGGAACTTCTGGCACATTATTGGGGTGAAATTTTGGGGGCACTTCTGGCACATTATTGGGGCACTTCGTACTGGCACATTATTGGGCGGCACTATGGGGACACTTCTTACTGGCACATTGGAAGCATTATTACTTCTGGGGCACAGTGGGGACATTAGTACTGTTGGGGGCACTATTACTAACAAGTGCACTCTGGCAGAGAATTATTAGTTGGGACTTTGGGGAGCTATTACTGTGTGGGGCACCCTGGCTCAGTATCAGCATAGCGCAGTTATTTCTGGGGGACGTTATTTTTACACTATTACTGTGGGGGGCACCCTGGCACAGTATCAGCATAGCGCAGTTATTTCTGGGGGACGTTATGTTTACACTATTACTGTCAGGGACACTATTTGCTGGGCGCACTTATTTTAGGACACTGTGTGCCAATAATTATTGAAGGGCACTATCTGTATGGTACTAGTGGCACAGTACTAGGGGTGGTAGGATGATTTGTCCAGAAGACGGGAGGATGATGGAAAAGTAATGAACTAAGATTTTTGAGATGAGAAATGGCTGAAAAATGGTGTCTGGTCTGATAGGAGAAGATGAGGAAAGAGAACATCTACATCAGAGGAGACGTCACTGGATGTAAAAGGTATGGGGCACTTTATTAGGCTACATTCACACGAACGTTGTGTTTTGCAGTCTGCAAATTGCGGATCGGAGGCCGCAAAAACACGTGTGAATGTAGCCTTACCCTGTATGTTCTGTAGTGATATACGTAATGTTAGGAGGGAAAAGGTTAGGGTGAGAATTTGGCATGGGGAGTGGGTTCTATTTTTGACGAGGCCGGCAGAAAAGCTAGGTGCACCAGCGCTGAGGGAAGGGGGGGGGCCCAAGCTGATCTCTTGCACCAGGGCCCATGAGCCTTAAGCTACGCCCCTGGAACAATCGACTTTGGATGTTTCATCCGTAGTCGATTCGCTCATCCCTTGTCACTACTTTAAAAAAATCACTATATATTCCTCAGAGAACAATGTACAGTGTACATTAGTGTGCATGGTTACTAAGAGACATACTTCCATCCCTGAAATGTTAAAGGATGTGTATATTATAACTGCAGGAGATAAAGCTAAAGAAATAATGATACAAATGTGTTTCTGTATTTAATAGATAATCATTGTCTTTCAGTTTTAAATAAAACTACTCTACATCAGGACAATCACTCCTGAAATCAAAGACCTCTCTTGGTGGCCGGCTGATCTCCAGAGGTCTTGTGGCAGCATTAAGCCACATATTTCACTGCAGGGTAAATGTGGTATTACATGGTGCAACACTAGATTAAATTTGGTGGAGGCAAAAACTCTGATGAAGGTCCCAGCCCTTCACTGAGATCCAGACTACACTTGATCCCTATCAGAACCACATTAGAAGATGTTGCTGCATATGCACCTCTATACTGGATAACACCACCCTAGTTCCCATGGTTATATGGGACTCGAGGAACGCACTCCCTAAAGAAAGCTGTCTTACACTTAGAAGCTGTGGGAGATCCGCCAAAGTTATCAAAAATCCAGCGCCTCTACATAACTCTGGCCGATCCACAGCCAGCACAGGGCCTTAGTAAGATAAAACGCCGGTCTTAATAAACATGCCCCTTTATTTTTTTCTGGTTTGCCTGACATTACCTAATTTGCATACTTTTGAAAAATAAGGTGAAAAATAAGTCACAATACACCCACTGAGTCTCTTCAATGTGCATCATTACTCTCTGAGCTGCATCTAAGGTATTGATCCAGCCAACCAGTACCCTGCTGTGTAATGATGAGGAGTAAAAATCCTGAAACAGATGTCTACAAATGGGCCTCTCTTTTGGTGGAGTCTATGATTTGGCTAATTTTATACCATACATAAGTGTAATCGATATATGGTTATCTGCTATAATCTCCAGCCCTAATAATTTTGAACTTTATTTTGCTATCTTCTTATTTTTAAACTTAATTTTCCTTCAAACCTTCTGTAAATATAGCGGTTAAATTTTATGATATTTGGGTGATGAAACTGGCTTTGTTGCCCACTGTGCATAACAAAGAGACAATTAATTTCTGAGTAGTATTTGGAGAAGGTTATTAAACAGCCGATAACTAAGACTGGCTCTGGCTCATTTGCATTGTTCTGATTGTGGAGAAAAGCTGTCTTCTACCCAGTGCATGTCCAAGGAATAACACAGAATGCTGGAGCATGTTTCAGTAATTGCTAATTACAATCTTATATTCCAGTCATATGCATAAAATCTGTTTAAGAGTTAAAGGGGTTGTCAGGGTTCAGAGCTGAATCCTGACATATCCCCATTTTCAGCCCTCCGGCCCTTGTGACATGAGCATCGGAACATTTCATGCTCCGATGCTCTCCCTTGCCCTGCACTGGATCGCCTAGCAGTGTTGCCCTTGACATCACTGGCACTGATGGGCGGGCTTTAGCACCGAGCTAGCCATTTTATAGGCACCGATATTAGGGATCTGTTCAGCAGTGCACCAGTATAAGTAAACATTTTTTGACACCATCCTAACCACTATTATGTATTCCATGTACCTTTGCCCATGAACACATATTTAATCTAAATTAGGCGTATTTCAGGCGCAGATGGAGGTGCAACAGTTAGTTGTGCCACTATCTGAGACTTCTTTCCACTCACGTCAGGTCTAAAATTGTGACATGGTGTGACATTGTGACAAGCTGTCTTACACTTAGAACTGGTGCTGAATGTGCTGAAGTTATGGAGAGGCCTGCGCCTCTTCACAACTCAAGCGGATCCACCTGCAGCACAGGGCCTTAATAAATGTGCCCCATAGTCTTGAGACACATCCAGAGGCATAGCTATATGGCATGCAGAGGTATCAATTGCCTGAGAGGTCCCAAAAGCCTTTTAACCTCATAAGAAGTCACCAGTATAATAAGTAGCACATGGCAGGTAGGCAGGGCCGCACCGCCAATTAGGCAAGGTGAGGTGATTGCCTCAGGTGGCGCGGCCCTGGAGATGAGTGCTTCCTTTGTGGAAGCGATAATCTCTCTATATTCAGCTGTATTGCCATCCTCAGGACAGTGATACAGCTGAAGGCTGCAGCGGGGCACGGGAGCATTGTCTCCCTGCCCCGCTCCGTCTGATAGGCTTCAGACCTTGTGCTTGTAGCCTATCATAGGCCAGTGCAGGGGGCATTTTTTTGTAATGGCACAACGGGGGTATTTTTTTTGTACTGGCACACATTATGGGGACTTTTTTTGTACCGACACACATTATAAGGGGCATTTATATGCTGTTTCTTTTTCTGCAGTATAGTATTGGGGTGCACAGCGGGCACATTACTGGGAGTGACAGGATGGGGTGTTCAGAAGGTGGGGAGGAAAAGTAAAAAACTAAGATGTCTGTTAATCTCTGCAGAGATGAGACATGGCTGAAAGAAATTATCATGGTGGTCTGGTCTGAAAGGAGAAGATGAGGAAAGAGAATATCTACATCAGAGGAGAAAAGGGATGCAAATGAGCTCTTAACAAGCTCTGCCTCTAATGCCACCATATGTAAGGCAGCTATTCTATAAGTCAATGTTCAGCTTTTTAAATAAGCCTTGAGACATGACTCGGATATTAAATAAGCCAGCACCTCATCTGCAGACAGCTGTTTCGGGGTGATTGCCCTTCATCAATGCAGAGCAGAGGTACTGGCTTAACTGGGTGAGAGGCCTGTCAGGGTCAATATCCGAGTCATTTCTCAAGGCTTATTTAAAGAGCTGAACGTTGACTTTCAGGATAGCTGCCTTACATTTGGTGGCATTAGAGGCAGGGCTTGTTAAGAGCTCATTTGCATCCCTTTTCTTCCCAGAATTCCAGAGGAGCATGTATGGCCTATAAGTCTCCTCACGCCGATTAAGGTGCTCTCCCCAAGGAGAGATAGTGCGCCCCTGACCCTGACAGGCCTCTCACCCAGTTAACCCAGTACTCTCTGCTCTGCACTGATGAGGAGCAATCACCCCGAAACAGCTGTCTGCAGATGAGGTGCTGGCTTATTTAATATCTGAGGCATGTCTCAAGGCTTATTTAACGAGCAGGAACATTGACTTACAGGATAGAAGTATCTTTTGGGGTGTATGAAAGGCTGGGGTGTGATTTATGGTCAATGTGTGCCCTGCATGTAGGAGCGTGTAAAACTGAGTGTGTGAAATAGATCAACACTTGGCAGTTGCACCCAGGTCATCCTGCTTGATCCACTCGCAGGTTTGACTCTAAACACTGCATTAAAAACGTTTGCATTTTCCAAAAAACATATAAAACCACCCTTACAAACAGATGTTCTATTGATGCCCTGTTCCCTAACTGACCAGATTTCGAAAATGTTTTACACTTGTTACCTTTAATAATGATGACCAGATAGTAATTACTCTCTACCTTACACCTACCCCTTAAACCATATCCAGCAAGTGATGCATATGTACCAACATTAACCCTTTCCCTTCCAAGAACGTATCTTATAGGTCTTGGTTAGTGATGGCTGTATCCCAAGCTGTATAGTAGCTAGAGTCACTCAAATTTGATAATCCTAACTTTAAAACAAGGACGGGATAGGAGGTATAACGGAAGCAAACAGAACCATTTTTTGGCCCTTTAGACATGTAGGATGGGAAAAAATGGAATGCCTCTTAAAGGTTTCTGTTTTGCATTCTGTCCTAAAATTCAGTTTTATTCCATTATAACGCTGTCATAACGGAACCTAGAACTGAATTCCATAATGTCAATGCGAACCAATCAAAAGTGAAAAAAATTGTCCTGGCTGCCAGAGTTGCAAAATGTCCCAAAACTGATTGCAATTAAATGGGTTAAATAGGTTAAAAAATTAAGCCTCACCTCTTGGACCACCCAGAAATGCCCCCAAAACAGGCTGGAGTGGGGCCACAGAATGGCTGGTTTGTGGGATTGTCCTAGCAAAATCAATACTGTTGGGATGTCAGCATGTGAAAGCTATCATTGTAATACCTCTGTTTATACCTTACTGCCACAAAGCAAGTCCTAGTTAGTTCACATTGTGTATTTCTGCTTATGTTTGCCGCAAAATCTCCCAGTGTATGCATGCAGCCTAAAACCCAGTATATACAGTTGTACATACGTCACCCATGGGCTTTAGTGTTAAAGAAACATACAGTATGTTGATTCATTGGATGCCTCTAGTGAAAAGCATAGTAAACTCCTCTTTTCATTACATATCCCACCATATACCACTTGGACACGTGCCGAGATGGCACATATGTCCCGTGACTACTCCCAATGTACAGTATATGCCTAATGTTTATGAAAACTATATCACATCCACTAGTTCCTTCATACAGAACAGATATGATCAATTGTTCTCGCAGGGAATACAGAAGAATGAAACCTGGACTTCTTGAGCCCTGTTCTAGGAGAATTGTCACATCTGGCCTCCAGACTGATCACCCTCACCCCTCCATTTTACGTCAGCACCTTCTGTAATTTCATCTTTTAAATGACCACCTCCATTCATTTAACTATGTATGGTGATAACGCACAGGCCCAGCCACAGAGATATACCTAATGAGCTGTACATAAAACATCGGTGACACACTTTGGCCGACAGTAAATGGTCTATGGAGGATCCTACAAATAAAGCAGAAGGTGCATTAAAAGAGAATTCTCGGCCCTACCGTTCTGAAGTTCTGCTGGGCAGAATCCTCTCTAAGTAAATCGTGTCCGGAGGGTATGGGCTATTTCCAGCAGAGGAGATGACATATATAGAACAGTACCCTCCCTTTATGACTGGCGTGTGTACTGTATGACTATCCCATCTGTCATTACAGCACCTGCCGCCCTCTGTACTGGACTCTCGCTGCATCTGGAAGTGACATTAGAGAATGCATCACTCCATAGATCTAGAGACAGTTCTGCCAGGGTTATTAGGAGAAAAACGACGGGACATTGCTTTTTTATTGTGTTTGAGTGCAACATAAAGTCCTAAAGAGAAATTTGAATATTTATATGCATAATTCCAGGTGCATAGGGAAGGGGGTGGCAGGCATGTGCACAGGTGCTTGATGCTGTAAAGTGCAGGGTGGGTTTGACTCAGTTCATGTGTTCTTTCAGTAGCAGGCGGAGGGACATAAATTTCTTTGCAGAAAACACAAAATTTTACTGTACAATGTATGCATCTGTTCACTTCCCAGGAGAGCACAATACTTTGGCAAATGTTGCAAACACATACTCACAAAATTTCCTAAAGGCACAGTATGCTTAGTTGCAGTTTCTTAAAGAGCACATAACTGTTGCTGGTTACAAGCCTGTTTTAAGTGGCACAATAAATGTAATGGCATGCATGTAGAGGCACTCTCCTTGAAACTATATACAGTGCATATTTGCAGTTCATAAGTAGGGCCAAGGGGGAACTTCTCGAAAATCACAGAAAAAGATTAAAAAAAAAAACTTTTGAGGCTCTAAAAAAATTCTACTCGTTCCGTAACTTGGAGTATGAGAATCATAAGCAGTGATACTTTATGGGCCTGAGATGTGCCTTTTTATGCCAAAATTGCACCACAATTCTGGCATAAAAATATGTCTCAAAGTAAGCCAACCAATAGTTGGTATAGAGTCAGAGAAAAATGGCTATCCCTGTACCACATATATCATCCAGCCTGAGCCATGGAGATAAATTTGCTGTAGGTCTAGACAGCCGGTCTAAGTTTATGCCATATTTAGAATTATTAAAGGTGGACCTAGGTCCCCACCAGATGGACCAGGCCTGAAATAATAAGATAAAGAAATAAAACCACCTTTTTATGGGTTTCTCTTGATTGAAAAGGGGAAAAGCATATGCATTTTTCAGCTAAGTTTACATATTTACAATCCGACTCTTGCCGCTACAGTCTAATTGTCCTCCTGCTACGAATCTTAGCAGATAAGTGAGTGCGTCTGACATCTTAAGCTAATTATAGCTTGGTCCTGGCGTTTAAGAGGTCCCCTGCATAGATCACTCCCCCTTCTGTGCACAAAACTGTACACTTTCTCAACTGTGAATATAATTAAGTTGGTCGGCTCTGTTCAGTACACAGATATTATTACAGTGAGATACTGGAGTCTATATTTAGATGTTGCAAATGAAGGAAACAGGCAACTTGGTAAAGAGGCCAAAATGCATTGTGAACCAGCTACCCAAAGATAAATTTGCTGTAGGTCTAGACAGCCGGTCTAAGTTTATGCCATATTTAGAATTATTAAAGGTGGACCTAGGTCCCCACCAGATGGACCAGGCCTGAAATAATAAGATAAAGAAATAAATAAATGTCCCAAGAGGCCAAAATGCATTGTGAACCAGCTACCCAAAGATAAATTTGCTGTAGGTCTAGACAGCCGGTCTAAGTTTATGCCATATTTAGAATTATTAAAGGTGGACCTAGGTCCCCACCAGATGGACCAGGCCTGAAATAATAAGATAAAGAAATAAAACCACCTTTTTATGGGTTTCTCTTGATTGAAAAGGGGAAAAGCATATGCATTTTTCAGCTAAGTTTACATATTTACAATCCGACTCTTGCCGCTACAGTCTAATTGTCCTCCTGCTACGAATCTTAGCAGATAAGTGAGTGCGTCTGACATCTTAAGCTAATTATAGCTTGGTCCTGGCGTTTAAGAGGTCCCCTGCATAGATCACTCCCCCTTCTGTGCACAAAACTGTACACTTTCTCAACTGTGAATATAATTAAGTTGGTCGGCTCTGTTCAGTACACAGATATTATTACAGTGAGATACTGGAGTCTATATTTAGATGTTGCAAATGAAGGAAACAGGCAACTTGGTAAAGAGGCCAAAATGCATTGTGAACCAGCTACCCAAAGCATTTATCAAAGATACTGCAGATCGAAGGGGTTCTCCAACAACATATATTTATGGCATATCAATTGGATGAGGATCTACTCCTTAAACGTAGACTACATTACTCATATAGGAAACCAAACTCATCCTGCCCTTTACACCGCCATTAAAAATAATTTTTAACTGCAGTTGAAGTTCCAGAGAGTGACTTTCTTTGAGGATTATCTGCTGAGAGAAAGACCTCACCATTTTTTATAGTACTTCAGAAAAGAGAGAAAGAGAGAACCAAGAGGGTCCAGAATCTACCTGGCCGAGCACTGGATTCATTCAGTGAAAGGGACATTGCTAAACTACCCTTAACACTTGGACAAGTCCTGGCTAGTCGTATTTTGACCCTGTATCCCTCAATCAGAAATTACAGCTACCCAGGGGCATAGCTAAAGGCTCATGGGCCCTGGTGCACGAGTTCAGCTTGGGCCCTCACTTCCCTCAGTGCTTTGTGGCAAAGGGCAAGGGAGCACATAGCTTTTCTGCTGCCTGAGTCAAAAAATGAAACAGAACCCCCCCTGCCAGATTCTCAACCTAACCCCTTTCCTCCAGCCCTACTGTTAAAGACATACTGGAAAACCTTACATACAGCATTACAAAACCTACAGGGTAATAAAGCACTACATACCTCCTATACCTCCTAGATCCAGTTATGTCTCCTCTATTGTAGATGTTCTCCCTTCATCAGGGAGTGATTTTTTTATTTTTTTAATATTTTAAAAAAATATGTCAACTTAAAAGTCACATCAAGGGGGTTAAATTATTAAACTGGTCAGCCACCTTTACTAATCTAGAGGTAGTGCCATAGCCCTTTTCCATCAGAGTGGGCATGTGGTGTGTGGACCATGTGACCTACCTGGGGGAAGTTCAGAGAGCATAAGTAACCCCAAAGTTCCTGTGGAGTCTGTTATCAGCTGAGGTAGCTGAGCAGTGCTGTAGACTCAGGCTGACTGGAGCTGCTGGGCTGTCCATAGTACAACAAGCTAAAATGTTACAATGAAGAAGCAATTAGGCATCCTGCTGTTGAGAACTGTCTGTAAGAGACTTCACCTCCACTGTAACCCCAAGTTGTCTGATAATGTAACAAACTTTGTACCTCTCTCTGCTGAGAAGCACTCTTCTGTTTGAAGATGATACTGAGAGCTCAAGAGAGCCCAAGTCTCATTGATTCATGTGGAGAGTGAAATATAGAGTGAAGAATAGCTCATCTGGTCTGATCCCACAGAAGAAAAACTGCAGCATAAGTCGCTGAAAAAATAAGGGCTTGCTGCATAGGGGACAGCATAGTTGCAGACTGCTCAGAGTGCCCATGCTGACCCGTATCCATCAACAAATGCACCTACTATGGGCATGAGAGTATCAGAACTGAACCATCTGGTCTGGTGAAATTAATTTTCTTTTACATCATAAGGACATCTGAGCGCATCACTTATCTGGGGAACTGATGGCACTAGGATGCACAGTGAGAAAAAGACTAGCCAATAGAGTCAGTGTTATGCTCTGGGTAATGTTCTGCTGGTAAACCTTGGGTTCAGCCATTCAAGAGAATGTTTCTTTCACATATACTACCCCTTCATGGCAATAGGATAACCTAATACCTGTGTCCTCTTTCACAAGGATTAATTGCTCTGTCACATAGCAAAAAGTGTTCAGGAATGGAATGAAACATAACAAAGAGTTCAAGGTGTTTGCTTAACCTTCAAAATATCCGAATCCAAGCATTTGTGGCATTTGCTGGAAAACCCAGTTCAATCCATGGAGACTCCACTCCACCTTGAATCTTATAGGACTTAAAGGATCTACTGCTAACTTCTTGGTCCCAGATACTACAAGCCTTCTTCAAAAGTCTTGTAGGGTCCATGTCTGTGGTTCAGAGTTACTTGGGTGGTACAAAGGGGAGCTACACTACATTAAGTAGTGTTACAGCTTATTGGTGTAAATATGTATATAGAGAATTTTCTCATATTTATTAAGAGATGCAGGCTTTTGGTAATCTGTGCACCAGAACGGCAAATTATCACCAGCTATGAGCTGCCATAGATTTATGCTATAATTTATGACAGTTTCTTGTATCATTCCAGATAAATCTGGCAACACCCCCTCCCACTAAGTCCCACCCTTTAAAAAAAAGTGGCAACGGCAGCGTTAAATTTTTCAAAGACTCACAATTTCTTTGCACAAAATGCTAATTGCACAAAAATCTGTAACTAGAAGATTATCATACAATCTTTGATAAATTCCTCGCAACATTTTAAATATTAGACAAACTGGTGATTATCTGATTGTCACAGGTCTTGCTTTACATCTCGTGATATATTTTCACTGTAGTACATATGGCAGGAGAAATGTAGAATAATTTTTTGGCTGCTCCAATAGGTGGCCAACCATGTAATGTATGTACATGACACACTGGACTGGCCAGAGATCAATATGTTGATATGTCTAATTTGGGAAACCCCATTCCATGGAGATGTCAGATGCCCAATAATCAAGACTTAATTGCCTCAGTGTATGTGTGGCAGTTACCTAAGTAATTGATCAGGGTCCTGATTCCCCCAGAGCTACAGCTACATGTCTTTACCATCAATCCGTTTGCTGTCTTAGACCACAAGGTATTTTTGAAATAAAAAAAAAATGCATTTTCAAATTTATCAAGTGATTTTTGCCACCTCCCTAATTTGGTGCAAATCCTTTTTGCTCAAAGCATATAAAACAATGGAAAGCATGGGGTCCTACTTTACCAGTTGCACAGGGACTCATTTTCTATAAAACCTGTCATTCTTACAAATACATTTGAACCCTTTAGCTTTTATCTTGAATCAATGGTTAAAAATACATTCTGTGAGAGTGGCAACCTAGATAGCACCAGAGTGATGTCTATTATTGTTGTAGTGACTTGGATCTACCTGAATATAAAGATCACCAAACCAATCTACAGAAGGAGAGCTGACAGAAGTGGTGTGCCCTGTGCACCAGAACACTGGACCAGGTAGAAATTAACAGATGGTCTTGAGCAAGAGTGATGGTTTCAGATAAAGGTATATAAATGTTCGACCCATAAATCAGAGAGATACCTAGATTCAATGTTTGTGTTAAGAAATTCTATAGCTCCAGGATGTACACTATATGGAAAAAAATTGGGACATCTACACATTACACCTGCAGAAGCTTTTATGATATCCCATTCTAAATCCATAGGCATTAATATGGAATTGGTCCCCACTTCGCAGTTAAAACAGCTTCCTCTCTTCTGGAAACACTTTATGTACGATATTGGAGTTTGTCTGTTGGAATTTGTGCCCTTTCATCCAGAAGAGCATTTATGAGGTCAGACTTTGGTGCGGGACAACAGGGGCTGACTTGAGGTCTCTGTTTTAGTTTTTTTCATAAGTATTTGATGGTGTTGAGGTTAGAATTCTACAAGCCAGTCAAGTTCTTCTACATCAGTATCCATGCCGTTATGGATACTGCTGGGGCACAGACAGCTGGAATAGAAAAGGGCTTTCCGTAAACTGTTCCCACAAAGTTGGAAGCATAGAGAGGCTAGAGAAGTGATGAAGAAGCGTGATTTGTCACTCCACAGAATACGTTTCCACTGCTCCAGAGTCCAGTGGCTTTACACCACTCCATCCATTGCCGGCTTTGTGCTTGGTGATGTGAGGCTTCATGCAGCTTCTCAGCCATGGAAACCCATGGCATGAAGCTCCTAGCACATGCTGATGTTAATGGCAGAGGAGGCTGATATTCCAGAATGTGACTGTAGATTTCCTCAAACGGTTTCCCAGTCAGAGGCCATCAAGCCTTGCTGGCACCTGGCCCACGTACAGCAAAGCTAGTTCTATTCATATTTCTCATTTGTGCCTCCATGTATAATTGCACATTCACAATCACATGCTTCTGAATAATTGAGTATAATTATGTATCTAGTGTATGTTTGAGTATGTATCTGTATATCATTTCTGGAGTAATTATGGATTATTTTGTGATTGTAAACCAGCTTATGATGTGTAATTACACACCCGTGTGTAGCGCGATATGTCTATATACTCTGTAATGGATTGTTTGTTTGGTATACATGTTGATATGCCTGCCAGGAGAATGTACGAAAAGGAATCCTGATTGTACAGTAGTTAGGAGATATTGTTAACAGATTGATTATATTTTTAGACATATTAAAGTGTGTCTCTTTAATTTGGATCCTAGTATTGTTTATTGAAAATGCAGTCATCAGTCACGTTCTATGGCTTTCACCTATGGAACCCTGTATATCAAATCAATAGGCTACTGGCATTTCCTACAGTAACATAGTAACATACAGTAGTTTATAAGGCCAAAAAAAGACATTTGTCCATCCAGTTCGGTACAGTAATATACAGACTGTAAGGCAGGGGCTACATAATAGGAAATGATGTTGATATGTGTCAACATTACATCCTTTCATGACCCATAGCCAAAATCTTTTGATTTTATTACCCATCAATATAGCCATTATGAGGCCATTGCAAAACAACATATTATGGCAGTGAGTGCAGAAAAATTGTATTAACCAAAAGATTTGGCTTTGATTACAAGCTATGGCTCTAATAATCAAAGTACACAGTAAGGGCTCATGCACACGAACGTATTTTCTTTCCGTGTCTGTTCTGTTTTCTTTGTGGACCATATGCGAAACCATTAATTTCAACGGAAGTTACTCCGTGTGCATTCCGTTTCCGTATGTCCGCATGTCTGTTCCACAAAAAAATAGAACATGTCCTATTATTGTCTGCATAACAGACAAACACTGTTCTATAAGGGGTCAGCTGTTCTGTTCTGCAAAATACGGAATGCACACGGACGTCATTCATATTTTTTGTGGATCCGTGTTTTGCGGACTGAAAAATACATACGGTTGTGTGCATGAGCCCTAATCATGATGAGCAGTTGGCTCTTTACTACCAAATACACTTATTACAAATATGCCAATTAAGGTGAATCAACATATACAAAACAGTAAAGATGAAGTGAAAAAACAAGGTATAAAACATACAGTAAAATATAGCTAAAAAGATAGCACAATCCTGTTCTAATAATATTATGTACCGTATTGCCCTTGCAGTCACCAATGCCGCTGTTCACACTCTAATCACTGTAGCATGAAAAGTCTCAGTAGTGAACTATATATGAGTCTTCCTATATATATAAGCAATAGGTGTAGTCTTGCTGAGATATAGTAATAGCACTCTTGGGTGTCAATATAGTTACAACCCACTTGCCGCTGTAAGCAGATACATTAACATAATCTCAGCTAGAGTGTATGAACTTCCCAGCACCTCGGTGCTTATTACCACTCCATTGTTGTCACAATCCTGTTGTTTATTTCAGCTCCTTGCCCACTTGTACGTCCATTCTCTGCCATGTGCCATGTGTAGTTTATTTGTGGAATTCTGCAGTGACTACTGCACATGCAAACCATACAGACTGAGGAGGAGAGAACTTGCCAGTAAGCAGGCTACAGCCTATGTGAAGGGGCAAAGCAGCCCCAGCAGAGGGCCCGCCGAGAAGGAAAGAGCAGTAGGCAGGCCTGTGCCGCCGTGATAAAGAAACCCAGGACTGGTAAGTGGAGCAGTGGTGGCCAAGGGCTGCTATTGTAACACAACAGGTGGTTTTCTGGACATTTGAGCTATGCATTATGTTAGCACCACCAATTTTGTAGCATTCATGTTGTCATCAAAAGGTTTGCTGCTGTGCTAGAGGCAGAGAGTTCTGCTTCACTGAGTGTCTCACCTGTATGGTAGTTACACAGCCGCTGCTGGGCCTGGCACTGTGAAATATTAGTTTATAAAAACTATAACTTATAATATTGTAAGCTATCCATGCTTCCCATAAACAGTAAAGGGAATGTGTCATCGGAAAATGACCTATTGTTTAAATCACGTTTTTATGTTTAACATATTTCTAAAAGAATTTTTTATGTTATTTTTAATTTTCCATGTCAATATCTATATTTAAACAAAAACTATAAAATCCTGCTTTTTTTGCACTGGCAACTAAGCCTAATAATTGGCTCCACTTCTTGGTCTGTACAGATCACTGTACTGCAGTTATATATTATTCTAAACCTGCCTGTAATGATATCACCTCTGTGTATAGATAAGACATGATCCACCATTCACAATAGGTAATTTTCACAGCTTATCTATTCTTTCCTTGTACAATGACCTCTGCACAGGTCACATAGCATGCCTAGAAAACTACTGAATAGAAGTCAATAGAGTCAGCTCCAGACCATTGTGTCTATGGACCATGTGGCTGCCGTAAAGCAATTTTTTTAATGCTATGTAAATGCTGCTAAGAACTACTGAGGCAAGATGGCCGCCCCCATAATTATGCTCAGGAAATAGAATTTAAAAAAATCTACAATCAGAAAATAAAATCAGATTAGATCAAAAGCCTGCAGTGTGTGTCACTCTCTGGTTTTAACTGGTAGATAAAATATTTTATGTTTGCTTTCTGGTGTGATTTATTTTGTTTATAACTAGTGTTGAGGCAACATGTTCGGCCAAATACACTATTCGCCCGAACAAGGCGGTGCTCGGGTATACGCGGTATTCGGACGAATACCGCGTGTGCTTGAGTGCCATGCTTGAGTCCCCTCCCCGAACGCTAATTAGCCAGTTAGCGTGCATGGAGGTATGGCATTCAGTGTAGCCATCTTAGCTACTGGCATTACACTGATTGGCTGGCCGGGAACGCCAACATTTGACCCGGCCAGTGTTAGACAGGGAGAGGTGCTGCAAGGAGGGACAGAGAGTGTAGGGAGAGAAGCACGCTAGGCAGGGATAGAAATCGCTCCAAAAAGACCCAAAAGCCCTTTTAAGGGCTATTATATCTGGCACAAACTTATTATTGTTTATATTTTAGTTCTTTGAAGGTGTTGAAAATAGCGCTAGGTGGTCTGCCATTAACGCCACGAGCGCTGCTGCAGCAAGGAGGGACATACACTGTAGGGAGAGAAGCACGCTAGGCAGGGATAGAAATCGCTCAAAAAAGACCCAAAGGCCCTTATAAGGGCCATTATATCTGTCACAAACCTTTATTTACTGATATTTGAGTACTTTAAAGGTGGTGAAAATAGCACTAGGTGGCCTGCCATTAATGACACATGTGTTGCTGCTGCTGCATGCTGTAGGTCACTCTCTGTATACAGTCATGGCCAAAAGTTTTGAGAATGACACAAATATTATATTTTCACATGATCTGTTGCCCTCTGATTTTTATGTGTGTTTGTCAGATGTTTTTATCACATACAGAAATATAATTGCAATCATATTATGAGTAACAAAAGCTTATATTGACAGTTAGAATGAGTTAATGCAGCAAGTCAATATTTGCAGTGTTGACCCTTCTTCTTCAGGACCTCTGCAATTCTCCCTGGCATGCTCTCAATCAACTTCTGGACCAAATCCTGACTGATAGAAGTCCATTCTTGCACAATCAATGCTTGCATTTTGTCAGAATTTGTAGGTTTTTGTTTGTCCACCCATCTCTTGATGATTGACCACAAGTTCTCAATGGGATTAAGATCTGGGGAGTTTCCAGACAATGGACCCAAAATCTCTATGTTTTGTTCGCTGAGCCATTTAGTTATCACCTTTGCTTTATGGCAAGGTGCTCGATCATGCTGGAAAAGGCATTGTTGATCGCCAAACTGCTCTTGGACTGTTGGGAGAAGTTGCTCTCGGAGGACATTCTGGTACCATTCTTTATTCATGGCTGTGTTTTTAGGCAAGACTGTGAGAGAGCCGATTCCCTTGGCTGAGAAGCAACCCCACACATGAATGGTTTCAGGATGCTTTACAGTTGGCATGAGACAAGACTGGTGGTAGCGCTCACCTCGTCTTCTCCGAATAAGCTGTTTTCCAGATGTCCCAAACAATCGAAAAGGGGATTCATCAGAGAAAATGACTTTACCCCAGTCCTCAGAAGTCCACTCCCTGTACCTTTTGCAGAATATCAGTCTGTCCCTGATGTTTTTTCTGGAGAGAAGTGGCTTCTTTGCTGCCCTCCTTGAGACCAGGCCTTGCTCCAAGAGTCTCCGCCTCACAGTGCGTGCAGATGCACTCACACCTGCCTGCTGCCATTCCTGAGCAAGCTCTGCACTGCTGGTAGCCCGATCCCGCAGCTGAAACACTTTTAAGAGACGGTCCTGGTGCTTGCTGGTCTTTCTTGGGCGCCCTGGAGCCTTTTTGGCAACAATGGAACCTCTCTCCTTGAAGTTCTTGATGATGCGATAGATTGTTGACTGAGGTGCAATCTTTCTAGCTGCGATACTCTTCCCTGTTAGGCCATTTTTGTGCAGTGCAATGATGACTGCACGTGTTTCTTTAGAGATAACCATGGTTAACAGAAGAGAAACAATGATGCCAAGCACCAGCCTCCTTTTAAAGTGTCCAGTGGTGTCATTTTTACTTAATCATGACAGATTGATCTCCAGCCCTGTCCTCATCAACACCCACACCTGTGTTAATGGAGCAATCACTGAAACAATGTTAGCTGGTCCTTTTAAGGCAGGGCTGCAATGATGTTGAAATGTGTTTTGGGGGATAAAGTTCATTTTCTAGGCAAATATTGACTTTGCAAGTAATTGCTGTTAAGCTGATCACTCTTTATAACATTCTGGAGTATATGCAAATTGCCATTATAAAAACTGAAGCAGTAGACTTTGTAAAAATTAATATTTGTATCATTCTCAAAACTTTTGGCCATGACTGTACTATATACCTGACATACTTTGCTATAATTTCTGCTGTTAAGCCCGCAGTATTTCTTTTGCGTCTTGCTGTATAACATTTGCGTATTGATAGAATTTCTATAGGCAGGGTTACTATCATTGTTCAAACATCCATTGGGAAATACGTTTTTTTTTTTTGTGGGTGTCAAAAAAACCCAGGTGTGCTCTGCCAGTAACGCTAGGTGCACAGCGTATTACAACCGTTCAAATCCTCCGTATTTAATACCGTTCATTTAGGCCACAGTTCCTCATTTGCTGCTGCAGTTCAATTTTCCCTAGGAGGGAATTAAACAATAGGGATAGGATTTGGGTAGGTAGAAAGATTGTTGCTGTTCCAAAAAAATCAAAGTCCATTGTGAAATACGTCTTTTTTTTTTATTTGTTTGGGTGGCAAAAAACCCCCAGGTGTGCTCTGCCAGTAACGTTAGGTGCACAGCGTATTACAACTGTTCAAAAGTCTCTGTAGCTGACATCTGTATTTAATACCGTTCATTTAGGCCACAGTTCCTCATTTGCTGCTGCAGTTCAATTTTCCCTAGGAGGGAATTAAACAATAGGGATAGGATTTGGGTAGGTAGAAAGATTGTCGCTATTCCAAAAAGACCAAAGTCCATTGTGAAATATGTCTTATTTAAATTTATTTGGGTGGCAAAAAAACCCCAGGTGTGCTCTGCCAGTAACGCTAGGTGCGTTCATTTAGGCCACAGTTCCTCATTTGCTACTACAGTTCAATTTTCCCTAGGAGGGAATTAAACAATTGGGATAGGATTTGGGTAGGTAGAAAGATTGTCGCTGTTCCAAAAAGACCAAAGTCCATTGTGTAATACGTCTTTTTTTTTTAAATTTTTTGGGTGGCAAAAAAACCCCAGGTGTGCTCTGCCATTAACGCTAGGTGCACAGTGTATTACAACCGTTCAAAAGTCTCTGTAGCTGACATCCGTATTTAATACCGTTCATTTAGGCCGCAGTTCCTCATTTGATGCTGCTCTATAACGTTACCGCATTCAGAATATTGGACATTCGTTTAAATTTTTCTGATCATACAGTTAATAAAAATCTGCAGTACTGTAGTTGTGACCAAGTTGCATATATATTATACAATATGAGCAAGGCGAGCACTAAGGGACGGGGAAGTGGGCGTGCTACTGATGGTGAACGCAGAGGCCATGGCTCTGGGCGCGGTGAAACTGTGCCTGCTGGCAGAGCCCAAGAAACAAAGTCATCCAAAACTCCTAGCTTCATGTCACAGTTTGCAGGGCGGCGCAAGACGCAACTCTTGTCACCACAGCAGTGCGAGCAGGTAGTAGGTTGGATTTCAGCTAATAATGCTTCCAGTCGGTTCAGCCCCACCCCCTCTTCCACAAAGTCCAGTCTCAGTAGCCAAGAGTCTGGGCAACCGCATCCTCACCCTGATCCTCCTTCCTCCCACCATGCAGAGTCTTGGCAAAGAAGAGATCCCACATTGGGATATTCCGAGGAGCTTTTTTCATCACCGTCCCTTGGCTTGGGCCTCTCGCCAAGGCCGCTTGAAGTGGGACATGAGGAGATATTGTGCCCTGATTCCCAACCTATTGAGCAAACACAGTCTGAAGACGATGACGGTGGGGAACAACAAGTATTATCTCCCGAGGTGGATGATGATGATGAGACACAGTTGCCAATAAGTCAAGGGCAATTAGTGTCTCAAGAGGTTGTGGATGAGGATGAGACGCAGTTAAGTCAGGTTCTTGTTAGTTCACCATGTGAGGAGGAGCCGTAGAGTGAGGATGTGGAAGAGGAGGTGGTGGACGACGGAATAGCTGGCCCAACCTGGGAAGGTGGCAAGCCGAGCGAGGACAGCAGTACAGAGGGGGAGGGATCCGAAGCAGCGCAACAGGCTGGAAGAGATAGTGGGGTGGAAAAAGGGAGAAGGCAGGCCACGCCAACCAGGCCAGCAACTATTCCCCGGAGCAGCCCCTTACGGCCAGCTCCCTTGCCAAGGGTTAGGTGTTCGGCAGTCTGACGGTTTTTTGAGGAAAGTGATGATGATAAACGGATTGTATTTTGTAACCTGTGCCGTACCAAGATGAACAGGGGCGTAAACACCAGCAACCTGACCACCACCAGCATGATCTGACACATGTCAGCAAAGCACCCTAAAAGGTGGGCTGAACACCTGGGTCCACGATCTGTGTCTGCAGATCACATCACTATCTACTCTTCCCCTCTGTTACCTGCTGTTCAAGACGGAGATCCAGATGCCTCCCGCCCTGCACCTGGACCTTTGCAGGAACCATCAGCCAGCACTTCCACTTCAATGTCCCAGCGCGGCGTTCAAATGTCCTTACCGCAGGCATTTGAACGCAAGCGCAAATACCCTGCCACCCACCCACAGGCCATAGCTCTAAAGGCGCAACTTTCCAAATTGCTGGCCCTGGAAATGTTGCCGTTTAGGCTGGTGGACACCGAGACCTGTCCCTCGTTATGCAGTCCCGAGCTGCCACTATTTTTCCCGGTGTGCCGTCCCTGCCTTACACCAGCATGTGTCCAGAAACATAACCTGTGCCCTGACCAACACAGTTACTGGCAAGGTCCACTTAACAACTGACACATGGACAAGCGCTTGTGGCCAGGGACGCTACATTTCCCTGACGGCACACTGGGTGAACGTTGTGGAGGCTGGGAGCGAGTTGTCCCCTGGGATGGCCCAGGTTCTACCCATGCGGAGGATTGCGGGCCCTACTTCCATCCGGATTTCCGCTGCCACCTATAGTAGCGGCTGCATCCCCTCCTTCTCTTCCTCCACTTCTTCCCATGCAGAATTGCCATCTTGTAGCACCACTCAGACTTCTGTCAGTAGCTGGAAGCAGTGTAGCACAGCAGTCGGTA